>JASFAT010003034.1:600000-1184898 GCA_031353405.1 Baronia brevicornis | reverse complement strand
AAAGAGTTTTTTGCATCGTATAGTCACTGGTGACGAAAAATGGATTCACTACGATAATCCAAAGAAGAGAAAGTCATGGGTTAAGCCCGGCGAACCATCAACATCGACAGCTAAGCCGAATATTCATGGAAAAAAACTCATGCTGTGTATTTGGTGGGATCAGCTTGGTGTCGTGTATTATGAATTGCTGAAACCAAGCGAAACCATTACTGGAGCTCTCTACCGAACACAATTGATGAGATTGAGTCGGGCACTTAAGGAAAAACGCGCCCATTACTACTCCAGACACGACAAAATTATTCTTTTACACGATAATGCTCGTCCACATGTTGCGGCGCCGGTAAAAACATACTTGGAAACACTCAACTGGGAAGTTTTACCCCACCCGCCGTATTCACCAGACTTAGCCCCTTCTGATTATCACCTGTTCCGGTCGATGGCACATGGTCTGTCTGAGCAGCGCTTCACATCATATGAAGACACCAAAAATTGGGTAGATTTGTGGATAGCGTCAAAAGATGAAGAGTTTTTTCGACGGGGTATCGAATGTTGCCAGAAAGATGGGGAAAAGTAGTGGCAAATGATGGAAAATACTTTGAATAAAACGTAATGTACTTTTCCTTTACAATAAATTCCTAATTTTTTATAAAAAACTGCGGAAACTTATTTGTACACCTAATAGTTAGTAAATATCTTGCGAAAGGGGTATTATTTGTTACTAATATGGATTGTATTATACTTGATACAAATAAAAATTTTGTTTTTGAAGTTTGCAGAAGTAAAGTAGATAATCCGAAATCGTATACACTTTACTATGAAGATAGATCATGAAGTAAAGGACTAATAAAATTTGTATATTTATTGGCGGTTACAATTTGTACAATATTAATCATGATCTACAAAACAGACAGCTATTAAGAGCCGGCCCAACACATATTCACATCCCATTGAACTATAATCTATAACGTAACAATAAATCGTTCACCATAGTGATGTGAAATTGATTTCTGTAGAATTACTATAAGGTGGGAATTATCACCGGGTCTTAATGTCGGGGTTCGCCTTGCGGCCATTACGTGAGAATTATGTATGTTTTATCGCCAGCTTATAATCATCTGTCACTATCGTTACAATATTTTCGTATAATTTCATCTGGCTTCACCTCTGTTTAGTGTTGGGTGCACGTCGTATCGATTGATCGGGCAATAACTAAAAATCTTGCAATATGATATTATTAAGCTAAAATTGTTTTAAGACTTCACGTTTAATTTGTCGACCCAAATAGCACAGTGATGCTGTGTTCATGTCGAGGCCAAGAGTTATGGGTTCAATTCTCTTCTTCTTACAGTATATCTAAGATTGACGTAGGTTGGCAACGATCTCTGTCTTAGTAAGATGAAACAGTTCGGCAGCACTCGCTATCCCTGTCCGTCCCCTGAAATTGCGTAGCAAAGACTTTTTGAAGTCTTTTTGATTTTTTTCGATTCGATATTGAATGTGTATGTTATTTGTGCGCTTAATAATCGTCTCATACAATGGAATCATAGTATGGGAATGGGCGTGTAAAGCGTTTAATATTTTCTTTTTATTTTAATTTGAAAAAAATAGGAAACATAAAATACTTCATATAATTGTTTTATTTCAATGATTAAAGCTCGTTTATTGGGTTTGTAAAGTGGCATAATCATATTATGTGGACTCCAACGTCTATATTACTTTTAATGGTTCATCATGTTACATAAATGACGAGGCTACGATGTTTTTTTTTTATGGGTTAGTAAGGCAAACGAGCAGACGTGTCACCTGATGGAAAGCAATCAAAGCCGCCCATAAACCTCTCAGACGTCGGTTTAATGCGGAAGTGTAATACTTCCCCGGGCGATCCGGCCCATACATAGTACAGACTAATAATATGCCGTTCTTGACAAAATATTTGTCTGGAGCGTGGCTCTACCACTACAAATGGCGTTTTTATCATCTGTTATCATCCTGAAAACAAGACTAAATATAAACTAACAGCTAACAGTTGTCACTAGTCTACAACCTGTCCAATGCCATGGCTGTGGGTAAGACCTCCCTTCTAGCTTTTTTTATTTTGAATATTGTACAAATCTTCAAATCAATTCCATTTTAATATGTTATAATATCTTTATATATATATATATATATATATATATATATATATATATATATATATATATATATATATATATATATATACATAACTCTTCCTTTTTATACTATTTACTTTCCGTTTGGATTCACAATTAAAATCAGTAGACGACGCTACAGTACCGTTCTATGTTTTTTTTTGTTTTCCGTCCCCTAGTATATCTTATATTCCTATATTATTTATTATTCTAACTTTGTAAAAAATATATAATATCTGATATTATATACATTTACACTTTATGAAATAAATATAACATTACAGTGCATTAAAAAAATATAATATCGACAACACTTCTGGCGCGCTTATCGACAGGTGGGCCTCACTAGCGAAGCCACGGCTGAACGCCTCGTTATTTGTTGTTATTAGTGTCTTTTTTTTTCTTATTTTTTCTCTCGGGATGTTTTCGAGAACCGGTTACGGAGTCTAATCTGATCAGCTCACCACGACCCGCGCTCCGTACCGGACCAGAAAAAAATATAATGCAACTGAAGTAGGGTCAGCAACAAAGATACGTTACCTATACAATATTGGTATTTTTGTGTACTGTAAAATTTTGAGGAATAATTACATACATTATGTATGGATTGCTATTGGAATATTGGAAAGGGATTTGTGGGCTGAAATATTCTTGTGTATTTTCGATAACTCAGTGTTTGTTATATGACTTTTTTTAACTTGAACATCCGAAATGTATAAATAAAAATAATCTCGAATGTTTACATTTTATTTTGAATGGTTTTGTACTATAATATTGTTTTTTGGTAGCCCATATTTTGTACCACTACTGTGTAAGAGCCTTCTCATAGGTCATGGACATCGACATTACCTCACCACCCTTTTTCACAGCGGATTGGCGGGATATCCAGACAGCAGTGGACTGCTGTTACTTGTTGATGACAATGATAGAAATTAAATATTTTTTGCCAGTCTTCTAGAGTATGTACCCAAAATTAAAGTTACATATTTAAATAACTTAAAACATTTTTTCTTATGGAAAAGAAGCCAAACGAGCAGGCGTGTCACCTAATGAAAAGCAATGAACGCCGCCCATAGACGTCCGCAGCGCCATAGGAAGTACAGAAGCGTTACCAACCTTTAAGGAAAGTGACATTATGGGAGTGGGAGGGGGAGGGGAGGGTGTTGGGCCTTAGGAACTCAGCCGCAGGAACAGAGCCAGCGGAGTAAGGAAGTTAGTTCTACGCTCATAACCTAACACTAGTATTCCCTGTCCCTGACTTGCTATTGGGGATGGGCATGAACCTACAATCAGGCTCGGAATAATTACGTGTAGACCTTGAACATATTTACATATTTATCCCAATGCTGGAATTGGCATCTTAACCAATGACTCTAATAGGTTACAGATACATTAGACATTAGGCAAATTACATATATAGAATCAATTAACAGCCTGCGGCAGTCCACTGCTGGATATAGGCCTCCCACAAGAAGCCCCTTACATATATACGCGAAAACATAATTTATGTTTGAAATCAAATCATAATTTCAACCGGTATGTGAACCTATAACTCCTAGTTTCAAAGTGATGCCAAGCGATCGTCATAAATCTTAATACAATAATCACCGCTTAGCATCTATTGTAATTAAAGCACTCAATATTATTCAATTTCCCGAAGTTTCTCGACTTAACAATCTTTATATAAAAAGGTCTTATTCTTTTTATAAAAAGGTCGACTTTTATCTCAGATATCATTTTCGCTTTACCGCCATTTCCACCTTTTTTATTACCGTTCACCCAACTGTGTATTTTAAATCAAAAATACTTTTCACTTTGCATAACTCCGAATAAATTTAGATCTCTACTCCATTATCAAACCGGGCAACTATTAAAAATAAATACAACGTTTCATCCATCAATCACACGGAACGCTAAATGGATTTCATCGGATTATATATAAATAGGGTTGGCGAATGTAACTGTGAAATTAAATTATTAAACCTATGATTTTATTATTATATACATTTTCATCGTCATCAACCTACAATTTCTCTTCTGGATATAGCCTTTCTGACACCCAAGCAATATTCTTGACTTCCTGCATCATGTCTGCGAGCCATTTAGTGCAGATTTTTTGTTCATTTAGCCAGGGGGCATCATACACACACATCATACATACCTCTACTTCAACGATTATAGACTTCAATTTGTTATAATAATTTAAAAGCCATTTCGATTTTTTACATAAAGAAACAATAATTATTCACGCACAGAAATAATACTCAAAAATGTGTCTAAGAAGCTTGATATGGTAGACTTCAAACAGATTTTTTGAAGTATAAAAGTTTTTCTACAATATGAAGACGTTAGCCTCGATCTTAACCTTTCTAAAAGACTGACTACGACTGGCAACAAGAGTCCCCTTAGTCAATACTACCAACCACTAGCACTTTCGAGTCTGGTTACTCTGCCAATTCGAATTAACCAAGCGTGGTGGGTTACGGTCTCAGTGGGATATACATATATGGACTGTGAAAAATATCTCACAGAATATCGGTGGTAAGTAGTAGCAACTGCCCACTTGTAGTAGTGATCACGTAAAGTAGAATAGAATATAATATAATAATTCACTCCCTCGGGTAACCTGCTTGCTATCTATCATCTTTGCTTGTCAGTCTCTACCGTATCAGTTTTATTTATAAGAATACAATATTAGTTTCTTTTAAATAATCACTGTATATTAAAATACTATACAAAAATACATTATTCTATTGAGTGGCAACCATAGAAATACCGCTCTTACCGGCGTCAATTCGACTAATTATTGCATTGAAATATTGAAATAGTTTTCTAATTTTATTTATTTCTGGCTAGATGACGCGCTTTGGGAGAGAGAGAGGAGTCTTTCAGACGACCGTATGCGTCAACGAAAGACCGGCAAGGCATTTGTGACGCATCCGGTGTTGCTGTCTACGGCCGGCGATGATCACTTACCATCAGGTGATCCGGCTGCTAGTTTCCCTACTTTGCTATATAAGAAGGCCTCTGTCCAACAGAGAAATTTCGCAGGTTGATGAACGTGATGATGGTTAGAATATGATTTGTTATAAGTCAACGTGCGCCAAAAGTGCAACGCGCAAAACTGACAAAGAGAGCATTGCGTGCTACAAGGATAATATTGTTTTTTAAATAATAATTGATAGAAAAGGGTTTGTTCCAATGAACATGCCATCCTTATAAGACATAATATAAATATATGGGTAAAATATATTTGTCTATTCTAGCTTAAAATACTACTTAAAATTAAAAATCAAATAAAACAATTGGGCTATCATGTCCCGAGGCAACGAGGCAAAAGATAATATTTTAAAGTCAAATAGCGTTTGGTATTGGGACGTTCTCATATTCACGGGTAAGTGTAGAGCATAGTCCATCAACTCAATGGATAAACCAAACCTTAAGTGATTTCACAATATTAGAAAAAGTTTGTGTCTAGCAAGAATAGAAAACATAGACTGAGGAAATGTTTCCGGACGAAAAATGTCGCAAGCATTTATTGCAAAGTTTTTTATCTTTTCATATGATGTCAAATAACTCTTGGTTCTAGAGATTAGCTGTGAGAAAGATAAGGATTTTCTGTCTGACAAAATGTAAAACATTGTTTTGTACCCTGTTATTTCCGTTGGCTAGTTTAGCTCTGTGTATAAATGTATCTGTGATATCCGACCAAATTAAAATGGTCGGATATCACAGATACATTTAAAATGTTTTTATCACAGCCTCTTAGTGTCTTTTAGACCAGCAAAGGTTTGTATTGGAATCAGAATAATTATTTCTGCCTTCAACTGAAATAAATCCGTTCATAGCTAGCCTTTATACCATTAATTAATATAATCTTTTAATACAACGATCGTGCATATTTTTAAACTACATAATTGCTTCATCTACCATTAACATGGTCTTCTTGGAATTAAATCATTTATAATCTAAACTATAAACTATATAACGTTGCTCAGATATCAGATCGTATATCTATTGTTTAATGTGGTCATATCATTGTTGCCGCTCCATTCGCACACGTAAACAAAATGTATATGACCATCTCGCTCGCACACACAATTCGCGAGTCATAACCAGTCTCGGCCTACCTGTCGCGATGCACGCTGTTTTATGTCATTATATCCAGCATCTAATTGGAACTTGATATGCGTTCACAATTAGACCGTCGTCGTTAGGAGATTAACGAGCTTTTTACACTTACATTGTACACTGGCGCAAGTGATGAGAGTCCGGTGTGAATGTATTCCATCATATAATGTTGATGTATGTGCATATAAAATATAACGTGCTGTATAACAAATGAGATATACATACCTCGACATCATTTATTATATATTTATAATATGTATATTTATTATTATTACATTTAAATGTTAATTAATTTGTTATATTTGAAATAATTTTTTTTTACATTAATATATATCTTATCTTAAATAACCACCACAGCTTAATTATCTTCTGTTCAATTTATACATCCAAATGTGGTCTATCGCTTTCAGCGATATAAGACCGTGCCTAATACCTGCTACCATAAAAATTACGCTCATATTCTTTTTTGAAAATATTTAAGTTTATTTTTTTAAAGATTCTAGAAATTATATTATTATATATTCAGAAACAACTTCGCTAAATTTAAATGAAATAATGAGTTGTACTAAAAATAAATGTTACATATTCGTATTATTTTTCTTTAATATTTAAGTTGACATAGTAGTCGTTATTTCTTCTTGATAGAATTTTATGTTTTGCATGTATATAAGTATTTTTTTTATTATTAACGTAGATAACGTAAGTTAATAACAAATTGGCTTGATGTTTACAATGTAAAGGACCCAAATAATATATTTAATTCCAAACGCAAGTGTTATTTTTGAAATTGAAATGGTATACAAGAATTCTAGTAATCTTAATAAAATACTTTAATTAACATTGGTCCCAATCTTGACAAAATTTCTACTTCCACTGTTAAATTTTAAATACTTATAATCTTTTTATGTTATTATTTTTATATTTTTGTGGCTGGTAAAATCTGAATGCGTGAAGCTGAAGATTGGGCTAGCTGGCGCTTCTTGGTAAGCCTATCTCCAGCAGTGGACTGCTGCAGACTGTTGATGATGATCATGATGATTTTTGTATTACCTGCTATATTTTATATTAGTCACTGTGTTCGAGTAAGCTAATCCGAAGCGAAAAGTTCCGAAACTACCCATACGATATCAATGAAAGTGTGTGGTTGATTGAAGCTTTCAAGCTGAAACCAATCGCTTAGACTCGATAGAAGGCGCTGGTATAGAGATCTAACTTTTTTTAACAAATTTTTTCTCGAATATTTTTTTCAGACCTGGACGTCTGTCAAGCTTCACTAGTTTAACATATAATATATTGTTGACGTTTTCTTTAAAACCGCATACACGTATTCTGGCGATAAATTGTTAACTGGGTCCGTTTCCATTGACCGTGGACCGCCCTTTATTGTGTACCATTAAACTCAATAACGTGAGGTCAATTCCAGAACGAATTTCACATATATTACAAGTACGTTTGTACATACTTTTTTTGTTAATGTATCAGCTTCAAAGTACATTTCTACGATTAATTGACTAAGTGGTGGACCCGCCACCTTTGAGGTCAGTGGTTGCGGGTTCGATCCCCTCATGGGGATAAATATATTTGTGAATATTACTACAGATATTTATTTCGAGTCTGGTTACCTCGCCAATTCGCATTAACCTAGCGTGGTGGGTTACTGTCTCAGTGGAATATACATATATATATGGACTGTGAAGAAAAATCTCACAGAATAACGGTGATAAGTGGTAGCATTTGACTCTTAATGCATTTTTTTCGGTAAGTGCAGTGATACCTGATTTCTTTCCCGTACCTTTATTTCCTCGGTTCCATGAAAATCTTGTTTTCTTTTGAGTTTTTTATAGTTTATATGTTACATTCACCCATCACGCTTGTCTAAGACAGATGGATGCCCAGATATGGTAATATACCTGTAGGCCATATATATTTACTTCATTATGAGAATCGACCTCGTAACCAATGTAATTCCAAAAGCACTAACTTCGCCACTGAACCGGTTAAGTTTTAAATTTAAGTCGTCGACCGTTTTGTTGAATGACATAAGGTTAAGCTACATGCTTATCTTTTACTTAAGCTCAGCAACACATCTGAAACACTTACCTACCGCGCTTCGTACGGTGAGCGGTCGAGTGCCGGAGGCCCAACACCCTCCCCCCTCCCTCTAACCCTCCCCCTCCCATTCCCACTCCTATAATGACACTTTCCTTAAAGATCGGCAACGCTTCCGCGCTGCCTATGGCGCTGCGGAAGTCTATTGGCGGAATCGATTGCTTTCCATCGGGTAACATGCCTGCTCGTTTGCCTTCCTATCACATAAAAAAAAAGAATGTGTAGCATCAGCTATGTAGTGTGCACGATAAAACTGTCAATCGCCTGCGCTTCCATTTGCAACATACACTTATACAAATTATGAATGGTTACTAGGGTTTCGTAACTGTTTTCATAATGTACGAGACCCCGCTTCGCTAGCAGCGATGAAAAGATCAAAGGGAGCGTATTTATTGTGTTTATGTTAAAAGTATTTGTTAAAGTGAAAATGTTTTAGATCGTTCATTATATGAAAGAAAATGTTAAAAATATATTACAAGATAAAAACTTAATTGTCTTGCAAGTAAATATTGTAAAAGATCTTAAGTGTTTGATGCTTATTAATATTGTGTTTTTATGTAGTGCTACAAAAAATAGATTTTATATTTATTTTTATTTTATTTTTATATACAATATTATTTTTTTTTTACAAAAAAGATCTACTATCATTAGAATATTAATGAATCAGCCAGAATTAATATGTAGGTGTCGTGACAAAAGTTTAGAAAGGGTTGCTTAGATCCTTTGGGCATAGGGAGGGTGGATAACAGACGACTCATAAAAGAAATTTACATTGTGTTTGTGGATGGTAGAGTTGATAGAGAGAACTTGCAGGGAGAAAACATCTTGACCAAATCGCTGATGTTTTCAAGAAAAGCCAGGTCAAAAGTACCCTTGATCGAGAAGCTTGTATGAAGAGAGTGATGAATATGTAAAGTATTATATGACGGTTACTTACGATTTTGTATCTTTTCCTGAAATTCTCGTCGAAAACAATTCAGTCTTTTAAACATACGATTTCAGAAGAAGGCAGCTCAAATATATTATATATTTGAGCTTTTGGAGCAGAAGTCATTAGGTTTGCTACGAAGACGGCTGTGCCTAGAATTTTCTTTGTCGGATGTGATTCTGAATGAACCGATGAACCGAAGTCTATCGTAGTCCTTCGAGTTACCAAACCGCTGCCAGAAACTGGATGCGTTGAGACAAAATGGCTTTTGTCCTACAGTGAACTGCCGCCGGCTTATGATGATGTTCAGATATCTATATTTTTTATATGTGTTTATAATAACTAAGAACCGATTTTTAAAATGTATGCATCATTTACGTAAATGTTGCATGCGGAACCACGTCATGAAACTTACGATATCAAGGCACATTCGTGTGAAACGGGTTTTGCTGGCGGGTTGGTAGTTTTTGTAGGCGATAAGGATGGTAATTGCTTTGCAGGGTGTACCTGTCAAGTGTTTGGTGGGGATTCTGTGCCATCAATCACTCTCAGGTCTAGAAAGGCGTTGCTTTTTTTGTTTAAATTATGGTTATTCCACACTGAGAACGCCGCGGGACTTGAGCTAATGCCGCCTCGTATGAGCTGTTAACTTAAGTATAAAAATAAGGTGACTTAAATGGGTTTGGTTTGATTGACTTGGACCTAAGTGATTCTCAACTTGAACCTTGAACCTTGAGCCTTTGAACATTTATGTGCCGCTAAATTTTAGAAATGAATAAAAAGATAATTAAACACGGAAGTAACTCTCCCCAGGGTACTATGGTGCCTTACCTCAGCATGCAGGGCTTTGCTGGGGCTGACCTCCATCCTCCCTTGCGGCTCGTGGGATTCACTAAGACGAATTTTAATATACCTAATTTGTTGAAAAAATGACGGCGACGTGGTTTGTCACGTCCTGATTCCCTCGAGGGCGAGAAACGACTAATAGAGAGTTGTTTCGCTGCGATGATTGTGAGAGGAAGAATGGATGAAAGGATGAGTGTGGAGGAGACGGGGAGGGTATGCCGGGAATGTAGCGGATGGAGCTCTGTGGTCTCTGCCAACCCCTGTGGGGGATAGACGTAAATATATAAAGAAAAAAAAATAAAACACGGAAGCGCGGAAGGCTACTCATCATACTTGAAATTACGCTAAACCGATAGAAGATGTATCAACACAGCAAGAGAATATTAAAGACCCAGAGGCCGTTCAGGTGACGTCGAGAACTCAGCTTGACCGCTATCTGAGAGGAGACATAAATAGTAACAAGCAGTAGTTAGCGTTATCGGCGAGATATATGTACATAGCCGACTCCTCGGTTGCAAACGATTAGTCGTCAAGAGTGAATGCTTACTCTTAATTGGGATGATGACTAGTTTAAAAAAACAATGCGATATATCTAAAAAACTTGAAAATTATTTATTTTATACTACTTATACTTTAATAATCGTGTATATTATATTTTGCTCCAATACATCAATATTGGTCACGTCTTTTGTGAACAAGTGACGTAATGCATTTTGCTTAGCGTTTGCCGTTTTAATGTAATAACATTTGATTATGAAATAAAAATTAAATTCCTTAAAAATAACGAAAAATATTGGGTTTTCGCGGCAACATTATGATTTTATTTTAATGCAGTCAACATACCGCTTGGCGTGGTTTACAACCAGATGTGGATTGTAGTTGCTGATATTAAGATACAAACATTGAAATATGTAAATGTCGAAAACATTTTAATTTTGTTATGTCATTAAGATCGGATGCTTGGAGATCGTAAAAAGGAATTAGACGGTGGATACTTAATTTCCAAGCGTATAAATAATTCATGTCCGTGAATTTTATTAGCAACTAACTAAGCAAATAATAATATCGGGATATAAACCATAAAGAGCATGTAATTTTATGTGACCGCAAACACATAAACGAGTGACTCGTATGTCCGGCTGGGTTCGAACTTCGGCCGCCCAGGTAGTAGTTTTTATATCGTCTTATCTGCGGATGCCTTCAATCTTATGACTCAACGTTCCTCTTGTAATTTATTTAGGTTTTCAAGTGACTATTTATTTTGCCTTAAAGTGCAGGTCACACCGGGAATGAAGCGAAACAAAGCTAAGCTCGCTTCGATTCGCTGCGTCACCCAGATTTTAAGATATGCGAGCGTAGTGGATTCACACCGTTCGCTAGAAAGCTTCGCGCGATTGACAATAACAACAGTACTAGATTGAATAAAACAAGTCTGCACATTTCTCAAAAGGTCGGCAATGCTTCCGCAAAACCTATAGCACAGTGGAAGTCTATGGATAGCGTTGATGGCTTTCCATCAGGTGATACACCTGCTCATCTGCCTTCCTATCCCATAAAAGTATAAATTATCACGTGCGAAGGTCCAGTCTTTACTCCCGCACGAGGGGCAAAACTTCGCTTCGCTGAGATCGTGAGGTTTGTCATCACAGATAGCTTACATCGCTGGCAAACATTATGTTTACATGAGCGAAGCTATGTATCGCTTCGCTTCATTCCCGGTGTGGCGTTCGCTTAATTAATTCGCCATTATTAATTCGTCAACCAGTTTCAATTCGTCTTCTTTTTTCGCTTGAATTATTCATTATGTTAAATAATATTGACCTATTAATTTAGTTCTGTATATATAAAATATGCTAACGCTTGATCGTAATAAATAAATTAAAATTTTGCGATAACGATATGCAATCCTAATATTTCTTAAACTCCCACGGTTCTTATGAAGCCAAGTAATTTATAGAAATATAGTGATATATCTTGATCTGTCACTAATAACAAAATGTACCTGCTTGTATATCCTGTAGCCTGTTACATATGCAAAATGAAGTCTTGATAATGTAGAAGAGCTCTGGAGTGGAGACGCGGTCTCCTTGGAAAACATAGTGTTGGACGCCACACGGTCAAACGTTAGAGGCGAAACTGTTACCACATACTTATGTTTTAGATTATACTACAAACTATTTCGGGTATATTATATTATATATAACAATTATTAAACCTTAGTAATTATTAAGGCGTTTGAAATCACTTGAAATAGCTCCTTAATGGTATTTATAAGATTTTTATTAATTTTTCACAGCCCGTATATGTTCCACTTCTGGGCTCAGGCCATTTAGGAAAGAATTTTTTTTTAATAGCGCATCACGTGAACGGATGTACGTCTCACCTGATGGTAAGTGACGGCAATAAACATTTGCAACGACGGAGGCGTCACAGATGCGTTGCTGACCATTCGTGATCTCTCAATAATTACCTCTCGATATGCTCTCTTATAGTCTTAAGGCTGTTGTCGAACTCTTTTCCGTATTCGATAATAATATTTTAAACAACTACCGACTTCCCCTTATAATTAAGGAGTTCCGTGCTTTATCTTTAAAAATAAGCAGACGATAATTTAAATAGGAATGTTAGTTATATGGTTTTATAATTTAACAAAAATACAGATAATGATATTTAATCTGTATTTCTCGTTTCGATAAATGTATCCAAATATGCTGCTTTGATCTTTTTGATCATTGTCATTACCTCTTTTAATTATTTATTTTATAGTAATCGCAGCCTCAAATTTTCCTTGCGCTTTCTAATGCTCCACTGTTACATCTGGCCCGTTCGTCTATACGGATGTGAGGCTTGGACGCTTAAAGAAGACCTCAGAGCATATAGACGGATACTCGCTATTAGCTGTGCTCAAAGGGTGGCCAATGATGAGGTTCTCCGACAAGTCAAGCAAAGACGTAGAAATGTTGCTTACCTAGGTCATATCATGAGACGTGACAGGTATAAATTACTGCAACTAATCATGATGGATAAAATCGCGGGCAAAAGCCAAGTTAGTCGAAAAAGAAAGTCTTGGCTACGTAATATCAGGAAGTGGACCGGGATAGCGAGTGCTCCAGAACTGCTGCATCTCGCGAAGGAGGAGGAAAGTTGTGCTGAATTGGCTGCCAACCTTCAATAGACGGAGAGGCACTCTGAGAAGAAAAAGAATTACCTCTTAATTTTTGTTCAATATTTCTAAACTTCTATCTATTCAACTTTAAGCATTCTCCGGTACATCCACATTTCGAAAGCTCTTAATTTACTACTTAAATTTTGTTTTAATGTCCGACCTACACTATGTGACTACACTATATTAAAAACGAGTAACGCAATGCAAGCAAATAGAAATCACCTCGATAACTGGCCGTCCATCGCCGTGCAATTTGCGGTTGTCTGCTATGAACTGTGCAAATGTGGTGTTATTGGGTCGTTACATAAATTCGTTCGATATTTTGGCGCGCAGATATTGACACCTATTGGACGGAAAATATTTAGGTGGAGGGGATATTTACGTAACGTCAATCTGTAGTGTACACTTGTGGCTATATTTTAGTGTAAAATTTATTTGATTTTGCTACTTACTTTGTGACCTCGCCTGTAGTAGAATAGAAGAGCAAAATAAACATATTCGGCATATTATGTTGTATTATTTTCGGAAAGGGAAAAACGCAACCCAAGTAGCGAAAGAAATATGTAATATCTACGGGGCATCTGCAGTTATCGATCGCGTCGTACTAAAGTGGTATGCCAGGTTCAGAAGCTCAGAATTCAGCCTTAAAGATTGCGAGCGCTCCGGACGGCCTGTAACAAGTGACAGCGCCACTATATTGTTTGTAGTGGACGAAAATCCACATTTTACACTGCGTGAAATAGCGGACGTCGTGAAGGTGTCGCATAGTACCGTTCAAAGACACTTCCACGCTGAAGGATATGTCAATCGTGCTGATACGTGGGTTCCGCATGAATTGAATGAGCGCCAGCTGATGCAACGTATGCTTGTTTGTGATCGGCTTATTAAAAAGAACCAGGGGAAGAACCGTTTTTTCAGAATATATGTAACTGGTGACGAAAAATGGATATAATACAATAATGTCGTACACCGTAGATCTTTGTCCAAAAAAGATGCTCCTCAGACCTCGCTAAAGATTGGTCTTATTTGGTGAGATGGAAAGGACGCTGCTACCAAATAATCAGAGTATCAACTCAGTCAAATACTGTGAACTGCTTGACAGTCTGAAGACAGCTTTTGCACAAAACGGCGCCTGCATTACTTAATACTCGACGAATATGTTTTCACCATAACAATGTGCAACCACATACATCTGACATAACAGAAGTTCGTAGGGTTTTTATGGCATATTCTACCTCACCCTCCACGTAGCCCGGATATTACACCATCCCACTATCATTTATTCCGCTCACTACAAAATTATCTTAACGGAAAAAATTTCGCATCTTTAGACGACATAAAAATGCATCTTGAGAAATTTTTCGAGAGCAAAGACGAAGCCTTCCGGAGAGATGGCATTATGCAATTGTCTGAACGTTGGGCCTGAGTGATACAAAGTATGGACAATATAGTTCATAATAAAAGCTTTTATTTTAGAATGTATTTTGCTTTGAATAAATGTCATAAACCGAACGAACTTATGTCACAATCCAATACTGTATAAATGCATTCGTGAGATGAGTGTATGTGTTCGCAAAAGGCCTCCGGCGTTGTATATGTCTATGTACGGCGATGATCACTCACCACCAGATGACCCGCACGCTCGTTTGCTTGCATTGATGAAAAAAAAAGTTACTTATCCATAACTTACTTATCCATTTAATTTCAAACATTCTCCGGTACACACAAAAGCTCTCAATTTACTTATTAGATTTTGTTTTAATGTACATCTAACTTACAATATATTATATACTATTATAGCTTTTGCCCGCGGCTTCGCTCGCGTGGAATTTGGTCTGCCACATTAAGTTTCGTGATAGATCATTTTAAATAAATATATATATATATATATTTTACTTAATTTATGCTTCACAACAAAATGCTGTCGCGGACTTTTATTTAGAACTATTCAAGACAAACAATCCTACGGTACATCATCTTTGTGTAACTCCAATGGTTTAGCAGCGTACGCCAAGATAGCTCTCAGAGACCAGATTTTTTTTCGACTTAATTTACATGTATATTGTTATATTACGACCAAAAAAATTACATAAAATCATTACAAATTGTAGCCTATATGTTATTCCGATATAACCTATATTACTGTAAAGTTTCATCCAAATCCGTCCAGTAGTTTTTTCTTGAATGAGTAATAAACATACATCCATGCTCACAAACTTTCGCATTTATAATATTAATAGGACTATATTAAAACGAGTAATGCAATGTAAGCAAATTATCACATTCAAATACACCCCCAGTTACAGTTACCAGAGCAGATAGGAAAAGCAATGTTTACCCACCAACCACCGGTAGCCGGTTCCATAATCGTCCACGCACGGTGTGACTTTCACTGCGCTCGCGTACCGTACGTGCGCGCTTACACACAGAAAAACGTGTGTACAAATGTGTTTAATACATATTACACGGGCCCGGTCTGTCTGCGTCAATATTTGTTTAGGTTACAGACCTACCGCGGTATAGATTCCGAGAACGCCTAGTGGGGATCTTATTGAATTACGGTGTACGATTTTATGGGGACGTGGCGGGAGGGGGCTTAGTGTTTGTCCAGTCGATCGATTTGTTCCTCACCTGTATAAAGGCTTTGTTTTTCATATGGAATAAACTAGTTGGCCCGGGCAAACGTCCTGCCATATGCCTGGGATTATACAAGTGTCCCAAAACTCAACGTCAAGCCGAAACGGGGTGATAGGATTGATTGTAACCATCATGAGCAAAATCAGAAAAAAATCTATCTGAACATCTTAAAATTAAGAACCTACCAAGAGCTTGATATATTCCACTTATCCAAGCGGATACCTAATTGAAAAATAAAAAGATAAATGAAAACAGATATAAGGACATTCAAGGAAAAATTTTTAGTTTTTTTAATGTTTATTATAATTGGCATACTCGCGGATAGATTTCCCCTTATCTATATTATATTCAATTATTTATATGCCCTTGTACACGTCAAGCCGCATGCTTATTCTGGGAATAAGCACTAGAACTGATATAATTAATAATCGTTATCGTATCGGAATCAATTAAATATTATCTTTATGAACAACCTCTTGAGCGATATGCAAGTGTACAATATTTATTATTGCATTTGGAGCAACCTAATATCATTAACACCATTAAAATTGGATATACAGTGGGCAGGATATGTGGAAAGAATGGATAAAAGTTACCAAACGTTTACTGAAAAACTGGACTGGCGAAGAAAACGAGGACGAAATTACGGTGGCAAGATGCAGTCGACCAGTCTTAAAACTCTTGGCGTGACAAATTAGAGGGAGATAGCAAAGATTGGATTGGACTGGAAAGATATTTTGGACGAGGCCAAGATCCACCCGCGGCTGTAGCGCCTTTGATGATGAGGTAAATGAGCAAGCGAGTAATCTCATGGTAATCGATCAACGCCGAAAATAGGCAACTGCAATGTCAGCGGCATCACAAATACATTGCCGCATTATCGTGGCCACATACGCTCGTCTCTGGAATATTCTAATGTCATACTTGTTAGACAACACCCGAGTGGTAGATCTTTCATCACAGTTGTTTCGCTCACAGCATAAAATTCCGCCTATATTGCATAGTGATGAAGATAGACTGTTGGTAGAACTGACCAATGGTGGCTGCGGCTGGTAGGAGTGTGAACAACTGTTTAGAACATTTTCTAATAAATTCGTTTATGGCTGAGCGGCGGTCTGTGTCCAGCTGTGGATTGTACAGACTGTTTATGATGACAATTAAAATAGAGGTGTTTGTTTACTGAAATAGTTAATATCGATATTTTTTAAAATTATTGTCGTATATTTCGTTCTTTTTTTTGCAAAACATAAACAGATTTTATTGCATTTCAATCTGTTTTTAAACTTTGACATTTCCCGAGGGTTTCTAGAACACAACACGCTTAAGTAATTGCCATACTTTCTTGCAAACCAATAAATAACCTTTACAGTTCGTGGAACTAAAGACAATGCCTACTTCAAAAATACTCAGTGTAACGATTGCGAAGTACAGTCGTGCACAATTACGCCGGCAAATGACTCTTCGTCTCTGTATAATTTCCTCGTCTGAAACCCGCCCTTTTGCGTCTCGCTTAACGCTGTATTCATTTATTTCACTGACTGTACTGTTTTGTTCATGTACGTGGTTGGAACATTTTTGAATTTGTGGACTTGTTTTTCGATTATTATTATTTTATCTAAGATAAATTTACGACTTATATATTCCAGTCAAAGTCCAGTTCTCTGATAAATGAAGAAATATTGAACTTTAGACAATTACAGCAGTGGAGTGCCGTATATTACGTTGGTAAATTTTTTTAAAAAAATTATGTAAAAAACAAAAGATACTCGTTCGAATTCTACTAATCATTCTATTCGATAAGTTTCAACTTATAGTTTGTGATTACTGGCATAGTAATTGATAACTCCATTTCTTTCCGTGGGTGTATTTCCAGAAGACTATGGATACAAATACCAGTTGGATCAGCAGCAACACGAATCTGAATTACAAAACTTCGGCTTAATTACGGCAGTCTACTGTTCAGAACTAAACTGCCGACTGGCATTTGCTGAACCTAGCCCTATCTTCGGCTATACTTATCGAGACTCTGCCAATCGTCCCGCAGCCCTGTGCAGATCGTCGCTATATTTAACCAAGGGGCGTACTAAACTACGGTTATCAGTTCTCCGACAAACGTGTTTAGCCCATTCCTACTTCAGTTTTCTAACTGAAAAATCATTATTATTTTTTAATTGGTCCCTAATTACTGAGGATCGTGGTCATTATAACCCCGCAAACGGACATTCTGTCTCAATCGGTTCCGGACCAAAGTAGCCTGTAACCTGACCAAAGTCGTAGTTGAAATTTGGAAGAGGATATGGCTTCCTTCACCTGGTCGGACCATCTTGTTGACGACCTTACGCTCTCTTCCCTTCAGTATTGCCAACGATGACTACCTTTTCCAGCTTACTTGATCTTCACTTCGTATAAAAAAATCCTTATAGTAAACCATTAATGTATTATATTTTTATTGTAATTACTAATTTTGTTGTTAACAGGTAAATTTGAACCGCATCCGGCTGCAAGCTTCAATATGGGCTACCTCGTAACGCCGTACCACTATCCTAATGGGGGGGCTCATCCTTTGCCTGTCTCTATGGTAAGTCTTATTTCTAACTTTGCCATATATTATAAGCCATACTGTGCCATAAAATTCTATACAACGGCAGGCTTAATGTCGGAAGACATTTTCTACGAATAAATCGTATCATAAAACTAAATTAAAGAATAAAATTATAAGCAGCAATAGTTCAGTTGTTGAAGGTTCTTGCTTATGATCTGTACGTCGTGAGTTTGTTACCTCCACTGGACCTTTGATGTGAACCATTTCCTAGCACTAGCATTATAAGCTCAGTTTGAATGATGAACAAGAATTCTAGTACTATTTAAAAATATTGATAATCTTTTTTTAAAAAAAATAGTATATATATATACTCGTAATATAATACAAAATACGTAATATGTGTGAAGATAAATATAATATTTAAAGAAAATATAAGTAATATTTTAAAGATACCAAAAACTTTAGTGATAGAATTTTTACCGACTAAAATTATCGTTTATATTTACGGTGTATTTCCCCCAAAAGCAGTCCGTTTTTTAATCCACCTTTATTTTTTTTACAACCCATATTGGTTCAGTGATTGGACACTGGCCACATTACTTCTGGAGGAACAGACAATAACACACTACGCTTGTCCAATGCGGATTCGTGGGGTAACTAAACTTGGAATAAATATCAGTATACTTATATTTATACCGATGTGGGGATCGAACCTGCGCCCATTGACCCCGCACACAGCAACCCAGCCACTGAACCGGTTGGATTAGACCTGTTTACTAATGAAAAATAATATTTCATATTTTTGACGATATCTATCAAACTTTTCAAGATATTTGTATCTAATCAGGTTTATCATCTTGTCGAAATAAGAAACACGTCTATTATTGTGAATGTACATGACAGATGATCGGATAAAATACATGTTATTAAAATTCATAGTGTGTACAATGTTTTGTACATACGATTTGTCGATTATTTTATTTTTACTAAGATAAGGGCTTCCTTTTATTTCTCGCTCTACAGCTTCCAACCTTTAATGGTCATCAAATGTGTCGAGACCAGTACGTTATCGCTTTCCAAGTATGGTGGTTGGCTAAGCCAATCTGTCACAGTTCCACTACCTTTATCAACGTCGGCTATGGCAGTTTTGAAGCGTAGGGTTGTATTACTGACAAGTTTATACTTCTTGACACTCAAGGCACCACTTTTTATAGCTTGTTGATAAACTTTAAGATTTTTTATTATACAGCCCATGTATGTTCCACTGTCAGTCGTCGTCGCCAGGTCTCGTGATTTCTATGAAAATGGACATAACCTTGTCCAAGGCAGATTGATCGGACATCTAGAAGTGGAATAAAAACCATAGATATTTATCCTGATGTCAGAATTGAACCCGCAATTTCTTCAACTCTGAACCAATTGAGTCGTCGCCGTCGTTATATTAATAATAATATAACGACTTTACACCTGCGAGATCATCACTATGAGTCATGATACACTATGGAAGCTGTGGAATGTGAGTGAAACGGGTTCGATTTCCGGTACAAGTATTTTTGAAATTGCCAGTAACGTATAATGAGCATCATGATTTTGACTGCGCTTATAAGTTTCAAGATATCAAATTAAGAAGAATAAATATTTCCATGTTCTTATAAAATTCCTATCAAAAGAACGCTTTTAAAGAATATGTTCGTTCGTTTTTAAGAATATGTTGGACTAAAAGTCGAAATGAAAACAAGGGTTTTTAATTTCATTTCATAAATGTAAATAACAAATATACACAACATTCAATCTATTATATAGCGTTGATTTATGTAAATCGCACACATGCCAAATTTTTAAGAATATCATGTTACCATCATTATCAGCCTACGTAAACCACTAGTGGACATAAGTCTTCCCTAAGGCGCAGCATTTAGCTTCAGATTCCCTTATCTATCTTCATCAAAACCTGGAAGGCGTCCAGCACTAGGTTTGTTAAGATACGGTCTCCACTCCAACATTTGTCTCCTTCTATAGTTACATGATGCGAGAATCGAATCCGTGATCATCATCTGGATGAATGGTGATCTAGTACGGTGCGCTTTTTTCTTCGACGGTTTTTTCGAACCTATACGACATTGTAACCTTCAAAAAATAAACCAATTGTTATTTCAAAGGCCGGCATGGCATTTGCAATGCTTAAAGCCATCAACGCCGCCCATAGACAGTTGCAACACGCAAATGTATATAGGCATTTTTATTATATTGTATTGCATTTTTATTATGTTGTGTATCGTTGATGGCTTTCCTCAGGCGACGCTTTACCTCCCTATGCCATAATATAAAAAATAAGATTATAAAGTAGCCTTATATTATACTTAACTATTAATAAATAAAATCTTATAATGTAATATATTTATATATAGTTTTATCCTAGGCAAAGCAAATGGCTCAGCTTTTGCTAACAGGGGAAGGGATTCCCCTGTAGCGCTGATTTTCAGCAACTCCTTTCCCGCAAGATGTTATGCGGGAGTTGATATGCAAGCGTACGTTTGTTTATATCAGTTCGTGCGCGTGCGTGCGTGTGTGTGTGTGTGTGTGTTGGATTGTGACTTCTTTACTGAATTTTGGTTTCTTAATATCAAATTCAACAACGACAAAAATAAATATAATCCCATAAAAATTAAACACTTTAATATCAAATAGTCATTTATTACAGCATAACAAACTTGACTCTTAAAGCTAACAAAGAAATATGAATGCACCTAACAATAATTTTCTAAAAAGTAGTCATGGGCTCTTTATAAATAATAAAGGATGATTCCTCTGTAGAGGGCATCCCGCGTCAATATGGACGCAGGATGAAGACAGAAATAAAAACTGTTTGTGTGAACGTTTCCGGCGTCGCAGGTTTGAGCCCGGCCAACACATGGTGCGGTTATTACGAAGAAATAATCCAATAAAAATAGTATGCGGACGATTATATTACTGGAGGAGACCATATCACTTGCGCCGTTTGAAAATATCCAACTGAATAAATTTTCCACATCGACATGGTTATAGATATAATGTGGATAGAAGGGTCGGAAGAAGAAGACCACGAAAAACATACCTTGACCAAATTGCTGAACTTTTTAGGAAGGGCCAGGTCAAGAGTACTCTCAACCGGCGGGCTTGCTTGAGGAGAATAATGAGTGTGGAGGAAACAAGGGAAGTATGCCGAGATCGTAGCAGATGGAGATCTGTGGTCTCTGCCTACCCCTATGGGAGACAGGCGTGACAATATGTATGTATGTATATGTGTGTATGAATAAATTACCAACAGTTATTTTCCGGGCTAGTAGATTATATTCCTTATTCTTCCTCATAAGATATAACAACAAAATTTTATGGCTATTAGTGATAACTATAACGCCAATGTCAAGTAAAATACAATAAAATCAAGTATCTTGAAATGTGCTAATCAACTGGTCACATTACGTCTTGATAAAATGGTGGTTATTCTACCAAAACCTATGAATGTTTGCAGTCAATTTAAAAAGTCACTATACACGCATTTTTTTCATATCACTTTTCTTAAATATAAGCCTAAATTGAACTATATTGCATAAAACGCCACCACAATTTAACAATGTAACTAATAATAATATAAGATATGAAATTAAAAATACAACTTCACTCATGTAACTTGGTGGGAAAACATACCACCATTTCTTAATGAGGTTCCCTCGGACAGAGAAGAAACGGCGAAAGAAACTCTACAGCTGTCACCGTTTTTTACTTTTTTCTCATTTTTACAATGTAGTAAATTAAGCGTTAATGGACCACTAATTGGCTAAGCGGCGGGGCCCCCGCCCGCAGAGTCAATGGTCGCAGGTTCGATACCCGCATCGGAATAAATATATGTATGGATTACAAATATTAATTTCGAGTCTGGTAACTCCGCCAATTGGACAAGCGTGATGGGTTAACTTCCGTTCCTCCAGAAATGGAGAGGCTCGTGCTCAGTAGTGGAACATATATGGGCTGTTAAATAAAAAAGCGTTATAGATAGTAGAGATAAAGAGGAAACATCAAAATCTAATTCTGAACTACAACAACGATCCTAAAGTTGATATTTTTTTCTTACTTTATTACTATAAGTAATGACGTACGGTTCGGTAATTTGTCTTCGGAACGTTAATTTGATATTTGTATGTAAAATGATATAACAAATATTTTTATTAGTATATTTTTCGAAATAACTCTTGGAATCAGATCTGCGTAGTAAAATCGATGCGTGCGAGTGTAAACGAGTTTTTGTTACAAATTAAATACCGTGGATCGGATGCCACATTTAACTGCACAGCGATCATTTTCATTCGCCTTCATATATATAATGAATTGAAATTTCATATAAATTTAGTGGCCATTAGTGAGCTGTAAACTTTATATTTTTATACGATAGCGTATAAGCATTAAATAGCGTTTCTTATTAGTATCGACACATTAAAGTGCTCTCAATGCACCAACCAGTCCACGTCGATAAAATTATTTTACGACCCACAAAAATACAGTCGGCGCGTAAAATGCAAATGGGGAGGAAGACGTTTCAAAATGTAAAACGGAACGAAGTATGAAAATCGAACGCGGCTCCTCGGCCCCAATAACATTCAATACCAAACCCCTGTGTTGGAGAGTACACATGCACACCGTTCGCCATTCAAATCCTTTGGAACGCAGCAAGTAAGAAACGAAAAGGAACCTACGGCGAAAATATGAAACTTAAACGCAACAGGTGGATATACGTCCGTCTCATTCCTTACTATGCGGATTTAAGTCACCGCCGTGTTGTAGTAGAAGCCACCCCTACGGACGCCGCCCCCGCTCTGGGGCGGGAAATTTAAATGAGGGTGGGGATGGAATGGAAACGCTTTTCTTTTTGCTCGCGGGGTGTGTTTTAGGGCTTTTGTCTGGGTGAATGCGGACGGCAATTTCGGGGTCGCTTGCTTTTCGCTCGGTCTCGGAACACGGAAATCGAATGTTTTATGTCTTCTAAGATAATGACCGCGTTTTTGTATTACTGGATACAAATTTTTAAGACATCTCTTGTGTTAATTTTTGTTTTTCTAAAAAAATTTTTTGTGGTCTACCTTAACAATACATCTATTGTTTTTTAAATATTTTAACAATTGAAGTATAGATAAGATCGTTAACGAAATTGACATAATACTTTAATAAACATATTGTTGATGTGAAGAAATACTTTATAAGTTTTTTGACTGCCTGTCACAGTTTGACTTCCAGTGGATATCGTACCTAGTTTCTAAACCAAGTCCGAGGCTCAAATATCGATTTAAACTAAAATTACTGTAATTTAAAAAAAAAAGTTGTTGTAAGATTAAAGGCCGGCAACGCTTCTGCATTGTCTATGGCACTGCGGATGTCTATGGGTGGCGTTGATTGCTTACCATAGTTGACATGCCTGCTCGTTTGCCTTCCTATCCCATAAAAAGAAGATTATGCATCTACATACATACATACCCCAATATTATAAAAATATCCAGATATTATATAACGTATTATTAATACCAGCAGGTGATTGTGAATGAGTCATTTTTTGCTTGTATAAAATAAATGATTTTAACGTTAATACAAATTATAGATAGAGCTATGACCAGCACTATACTAAAGGCTGGTTAGAAATCTTTTCTGCTTTGTCCTAATCCCTTTGACTGCAAAGGTCAAATGGCGATAACTATTTTAGTCATTATTTGTTTTTAGACTAGAATCTCTTTTATTCCAGAAGGAAAACTTAAAAAAGTTATTTGTTGAATATTCTCATAAGTCCGCTTTATATAGATAAAAATATATTTAATATCAAATATATAAAAATAGTAATACTTGTCTTGTTATTGGGCAAAACCGCTTAGCTTGGGAGAAAGTTCAACAGTGGACTGCTATAACCTTATTATAAAATATTTCATTTATACTAAAGTCTGAAAATAAAATTAAACAGTGAATATTGATTTCAAATCACTTCGAACTATTTTAGTGAATTAGATAAAGGGAGTGTATTAGCTATAAAGTTGCACTACCAACATCGGTGTCAAGGGTATTGTGGGTTGGATAAACTTAGTCAAGACTTGATTTACGTACTTAATCTTCGTGGGTGTACTTTGCCACTGCCAGCCCAATGGGATTTTAGTATACACTTGTAACTTTGAATTTGATAAACATTAACTTCATGATTTTAATTAAATATCAAACCGCGGACATAGGCCTCACTCAAGGTGCGACCTAGCCCGCCATAGCTCTTCAAGTTAGTAGACTTAAGTGGGAATGGGTTGGACACGTTTGTCGGAGAATCGATAATCGTTGGAGTAGACGAGTGCTGGATGGATTTACTATCTGCGCAAGGCCGCTGGCAGAGACTGGATGCGTGTAGCCGAAATTGGCAGATAAATAGACTCTATTTATTCGTCTATACCATAACAAACACATTATATTGTAGTTCTTGAGAAATCGGTCAAAGGAGCTCGGAGGTGAGGTTTATAACAGTTTGAGCTGAGTTTGTGCCTCCTTACCTTGTTTCTACGAAGGGTTGATGGTTATTGATGTTGATGGAAAATAAATTGTTACATTGCAAAATAGGATGTTTAACTTATACAATAGACAAAGTTCTTCATAAACAGGCAAAATGGTTTATTACTTTGTTCGAATTCTATAAACACAATACTTAGCAATTTTATGTTTGAGACATGTTGTTAATTTTGCAGATAAAGAATATAAACTAAAGCATTATGCAAAATCTTTGTAATTATAACAAACACTTTTTTAATTATTGTAAACATAATGATGATCAATTGGCTTGTGGACAATTGATTGCGGTTTTTTAGGTTCCAATATCATATCAGTTCGAAAATACCGCTGGTGCGAATGTCACTTTTCTTTTATATTGTGATAATTGAGCTGATATATTCATCCTGATGCAGAAATGAAATGCACGGCTATTGACCTTGAAGGCGGTAGCTTCAGAACTAAGCCAATATCGTCAATTGTCTTGTGTTTGTCCGTTGTTATTTTGGGTTGTAATGGAATCTACAGCATAGGAAATTCTAGTCTGTAGCATTTATTTTATTGTTCAACATGTCTGTACGTTTAACTTCAATTTCGCCAAATCTCGCAGATCCCTTCCCATCCCATCCGATCCGATGTGCTTGTTAATTCAGCATACACGCATCCCGATCATATCATCACGACTCATCACCGGCACGTAGCGTCGTGAGTTCACCCCGGGCCCGGGCGAGATCACCGAAGCGCGTGTGACGGCTTTATCTCGGTCGTGGGCCGGTGCTTATGGAGATTTGTAACGCTGGGACATTAGACTCTTTTACTTAACCGACTGTCACATATCGTGAGCTAGATACTCAGATGGGGTATGAGGTTTATACATGTTGTACATGACAATTTTACCATTAATGTTTTTTTATGAGCAGCAGTGGGATATATATGCTCCATAGCTGGACACGCTATTAACAAAAATATATCGAATAAAAAAGTGATTGATTTTTACTTTTAAAACTAGAGCCGCACCAGTAGGGTTCGATTTTGAACTTGCGCCATAATTAGCGTCGTACAGGAAGCACGGAGAGTTCTCATCGATTTTCATAGCTATTGCTGTACACCCTTAAAAAGAACGTTCAATTCCAGTCTCCAATTCGTCTCCGATACCCGGGCATAATTCCGCCCGGGAAAATCATTACACACGCCCCGGTAATTCGGATTTCGAGAGCCCCAACCCTCCGCCACCCCCGACCCACTCCATCTAACCCTCCACGCTGCATCTCATTTTCAAATACTATACTAACGACTGGGCCCCGTTTCCTATGCTACCAATCCGATGCAACATGTGCAAAAATGAACTCTACATCTTTCCTAATACAGCGCAATTTTAAATCTTGCAACTGGAATTCGGGCACACCAATTGTAACTTTGTAATGTAGACGATAAAGCTAGAATTTCTTTGTGCTTTCTTCGCCCGCGTTATCCGGATTTGGATTGTAACTACACGGGTGGGAAGGGGAGCCGCTTTCCACTGAATAATAGAGGGGAGATTTCCTCTCTTATTTTTTTTCGTGAATTTTTTATTTAAGAAAGGGATAAGATTTTAATGTGGGCGCTCGCAGCCTTTATTACTCGCGATTGCGAGAGATACGCCATTGTTGGGAGTCTTGATGCGTATGGGGCTTCCGCTTAAAGTATTTTGTATGGGAAATATATCTCGGGGACACTGGGGCTATGTCCGTAATGACGTTTTAGGAGATTTCCTTTTTTTATCCGCTGCTGTTTTGTCAGCCTAGGGGTGAGTATGCGGTGTAATCAACAGCTTTTTGGGATTCCGTATTCCAAACGAAATAACGGAATCTGTCTATTCCATCAGACGATTATTTTTTTTGACTGACTTAGGTTAGAGGCGATGCTTCCGCTTTTGAAATCAATGGTCGCAAATTCGATTCCGGTATCGAAATAATATATGCATAGTATGTTACTTGTTAGTAATGGGATTTAAGCTATAGTACATTCATATATGTAAAATAAAAAATATAACTACGTTTTCCTTAAAAAAAATTCATGTAGAATTTGTTTTTGTAGTTAAAACTATATAAGATTATTAAAATAAAAATAAATTATATCCCGCTTGCTGCTTGAAACAAATCGATTTATTTTTATTAAATCCTAAATAAACATTTCTTTTTTTTTCCTTCTATAATTGAATTTACCTTCAACGAAACGATATATCGTATTTAACAAGGCTCTGATCACGTCACCTACCTATGGCACAACTAATCTTTCAACCTGTCAATGGAACTAATAATTATTCCGCCCAGGGCCTTCGGTAACGCTGGTAACGGAAGCTAGGACACATTCCCCGTCTTTGCCTGCCCTTGAACCGGGCTGCTTCTTAACAATAGCGTTACGATGAGGAGTTCAAAATCATAAGCGATAGCGGGTGTTAACAAATTATTTATCATCCTTTTAATTCTCTTCTATACTTTTATTAAATCACTCGAAAAATAATAGTAGATTGTAGTTCCCAAATATGCAGTTAATAAAAAAATATTATACGGCTGCAGATGTGAAATAACAATTTCTAGTATTTCTAGTTTGCGTTATAAAGATATTTTGAATATCGTATCTATCTGTTTGTTTTTTTTATTATTAATGATGAAAACAATTGAAATGATGAAAAATATATACCTTAATTCGTATCGGGATAAATAAAGTATATACACATAAATATAGGTATATTTTTCAAGTCAAAATGGCAGAAATAGGTATTTCCGCCATTCTGCTTCGAACATAGGTGGTAAGTTAAATGTTTATTCCTCCATAAATCGAAAAGCCCCGCTCCCCACAGTGGGATATGCATATATGATCTGTTACAAAAAATATTTCCGATTTTACAAAAAAAAACGATGTAAGTGATAATTTGTGTATTAAGGCCATCTACAATACGGGTGATTTTAGTGTACTTGTAGTTTAATATGTTTATTTTTTCTGTCGTTCGCCGCTGTAGCTTATGATTTAAACCCATATGTTGATTCACCAATTCGGAAGTACGAATAAAATAAAGCACTCTTTGTCGGCACGTTTAGGTAGTGTGCTTGTACGTTCTGGCGCCGATTTGTATCCGAAGTGTAATTGTTTATTGTTCGAGTATATCGATTGTCGACTGGTAATCAGATCTCATTTGTTTTTACGGCGTAAATAATTCATTTACACTTGCCTTTACATGTATCCTTAAGAGATAAATAGTAGAGCCAATTTGCTGATGATTCAATTTAATTGGATTCACAAACGGCTAGCAACGTATCTGAAACGCCTCCAGCGTTGTGGATATATGTTGCCGGCGGTGATCACTTGCCACCAGGTGATCCGCATACTCTTTTGCATGCATTGCTATAAAAAGAGAATTTTCGTACTTGCTCATGCGTGAAAGTACAAGCTTTTGTAATCTAAGCTTCTAAGGTCCTGTGTATACTTTTTAGTATCGTGATGCTCCCGAACGATTAGTACATAGTGGAAAATCTGCTTCCATCTCACACAGCCCTCGTCCTCATCCATCACGTCATTTATTCTTACAATTAAGATGTTAAATTAATACTATTGGGCCCGGGCACGGAATATAGAACTCCATTTCATTCAGTAAGTGTCATACGACTCGACTATGGGAGCATATATCAGTTAATGAGTCTACCTGAGAATATAACCCAACCTGCGATCCCCTATCCCTTCGCTAAGCTGGGGATTATGGCAACACGCCTCAAATTTGAAACCAATGTCCAGCAGTGAACCGTTATAGCTGTATTGATAATGATAATAAGATAAATCAACATAAGATAATTTCTATTAATATTATATTTAGCAAATAAATTTCAGTGCAATTATATCCAGTATTTGGGATCATCCAATTTCGCGTCGTACGTGTCATGCAGAGCACAGACCCCCATGCAGGGACGTGACAGTTCAAGTAGGTCATAGATCCGTAGATAGGATACAAATGAATGGCCGGCACATGGCACGCACTGTCTTGAAAAGCTAACGTGGTCTCGATCTGAAGGTCTGTTCAAAATATTTTAGTTGACTGACTGATCCATTTGAATGACACTAGATTTGCGGATTTTTTTTTTAATACTTTATTGTACACATAAAATACGACAGACAAGAGTTAAAACGAAAGAAGATTGAATTTTCTTGATTATAAAGTTAATTCTATATTACTTATATATAATACTTTCCGGTATTTTTTCATGGGTTAGGAAGGCAAACGAACAAGCGTATCGCCGATGAAAAGCAATCAACACCGCCCATACACATCTACAACAAAACATGTTTGTTTTTTGAAAATTTCTAGCCTGATCTTCGACTACACGCATCCAGTTTGTGTCAGTCACTCTGCGCACATTACCGCTCCATCAGGCTCTAGAACGTTTCCAAGTTTGCTAACACGCAGTCTCCACAACAACATTTGTCTTGTGTGACATAAATATAACATTAATCTCGTATTTATCTTGTATTTGTTTTTTAGATTTGTTTTTTGTTCAAATTTTCTTTATTGATTTCAAGTACAAGATGGCAATATGAAGGAAGCTTTTTGGTGAAAATTGGTCAGATAAATTTAAATACGGGAATCGTCTATTCTCATCTCATTATTTTAGAGCTGGATCTAGTCTCCCTTCATCAATAGCGCCTACCCACATATAAAATAATCAGGGCCTGCAAGGGTTGGGGTGTCATCGCATTGCAACGGAGGGTGAGGGGCGGAGGACATTAATACTTTTAAAAGCGTCATCGCAGCCGGCTCCCTTCAGAGAGGCTTTGTACGGAATCTCATTGTGCGTACACTAGACGGGAAAAGTCGTTTTGCGAAATTAAGAAAAATTGTGTTTTCCCGTACTTTGACATAATAGTTTTAAGTCGTGGAAATATTATTTTGGAGTCTATTTACATTTTGTTTTTGACAATTGTTATTACAATGAAAATTATACAAATATATTAATATTATTATTATACTTACATAATACACAATTAATCGTATTAGCGCTTTGCACTCATAGTCCTACATCAAAATGTGTACCACCTAGACTTGCGATAGTATCTGTAAGCTATACAAATATTTTGATAATTTATCTTTTCTGTATCGATATATCCGTTTTATGTTTGGTGTATTGAATGACGTTTTTGATCCTATAAGTCTATATGCTCTAGGCATAATATATTTATTTAGATTTTCCTCCATCATCACACTGCGTTTGCTCAGTATTAATATCAAATCCACATTAGATACATAAGGCATACATATGTGTATGTATGTGAAATAAATAGTTTTTATATAGTATTTATAAATAGTCATAGTCAGTGTCAGATACTATCACTTCTCAATAATGTGCAACTATTTATAATGAGATTGTATTTAGTTCATACCCGCCGTTGCACAGGATATATATGATTTCCCTACGCACTTCCTGACCCGGTCACTCCCCAAACCTCGCGTCTGTTCCAGATAGACTCTGGCCTTTATTCAAAATCTTTATTTCTTTCAGTAGATTATCATACTTAAGAAGATATTGTCGTCTTATCAAACGTAGAATGGGACGCTCGACGACTGGATGAAGCGATGATGTGTGCAGAACAGACCAAAGATCGGGATTGCGTACCTTGGAGAGGCCTGTGTCTAGCAGTGAACTGTTACAGACTGTTAATCATTGATGAAAATGATTGTATGTATTTTGTCCCTCACTCCGTCTTCACTTTGACGAACCTTAATATACCTTATTCGTTAAAAAATGACGGTGACGTGATTCGCCACTCGTCACGTCCTGATTCCCACGAAGGCGAGAAGCGACGAACGGAGAACCGTTTCGCTGTGATGAATGTGAGAGAAAGGATCTGAGAGAAAGGAAGTGAGAAGAAAGCAAGGAAGGTGTGTCGGGATCGTAGCGGATGGAGATCTGTGGTCTCTGTCTAACTCTACAGGAGACAGGCGTGACTATATGTATCTATTTTGTCTCTCAATCCTGAAGATCAAGACCCATAGTGGTAAGCGGTGCTATCATCCTTCCTGGGACTGGTTATTTGGTCTGTCAGTCGGGTTAGACGCTTCACGAGCGAGTTTATCGAGTCGATATTAACGTCCTGTCACTTTATTATATAACAACTCTATGAATGTGTCTCCATATGTGATATTGACGAGCAAAACGTCAACAACTCGCAGCGCGCTCGCTACGATACGCGACCTACTTGCAGCAATGCAGCTACGAGAAGCGATCTACACGTCGCAAGCCCGCTACGAGGCGCGCTCTTTTTACTAAACTAACATGAAAGAACACGTGGCGATACGTCGCGAATCGTGAAGATATTCAGGCGGATAAATTATTGTCTCTAAACTATGTCAAAACCGTACTACTGTATGGGTGCGAAACGTGGAAGGTAACAAAGAACATCACACAGCGGCTTCAGGTCTTCGTCAACCCATGTTGTCGACAAATTCTCGAAATCTTCTGGCCCGAATAAATATCCAACGAATGCCTACTGAATCTTTGTCACGAACCACCGATTGGACTTCAAATCTTGCGCCGCAAGTGGACTTGGATAGGCCATACTCTCCTAAGGAACCCTGATCACATTCCCAGACAGGCGCTGGAATGGACTCCCCATGGGAAAAGGAAGCGAAGGCACCCAAACGCACCTGGAAGCGCTCCGTAGCGGCCGAGATGAAATCCATTGGGTTGACGTGGTCTGAAGTGAAGCGCGTCGCTCAAGACCGATCCCAATGGAGAAGCATTGTGGACGCCCTCTGCCCCACCTCGGGGACATAGGACCATAAGAAGAAGAAGAAGAAATTATTGTCTCGTAGAAATAAGTCGATAGCACTCCGAATTTGCCACGATAAACTCGCTCGTGGAATTGGCAACTTAGTCTTCTGTCGCGAGATCTTATATTAACTACCCTCCCTAGTAGGATATTGCATATATTACTACTGTTATGAGAGGGCGATTAGGGATAACAAGTGCTGCCAAACTGTCTCCTTTCGCCAAAGACAGTTGTGCTGAATTGACTGCCAACATTCGCTAGTTTGCGAGGCATTATAAGAAGAAAACAATACTACAATACATTTATGTTGCCAAATATTAACTGAACTACCCTCATTGTGCAAAATAACACCCCATAGCTATAAACCACTTGAGAGTAACGTATTAACCCTATCCGATACACGCAATAACCCTTAAGCGGGCGTTTAATTTCACACAAGTGTTGCGATGTAAAAATATTAAATCCAATTTACAGAACTACCCCACACCCCTCAATTATACCCAAAAAAAAACATGAATTATTATAACCTCTCAAATCTATTGTGCGGTGGTTAATCGCTATAAATACGCACAGATCCTACCCCGCTTATTTGCGCACAGAAAGGAATATGATTTTATGGCAGGTTAAATCTATTATAAGTGGGGATTAAGTTATGAATAATATTTCTGTTTGCAAGGGGCATTTAATGAGCTATTTGACGCCTTTTTTTCTTCGGTATCGCGTGCTCGCGGGGTTCGTCCATTTGAACAACCAGCAATTATGACATCCTCGTATCTCAACGCTTAGATGAGTGTGTTTGTTTATGAGACATGTGAATTATGACTCGCTGTTTACCTAATTTTTTGTGGTAGTCCCAAATCTTGTATCTCATTTGCATTTAATAACTTTATACCAGTCCATTTAAATTTGATTTATTACATTTCGATTTCTTTAAGTACAAATTAATCATGTGATAATAGTTTTTTGTTATCTCATCGACAATATACATTAAAAGTTTGCGGTAGCTTTTGCTGGATATAAATCTACCTATAGGTCTGCTAGACATGCCACCTAACCCAATTTACGTATACGTATACGTATTACATATACGTGACGGCTTTAGGTATTCAATTACACCCAGCCGCGCTGCGCAAATTGCCTGTCTGTCTGTCTAGTGTCTATAAGGTGAGTCCCATAGTTTTGAAAGAGGAGACAGTGTTTGCTAAAACTCTGTCTTCATTTCAGCAATCCTTTTCTCAAGCGATTGTTAGTTCTCCGACCTCGGTAAGGAGATGTGTGATCGGATGGTGTTGGTTATTTTCCATCAGACAAGAAGTTTGCTAGTTTTTCTTCCACTCCCACAGAAAAAGTGGGGTCGCTTTATCATTAATGTCGCAATATTTCATCTTATATTTAATGTGAGTATTACATGTACAGCGTTATGTATTTCATCAAATCGAAAATCAAAGGAGCACGTCCCAGGAGACTGCGTCAATGGTCTCTAATATGCCCATTCGCCGGACAAAGCGGATTATATCCGATGTTGTCATATCTCGGCTGTATTAACATAATGCGGTGACGTGATTCCCTCGTCACCGACTTTTTGTTCGGATTTTTTGACGCCCGCGACGCTCTGTGCGGTCCTATGCTTGATGTGTTATTAACGAACATTTGATTTTAAACACGTTACATTATCACAGATTATTTATTTATTTGATGGCAATTAGTTTAACTATTATGCCAGTGTCAAGTAAAATACAATAACATCAAGTCTTTTGAAATGTAACTATTCAGCTTGTCACGTTACTTTTAGATAAAATGGTGGCAACTGTACCAAAAACTTTCATGGAATTTTTCAATCAACTCAAAAAGCCACGATACACCCATTTATTTCATATCACTTTACTTATACGCCTTAATTGAATTATATTATATAATACGCCACCACAATTAAACAAAATAATGGATAATAATATAAGATAATGAAAATGACATAAAAACACGACGTCACTGATTAATAAGTTTATCAATTTTAATGAAAACCAACTTTACTTTTAATAAATTCATATCGGATACATAGTTTCAACTCTCTTTCTAGCCTACATTGATGTATGAATGTTTTATCAGTACATTCAGCTGGGGTGACTTTTTCTCTTAAAGAAAGAACTCTAGAAATATATACTGTAAGAAATAAGAAATACGCGTGGTATAAATTCCAGTCTTTAAGTATACTAATGAAGGTACCTACGCGTTCGTATCTCGCTGTGTGAAATACGAGCACGTAGTGTTATTGCATCTCTTAAATTAAATATAAATATATCCAATAAACCAAAAGCTAATTGTTAGCTTTAAACAAATTTAAGATGTTCAAACCATTTGTACCTCACGATTTAAAATAAATAGTAATAAAATGAAAGAGCAACCCTGACCATAAAGCTATTTCTACTTAACGCTTTAAAAAAAAACGCAACCCTGACAATAATAATAATAAGGTAGATTTATAAAAATTTTTTTTTAGCTTAATGGTTTTAAAATGAACACGTTGGCAACTTCAATTTACGGTACATTATGCATTGTTGTCATAACGTATTTGTTTGCTTTTAAATTGAATTAAGTGACTTAGTTTGTCATATCACAATTGCCCGTTCATTTTCTTAACACAAAGGGTACAATACACCACTGTTCAGTATAACATTAAAATGCTATTGGAATTACGTCGATTACCGCCTCCCTTCGTTTGTTCAAAATACTCAATTACGTAAACAAGGCAAAGAAAATGAAAAGAAAAAAATGTGCCGCTCGACTCGCCAACATTGTAACCGCGAACGAAAACAACGCGCCATTACCGGCGCATTTGCTAAACGAGCCCGCTTTTCCCACAAAAACATGGTTTTAACGTTAATATTTAAAGGTTATTGTACGCGAATGCTCGCCCCGCGGAGTAACCTAATGGGCGTATTTTGAACGTAGCAAAAATCGATTCACCCATATTTGTTGTTAATTATAGTCGGTTGAGCCGTCTTTCCGCCTCCGCTGCTTCGAATAGGATTTGAGACCCTCCCTGGTCCAATTACAGAGTTCTCAAAAGTGCTCCCCCCTGCCCTGCCCCTCATTTTTAGATCGAGCCTCGTTTTAATGACCTCTCGAGTTCCGATGTTCATTTGTGGCAAGGGGTTTTGCCTACGATTATTTTCCATTTCTCGTCCATGTAGCATTCGAGCTTGAAGCACCGTGAACGTCCTTAGGGTTGGAATCTTTTAAGCGAGTGGCTTTTTCTTTCAATTATTGCTTAAAATACATGCTCCGTCGAACGACATTGTCTACGGAGTTTTAGACTTAAAAACATTTTTACATTTGTATTGTCTAGCATTTCGTTCATTATAGGTCAGCTCAGTTAGTTAAACGTTTTGTTTTTGTTTAACCATACTTTTAGCCTTTCAGAGCATATTATATTTAAAATGTATTCTTCTAGAGTAGCCAAGTAAATATTAAGTTGGAATATCTTATACTTTTTCAGCAATTTATTGTCATTGACACTTATGCACCATGTTTATTTTGATGGGTGGCGTAGGTAGCTGAGACTTGATTGAATATTGTATATATGTAAATTATTCGCTAAATTACTGATTGCAATATCTGAGCGTCACCTTCATCACCAACGCGTTGGTGGTGAAGGTGCAAATTCTTATGACAAAATCCATCTACAAATATATTTTCTTTGATTATATCTACAAATACATGTTCGTCGATTAATTTAACATTTTCTTCCATTTTCTTCGGTCCAAGGCTAGCTCTTTCAGTTCCCTATACGTCTCTATCCTTACCCTTTATTTTAATTGGTGTGCAAAACTTTCTTCTACATCTTTTTCTTTTTTCAATTTTTACCTTCTAATATTCAAAATAAAATTGTTATGATGAACCAAATGCCCATTATTAGGACGACTAAATATTTAAAAATAAATATGTGAATAAATTATTTGGTAACGTAAACATTTTTATGGTTATAATAAACTATTTCTTTTTATAAATATACTCGCGCGTGCCCACAAAATGCAGTTACAATATCATTTAATGCATCATACTCCGACGTTCTCTAATTGTCGGCGAACTGTGGGGCACCCTATATTAAAAAATTGTCCCCATTAGTTGCTATGAAGTATTTCGCAACGAGGGGCGCTTTCATACCATTTGTTTGGAATCCTGTAATTTTCTATGATTCTGCAGTTTGCCCCGGTTTAGGTACCGTAATTGCTCACAGGGCCCTGATATATTAATTCTGAATTACTAACTCCCTTTCCCTGCCCTTTGTTGGCTGTTTTAATCTTAACTAACATTTAACAATTGATTGAATATAAAAGAATGCAATGATTTTCTTATTCTTTTATATTCTATATTTCCCGTAAATAAATACTCACAAAGTTATTTAATCTCCTTTGCTTTTTGAAAACATAACAATTTAATAGGTTGGTAATAAATTTTTTGGAGTAATCGCTATATCATCATCACGATTAGAATATTAAGTAAGAACGATTACAACTATATGTTCAATATCGCTACTATGTAAATCATGAAGAATCAATTACAAACATCATTCAACTAAACAAACAGAATCGCTTTTTAATACGGGCTAAACAAATACAGATGAAATAAAACCAGAATCGAGGACAAACAGGGATCCTCATATACAAACATTTCACATTGTGAACTGTCCACACTATGTCTTCCCAGGACTCGCAAATTTTATTGAGACACGAAACTTGCAATTTGTAACTTTACACTGTAGGAAATAAGGTGGGTGCTGGTGTTTAGATAGGTTGGCGCCGCGAGAAATTTAAAAGCGACATTTTAGAACGCGACTGCACGACATGTGTCATCACATCATGTCAATGGAGGGATTATGATAACCATCGTACGGATGTCATCCAACCTAGGGAATCGCCCTTTGCGATCTCGGCATCAGCGTCAAAACAATAGAACTAAAAAATTTCGAATTAGAAATAGTCCGAGTTGAGCTTTAAAATTAACGGAATAGAGTATAAAATTAATCTAACACATTATAGCCGCGAGGGTGATTCTGAAAAGACAATTTAACCCTAAAAAATGGTGCATCGACATTAATCCGCATGTAATATCGCAAATTTGTCGTCGGCAGGCCGAGCGGGTCGGACCCATCTGTCGGATGGGACGCAATTCGATTTGCTGCTATTAGACGTAGGACAATAGACTCGAAAATGCACCACTTGATTGGATGAGAGCTGAGAAATATTTAAACTTTTGTGAGGATTACGCAATATTATATTATAGTTCCCATCTGTGTGATAGGTATGTTATTTAAAATTAAGTTTTGCCGTTTTTTTTATATTTATCACTGAAATCATCATCAATACGGCTTTAGCCTCTCTGAAAAATTGAGGAATATTCAATTTCTTCTTCAAATTCTTCAACGTTTGAAGAGCGGATAGAAAGTCGCAAATTGGTTTATAAGACTATATTACTATTTATAAGACATAGAAACTCCTAACCTATCTACTGGTATTCTACTCTTATAGTGGCCTTATATGACACCTCTTGGAAGAAATGGGTAGTCCTATTCATTGCGGAATACCACACTACAAATACCTGAAATGACGATTCTGTCTGTTCTTCAACAATACAATGAAACGAAACGAAAGTTTTACTTAGCTAAGATCCGCGACAAGCAAAACAATAACAGAAAATTAATAATGTGTGTTTTTCTGTTGGATTAAGTGGATTTATTTGGAACTTAAGAACTCGCCGGAGAACCAGAGTCACCGACATTGCTCTTCAAGTTAGCAGACTGAAGTGGCAATGGGCTGGACACGTTTGTCGAAGAACCGACAATCGTTGGAGTAGACGAGTGCTGGAGTGGAGACCGCGACTCGGCAAACGTAGTGTGGGACGCCCTCCTGCTAGATGGAGCGACGATCTGCGCAAGGCGGCTGGCAGAGACTGGATGCGTGTAGCCGAAGATCGGGCTAGGTGGCGCGCCTTGGGTGAGGCCTATGTCCAGCAGTGGACTGCCGCGGGCTGATATTGATATTGATTTGGAACTTAAACCAAAAACTTACCGAAAGTCGGCCATCAACTCTCCACCCACCAACCACTATACACAACAAGTATATTACAAAGTTATAAACATTAAATAAAAAAATAAGTTTTTGGTTTAAGTTCCAAATAAATACACTTAATCCAACAGAAAAACACACATTATTAATTTTCTGTTATTGTTTTGCTTGTCGCGGATCTTAGCTAAGTAAAACTTTTGAATGTTCATATAGTGATGGATTTCCGCAAAGTAACGCCTGACTCCATTAATAATCTAATACGAAATCAAGTCTGTCAAAAGGATTTAAAATAGAAAAAAAATCGATATACATATTTCTAAAAATCTTATATAAAAAAGAAATTTGAATAGGCGTAAATTAATATAAAATATTTTCACTTAAAATGAACTCGACCCTTGACTACTTAGTTATAAACGATGTTATTAATGTAACCCTCAAAACATGATCGCCAGCGCGTCGCCCCAAATATGAAACGCTTAATAAAATCCACATATCCGCTCTCGTGCGCCAATAAATTAGTCTTTTTGACGTCTTATTCATAGAGAGCGGCGATTCACATGTCAGTGCCAGGCGCGAGGGGTGGCGGGTTCTGTGCGCGGGCTAATAAAAAATGTATTGCGGGTTTCAATAGCGACACGCGCCCGACATCTTCAGGTGACGTACAACGGTGACGTGCACCCTACCCTATCTTTTCATGTCGTTCAATAGGCATGGTGGCTATATTCAAATAAAAATATCATTTTGTCGCGAAAAGCCAGTATATCTAACAACTACAACATTTTTCTTTGTTCCTTATTGCATAATCAAAATATGATTATGTCACTCAAGCCCCATTACGGCAAACGCCAATTAAAACGCATTACGTCACTTGTTCACAAACCACGTGATCAGTATTGGCGTTTCAGTACGAAATTTAAAACGGGATGTAATATACAAGAAGTATTAAAGCAATAGTTGTATTAAAAAATAATTTTAAACAATTTTAGCTATCAATACTAATTTCAAACATCCGATCTTCGGCTACACGCACCCAGCCTTTGCTAGCCGCCTTACACAGATCGTCGCTCCATCTAGCAGGGCGAGGCGTCCCACACTACTTTTGCCAACGATTGTCGGCTTTCCAAGAAACGTGTCCAGCCCATTGCTACTTCAGTCTGCTAATTTGAAGAGCTATGTCGGTGACTCTGGTTCTCCGGCTAATTTCTTCATTTCGAATTCTGTTCGCCAATTTTCTATTCTATTTTATTTTAGCTATATTAGGTATTAATTCATATTTCTCAAAGGTTAAGTTACTCTTTTAAATTCACAATGACTTATGACTAGGGGCATGTCTTCATAAAGTAAATAAAAATTTTGATAATCATCAAAACAAACGTTGAAATCAACCGTTGAATATCGACTTTTCTGACATTGGAAGCCAGCTACGCCACTGAGCCAAATAAATGGCTTAGTGACGTAGCTAAAACTTTTGATTTGAGGTACCCCCACGAAAACAAATCCATAGGAGTGAGATTCGACGACCTGGGTGGCCAGAGGATAACGCTGAGATGGCTTATTGATTTATTATGGAAGAAATCGCGAAGAAGCTCCATGGTCTCTCTAGCAATGTGTGGCGTGGTACCTTCTTCTTTGAGTATGCGTGAAGTGAAGGCATGATGTTTTCTTAACATGTTGAATGCCACTTACAATTTTACCAGGATTGTCCGTGGCACCACGATGAATCTTCTATCATGCGATACATATAATGATAAAATGTTATTTTCAATAGATAAGTAATGTATAATCATTGAGTGAATCACCAATGACCCACGTGGCATTTAACGTGTTAATATTGGATGAAAATACTCAGACAACCAATTGGCTCAGCGGCGGGGCCCTCCGCCCGCGGAGTCAATGGTCGCGGGTTCGATTCCCGCATCGGAATAAATATGTGTATATATTTATAAATATTTATTTCGAGTCTAGTAGCCCCCCTCAATCTACATTTCATTTCTTCTCTATCCTTTCCCTTCCTCTCTGCCAATACACGATCTGCCGTGCCAATGGATGCGTGGCTAATGGCGGGCTTAGTCGCAAGCGTGCCGACCGTCCCGGGATGGGGCTCCCCCGGGTACTATGGTGCCTTACCTCAGCATGCAGGGCTCCGCTGGGGTTGACCTCCATCCTCCCTTGCGGCTCGTGGGATTCACTAAAGACACATTTAATATACCTAATTTGTTGAAAAATAACGGTGACTTGGTTCGCCACCCGTCACGTCCTGTTTCTCATGAGGGCGAAAAGCGACTAATGGAGAGCCGTTTCGCTGCGATGATTGGTAGCAGACGGAGCTCTGTGGTCTCTGTCAACCCCTGCGGGGGATTGGCGTGAATATATAAAAAAAATAAGCATGTGTTTACAGATTAATCGACCTATTACCGGACAACCTATATATGAAAGAGGAAGAAAATATTATATCAAATTATATTAATATATATAAAAAAGCGCACGACTTGTCAGTTTAGTGGCGAGCGTGCACATTATTCTGGGCCGCCTGTCGCGTCGCTGGTGTAGACGGGCTCGATGGGCGTGCGCTCATTGTCTGTAATGAGATGGGATGGACCGCCACTGCCGTGGAGCGGACTCGCCGAACAACTCTGTTGTTGGCACTGATTTTTAATCACACGCGGTGCACTCCTATGATAAAATCCGTTGTACTTTTCTTTTAATCATTTAAGGACCATACACAAAAGGTACATACAAACCTTACAGTTAGCTAGTTGAAGTGGCAATGGGCTCGGTAGTGTAGTGATACATTGATAAATGTATTAAAACTGTTTATATATAATTATAATATAATAAAAAAGGTTTTATTATATAATAAATTTTTTATTATATTACTTATTTTTACAATCGTAATTTTAAAATTTAAAAAAGAAATAAATTGTTTTAGAAAAACAATACAATTAGTCTGTCGTCTTTCGATAGACATGTCACCTTTCCGCCATAAAAATTGAGATTGAATATAAAATGTAAAGAGAAAAGGGAAATTCATTAATATAAAATGAAATACTAGAATATTATTAAAGTATATAATTAATATAAAATGTACAATGATACATTAATAAATCAATGTAATTTGGAAGAGTTTCATTATAAACGAAGGTAAAAATCCCCTAAAGATTCCCATGTGTCACCGTAAGCAGTACGGCTGGCACGTCTACAGTAGATTAAAAAATCATTAAATCGCGTTTATATCGCTATGCATCAATATAGTTTTAATTAAATAGTGCCCCTATTCCTTGATCGATTTCTGATTGCAATCGATCATTTGCAGTTGTCCATTGGTGATAAGTCCGATGCATTACGAAAAATCTTGTACTGTAAATATTACCTTCTAGTTTTCAGCTATTCCTGGTTACAAGTCTTTACTAATAATAATTCTTAATTTTGATAATATGAGGTGTAACAAGATGAAAAAAAGACATAAGAACTCCATCACATTGCCACTTATGGCGTACAAATTTCTTTACTTATAAAATACTATTAAAAATAACTAAAACAATTATTACAGATCTAAATAAATAACTAAACTATTATATTGTCATTTAAATTATAATTTATTTTTACATTTATATATCACTTTTGTTTATCTGTTAGATACATTTGATCGATCCTTTAAAGTAAAAAGATCTTTTTTTTGTAATATTTTGTTATTTTATCGGTACCATCTAGATGAGTGACTATTCTATATGATGTGTGTCTCCCAAAAAAATCTTGTTAACTTTTCTTGTTAAAAACAAGAATTTTAATTGCATCAAAACATTGATAGTCTACACAAGCCTACACATACCTAAAAGGCCGGCAACGCTTCCGTGACTCCTGCGGTGTCGCGGTTGTCTATGTACGGCGTTGATTGCTTTCCATCATGTGACACGCTTGCTCGTTTGCCCTCCTCTCATAAAAAAGATTGATAGTCTTGTTTTTAACAAGTGTAATGTTAGCAGTTTATTCTTACTGTTACCTCCATACATACAAATTAGTATGTACATTTTCTCATTAATAAAACCTAAGAACTACCTACATCAAGCAGCACACGGCTGAGCTTAGTATAACGCAGCTTTATTTACAATTAAATCCGTATATAGTCATGAGACGTACGGTTTGATTCTCGAAGCGCGTTTAATTACAGAACCTTTCGTAGCAAACGGTGTTCCCGGAAACAAAGTTGGCATCCAGCTCCTAAAAATAAACCTAGCGTGTCTAGCGTTCGCGCCACAACGGGGGCGTCCGGTTGCACGAAAACCGTTCGCTGACGGCATACCGATCACTTCCGGTTGGCCATCGGTGATGGCTCCGATACCGTCCGGGCCGGACAGGCCCGGCGTTGGTGCACGCGGGCTCACATCCGTTGATCCCTAGATAAGCTGCCTCATATAATGTTTGTGCAAAATAAAACCCACATAATTCTCAAAGGCCGGCAACGCTTGTGCAATGCCTACGGTGATCTTCCCCATTAGCTAAAAGGTCGACTGGTAAAGAATGCCTTACGGCATTAAACCCTCCTGTATACCACAGATTATACAAAAAGAATAAATAAATAAATATAATGTATAAATAGTACAAAATAAATATATATTGTCTTAATTTTATTTAACAAGTAAACGGTTCAAATATATTTTTATAAGACGATGACAACGTAATTGGCTGTGACTCAAATTTTCAAAGTTCTTATATTTTGTTTCGTTGTGGGAATTCATATAATAACCTTCGAAATAGAATCATTTGTCGAACAAACAATTAAAACAAACTTTCAAAAAACTGAAACAAATTTAATTTTTAGGAAGTTTGTTTCATATTTTATCAGCGTGTGTTGTGTTTGTTTTGTTGTTGTTGTGAAAAACCAAATTTTAAATTGCTGCTTCCTCCCTACTGCACTTCATTCGGTTGAGTGTTGAGAGCCAAAAGGTTACTTTTCTCCCTTTCTTTTAGGTCCTTCTTTTTTTACTTCCTTCTTTTCTCTTCTAAAGCAGGTAACACAATTTCAGTGCTTCCAGGTGGCGGTGATTACTTACTACTAGAATACATGTTTGCTCGTTTTCATATCTCTTACATAGGAAAAATCTCCCAAGACAAATGTTATGGAAAAGATTTTCAATAGTAAGTGCACTTTGAAACCCAGTCACCCACTTCGAATAAAGAGTCACCTAGTTCTATTCGAACGATAAACCTTCGCCTTCTCACCTAAATCCAGACTTAAAACTTGCATTTGGAACCTAAGCAGAGGCAAGCCTTGAATTTTTAATGATCCGACGGCGAGAGCGAAGACGGGCTTTTAACGACAAAGTTTAAAAAGAAACTGTCGACCGAAATCGGGCTAGTGGTTTGGGAAATAAAGCGTTTGGCTTTTGACGGAATTATTTTTTCATACCGTGTGTTTAAAGTTCCGGTCACAATGAGAGTATTTATACGTTTGTATTAAATAAGAGAGTTTGTATTAAGAAAAGTTATAGTACTACTTAAAATTAATTCAGTTAGATTATTAATGGAGTCAGGCGTTACTTTGCCGGTAAAAGTGACGGTTTTTCACTTTCCGTAGAGTCTACTATACCTGAAGATGCCTCGTGTTGGGGCGAAACACGTGTCGTTTACAATGAATGATGAAAAAGTGGTAGTGTATGTTTGGTGTTGTGTATAGTGGTTGGTGGGTGGAGAATTGATGGCTGATTTTCGCTAAGTTTTTGGTTTAAGTTCCAAATAAATCCACTTCATCCAGCAGAAAAACATACATTATTAATTTTCTGTTATTGTTTTGCTTGTCGCGGATCTTAGCTAAGTAAAACTTTTGACTTTTGACAGTTAGACTTTATTCATTGAATCATGTCTAGTATAATGCTTAAATAAATCTTATTAATTTTATTATTTTTACTTTTTTAAAATCCATTTGTTTCGATTTTTTTTATAGTTTGAAAAAATGAATGATTTTGATTAATAATATCTAAAGTATATTTACACTGGTTTTTTTCTCAAATCTATAATAAAGAAAGAACTAATAATTATCTATAATAAAGCAAAGGACTCGTTTTTATCGGGGTATACACAATTTACCATAAATCAGTGCACAGGACTTTGGTGATATAAAAATTTTATTTTATACTACTATTGGATACAAATTTGTTAATATACTCAAACGAAGTAACTTTATGTCATGTTTTTTTTTTATGTGAACACAGTCGATAGCTGAAAAATAAATTTACGTCTCAGTGTGTAACTACCCTTAAACCTTAAGACCTCTTGACAAAACTGTTGTACTTGTAGCTAATTATACGATAAATAACCACAATTAATATGCACAGGAGGCCATGCTGCGTATCGCGGCAGCTTGGATACGACCTGTTTTGATGTGTGAATTAAAATTATAGCTTCAGCGATTATGCGACACCTTGCGTTATCTACAGTCGATACGCACATCGTGTCAGTTAAGAACGAAATAAATGAGCCAAGAGCGAATACTATTTGTGTGCTAGGGCTCTTATATTCTATACGAGTAGTTAGCGGTTTACAATAAAGAGCTCGGAAAGATCCTTTTTTCCGAGCTTTTTATTACTAAAAGTTAACTACTAATATTTTTTTTTATATTTTCACGCCTATCCCCTGTAGGGGTTGGCAGAGACCACAGAGCTCCATCCGCTACCATTCATCGCAGCGAAACGGCTCTCCATTGGTCGCTTCTCGCCCTCGTGAGAATTAGGTCGTGACAGGTGGCGAACCACGTCGCTGTCATTTTTCAACAAATTAGGTATATTAAATTCGTCTTAGTGAATCCCACGAGCCGCAAGGGAAGATGGAGGTCAGCCCCAGCAGAGCCTTGCATGCTGAGGTAAGGCACCATAGTACCCGGGGGAACCCGATTCCGGGACGGTCGGCACGCTTGTGACTAAGCTCGCCCTTAGCCATGCATCCTTTGGCACGGCAGATTGTAGATTGACGGTACTACTAATAATATGAATTAATAATATAGCAGACGGCGTTGACTGCATTCCATCAGGAACACACTTAACCATTCGCCTTCCAACCCCATTAAAAATAATTTTCATAAGTTGGTAATGTAAGAGACTGAAAAATGTTTATGATAAAAGTACTCATTAATATAACAAGTACCGACGATTCATTTTTCCTTATTATACACTAAGTGCAGCGTCTAAAAAGATATTTTCGCTTAATGCAAAGAAACATTGTGGCATGCAAATGAGTCCGTCAGCAAAAGTACACGAAAACAAATTAAGAGCGGATCATAATTGTAATATCTAATGCAGCGCAAGCTAATTAAGTTTTTATCTACTCATGTTTATGAATTACCATGCACAGTGGCTCTCAAAATTTGCGCTTCGGTGCCTGGGGAACTATGAGTTCTTTCTGGATGTTACATAGCTATAAAGAAATAATTACACCTAAGTACTCATTTATTTGTAGAAGCTAATTATTTTCCGCAACTTTTTTTAATTTTTTAGATTGGATATTGAAAATCCTTAAATATTTTTCTTTGATACAATAAATATAACCTAATATCTATTCCTTACACCGTCATGTATCACGTTGTAAAAGTTGTTTTAAAACCGGTCCTGTTGTTTCCGAAATTAGTATGAATACGGTACATATTAGCCGAGAGAAAGGCAGTTTTTCATAGTCACAGACAGACATTTCTATTTTTTTTATATTTTAATGTATTGCTTATTTTCTGTTGGCAATTATGGGTGAATTTGTAACACACCTCTAACGATAGAAAAGCGTATCTTTGTTTACCAGTTAGAAAACAGTTGTTGATATAATCACGAATTGGAGAACAAAACCAATAGAGTAGAATAGATTAGAGTAAAATTTTATTTCATTTTGGTTGACATTTTACATTTAATGTATTTCTATCTATATTTTAAACTTTTCTGATTACTGTCCAATGGCCTTTTGTGACATCCCTTGTTGAGAGCCACTGGTTTCATAGATAAGCCTTAAGATAGTGCGCTTTTCTGCCGAGTATGCATTCAGCGTGTCATGCTTGAATTCTGCGAAGATTACATAGATATTATAAATATGTATTTTTTAAAATAACCGACACAATGAATATATTATCACGCGTGTTTATTAACACAGTTTTCTTAGTATGATGTTACATGTACATAATATAAAGTAATGAAATTCATTCAAACATTTTATGAAGCGGTCTTTACAAATAAATTTAAAAAATAAAAATATATTTAGAGTGAGGAAAAAAAATCTGGTTACTGGAAAATAAATAATATTTTTATAGAAACACAACTTTTTAAGTATCTAGCGAATAGAATTATGGGGTTTTAGTTGTGGATGTTAAACTATTTTTGAGATATTAGACATGCTTCTGCAATGCCTTTGGTGTTGTGTACGTTTATGGGTGGCGTAGATTGCTTTTTCTTAAGCGACAGGCCTTGCTTTTTATTCGTTCGCCTCCATACTGCATAAAAAGCGTTCAATTTTAGCAATAACCATTAAATATTTTAAATATAACGTTTTATTATTTATAGTATTTTAAATTTTTTATCACATATACCAACACAGTCCAGTGTCAGGAATATTTCACTTCTGCGCATTAACCTTCAAAATTGTAAGATGTCGCCGTAACCCTACGCTTGGCGGGCGGATGTGAGATGCGGATTCCTTTATTCCTAGGCCGAAGTAGCTGCCTTTCTACTATTATTTGCTGTCATATTCGCCTCGTACGCCCACGGAAAAGGGACGTACGAATTTGTATGCAAATATTGTACAGTTTTTGAAGGTTATTATATTTTCTATTCTAATTCCTCCTTGGACAAAATAGTCTAACACCATTTATCCATAAATGTGAAAACCCGTTCTCAACAACAGAACTTAAGTGGGCTGTAGACATCAAAAGTCTTTTTATTTTTCAAACAATAAGTACGCATAGATCTAGTACATGTAGATCTCCAAAATAGATAATGATGAACTAAACACTTTATATTGCCATGAGAGCTGTATATTAAAAACAAATCCTTTGGATATTATATATCATTGCCGAATCCCTACAAAGACTCACAACTGTTTCAGTAGGTGATTACCATCCTGGAATTGGTGCGTCATACGCTATATGTAAAACATTCCTGTGTTTGTTCATTCCGTGTCGGGCGCTGTGTCTGTGGTCAAAACATGAACGTGTGTAATTCGCTGTATTTACACGCATTAACTTCAGTGTCTCTGAACAGATAAGATTGAACAATTCAATATCGACGCAAAAAAAAGTTAAAACGTTGTAAATGACACCGATGTCAAAAATAATTTATTGCATATTCGGATCAAAAAAAATCTGCCTCGATTGGTCAGAGTCTCACAGGCTATATAACCAATAGAAAATTTTGTACACCATTGAAACTGACAATTTTTTCAGATATCTTAAAAGGTTTTTGGCTCTGGTGGTAAGTTATCATTTTGCGGTTTACTACGTTTTTACTCTGCTGCATCGGTTATCAATAGCGTTGCCAGATAAATCTCACCCCCTTTTTATGGAATCGGTAGGCAAACGAACAAGCAGGTCTAGGTCATGAGCAATCATGCTAAGTAATGACTGGCATATACACCCGCAATAGTAAGATCACTACAGTCTGGATGAAGCAAAGAAAGTTTGCCAAGATTGTAGCAGATGGAGATATATATGTGGTCTCTACACTACGGGAAACAGGCGTGATGATATTTATGTATGTTATTCATTGATAAGAATATAAATAATGAAAAAGGTAAAAGGAGTTATAGAAGTAAAAGAAGAAGATTCCTATCTTCTAAAAATGCTACCATATACAGTAAGGGGACGATATTTGGTAAGGGTGTGATACTTCCATGGGTGGAGATTAACTTACCGTCCTTGATCAGGGCGGAGTGGCGTGACAACTAGACTTGATCAAAATACCTGCAGCACGGAGATTAATAATTTCTGTAGTGCACACAAAGCTTAATAATTTTAGTAAAAACGCGGAGGCTCACAGGCATGAATAAATAACTTTATCTCTCGCCTCTAAAGCCGTCGCACCCGTCTCGATAGAGATCTTGCACGAGAGACTTTAACTGAGTGAAACTGGCGGCTTAATTTATTGTATAAACGCATTTATTTTTTGTTTCTCTTGTATGAAAAAAGAATATTTTTAATTGATTTTTTTTGTAATGGCAAAACTAACACAAGTAGAAATACGCTCCGATTAAATATTTGCAAATCTTTTTGATCTTGGAAGATGAATTAATGTTATAAATAAATCAATTATTAAGATGCTTTGTATTTTAGGTACATACATACATAAATATCGTCACGCCTGTCACCTGTAGAGGTAGACAGAAACCACAGATCTCCATCTGCTACGATCTCAAAGACGTACTTTCTTTGATTCCTCCACACTCATTACTCTTCTCATCCAAGCCCGCCGGTTAAGGGTACTCTTGACCCTTTCTTAAAAACTTCGGCAATTTGGTCAAGATATGTTTTCCGTGGTCTTCTCCTACCGATCCTTCCATCCACATTCGCAACGTAAATTTCTTTTGCCAGTCGTCTTTCATCCATCCTCTCTATGTGCCAAAACCATCTAAGCATCCCTTTCTCAATTTTTGTCACGACACCTTCTTTTACGCCACATTGCTCTCTTATATCTTCATTTCTTATTCTATTATTCAAAGTTACACCACACATACTTCTTAATGCCTTCTGTCTGCCAAACCCAACTTTTCATAAAGATCTTTTAGGTATACTAATGTAAACATATAAATCACAAAGTATAAAGTCCCAGACTAAGAATAAACATATTTAGGTCATATAAATATAAAACGTAATCAACTAATTACTAGGACTCTCCATAAATATAGATTATTAATGTGGCCTTAATTTAAATAAAAAATATATGAAGATTTTTAAATAAACAAACTATTGAAAATTTAATATTGAAATAGGTTTAAGAGAACGCAACAAATCTTCTTATTGTGAGCTTTATCCTTATAACTATAGGCAAAGCTTAAAGACACGAGATGAGAAAAAAGATTGTAACGATAAAAACGGTCTTAAAATGTATTTGACATTGCGTTGACAAAACATTCAAACGGGAAGATTCAGTGTGAACCTTAATGTTGAATTCGTAAAGATGAAATTACATTGCACTGTTTCACTTGTCAAGTTTTTTTAACGAGAAAGTTTACGTGATTTGGCATTTTCACGTCTATTTAAAAGCTTGGACATAAGCTTATAACACAAGTTTGTAAATAACGTTTAAATGTTTTGGTATTGGAATGTTTTTCTAAACCATCTCAGACAATATGCTTTAGAAGTGTATCGTTTTAAGGTGGTAGAACCACGCTGCAGACGAATTCTTTGTCAAGAATGGCAAAGCTTCTGCACTGCCTATGGCACTGCGGATGTCTATGCGCAGCGTTGATTGCTTTCCATCTGGTGACACGCCTGCTCGTTTGCCTTCCTATCTGATAATAAAATATTCTCAATTCCATTATTTCCTTTTCCCCTCCCATATTTCATTTCTTACTCAAAGGTAGGCGATGCAAATGGACTGCAAATGGCTGTCGGTGATTGAACATTATGACCTGCTTTGCTCCTGCCTGCCTGACCTCGTTTGCCTGTTGCTTTCATTAAAAAAGAAAAACTTGTACTTTTTAATAAATAGTAATAATTTTATAATAAAAACAATGCATGCTCATCGTATACAACATATATTATGTTTATATTATATAATTGTCTTATAGGCAACATTTTGTAATTTCTCTAAACAACGAAGAATCTTCATATCTAACCTCTTATCATCTGAATAGTTCTACTATCAGAGAACCATATTCACCACCTTGGTTGATGGCGGTTCATCACCTTGCGGTTCAGTCGCAATTTCTTCCAACGAATTTTGTCTGAAACCACATAATATCTGCGTATGAGTGTTCCAATAATACGACAAGCACTCATACGCCTGGTATGTGCTCACCAAAGGCCAGCAACGCATTTGTGATACCTCTGGTGTTGCGGATATCTGTTTGGTGATCACCCTTCCATCAGGTGACCTATATACCGTTTTGTCTGGTGTGCTATAAAATTTTTTTTATTTCGAGTTTCTGAGATCTATACTATACACATATTTATTACTTAATAATAACTAAGATAGTCCTATAATACTAAACTTAATATTGTTAACGATTTTTTATATAAATTTACAAACCTATTTATCAGCAGTATGATATTACTGAACTGACTTACCTAGCAAAACCAGTTTATTTTAATTGTAATTAATTAGTTTTCCTAGATATTTTAATTTTAACTATTTAATTAATGTAATTTTAATTGTAATAAAAAAAAGATTAATTATTCTCTCATAATTGTTCTATTTATTATTCTTCTCTCTTAATCTTTCATTTTTTTATTCTTTTACTAAATATTTTACATTTTTGTTTCAGGTACGTCTTAACCGTCTCTGAATTGAAATCAAAGGTAGAATAAAGCTATTAATGAGTATAATTTTGTCCTAAAATATCGAATTAACTATTTGGGTTTTTGATTTTTAATTAAAAATATTCAATTAATTATTCGAGTTTAGATTATCATAACTAAAATTTTAACGCTAAAATACAGTTTCAAACAGCCTGAAAAGACTTTTATTATAAGTTATACTACAGCCATATACAAATGTAATGAAGCGTATTCAATACAAAATTTTCTATTTACGTCGAAAATACCTCTTTTTATACCTAAAGTAAGAATTATCAAAAAAATTCTCAATCTATGAAAGAAAATTTGTTTTTTGTTATACCTGTAAAAAACCACTCATATGGACTTACAAATTTTGATAATAAATCCGACGATATTATTTTAGATCCTCCCATCGTTCCCATACGTACTTTATGCTCTTACGTCTTATATTCTCTAGTAGAGGTTTCTTCGAGAGCAAATATTAGTATTATCTGATACGAAAACAATCCTAAATATATCTAAAAGGCCGGCAACGCTTCCTTGACTCCTGCGGTGTCGTGGTTGTCTATGGGCGACGTTGCCTCCTATCCCGTAAACAAAATATCCAAGTAGGCCATTGCAGAACAGCGACAAACTTAGTGTGTGGCGCCCTCCGGCTAGATGCAGCGATGATCTGCTTGCAGAGAATGGATGCGTGTAGCCGAAGATCCAAAATAAGTGGCGCATCTTGGATGACGCCTTTGTCAAGCAATAGCTGTGGATTGATAATGATAGTGGTCTTCTAAACACGTATATTCTATAGCGGCATGGAACAAATAAGGTATACAATACATATTAAATCCATTACAGTGTATTAAATCAGCAAACACTAAATCAAACCACGTAAACTTGTAGGCGATTCTGTATATCTAAAATAAATCGACCGGCTGGCGTTGTTTATTTATGCCGCTGGCTTTTACACAAAAGGACACATTTCAAAATAATTCCTTTACATGTGTGCGATACGATGTGGGAACGTAACGTAAAAAAAATTTAGTGCTGTTTTTAATTAAACAATATATCTTGTATACGCATAAACACTTTTGTAATGAAAAATTTAAAGTTTAAGAATTGTCGTTGTTGGCGCTAAGATTTTTTCAATTCGTCCGAAGGATTCAAGAACAGAAAGTTGCGATGTCAATTAGTAGTTTAGTTACCATTAAATGGATTAGTACTATTTACCTAAAAGGGAAGAAAAGTAATTTTATTCTTAGGCGTGTTTCATTAATTACTTTATATTTTTTGAAGTGAAAACTTCTATAGTACCGTTGTGATTTGAAACTCGATGAAACGAAAAAGCGACTCGATAAAAGAGACCAATACATATCTATGGAAATTAACCTACGGGGGAGTGACATAGAATACCGAAGGTTTCACTTCTACTGCGTGTGAACTGTTGGCGTTTTTTTTTATTAATATGCTAGGAATTATTGTTTTAAAACCCTGGTCCTGCATCCCAGGAAGTCCTGTGTTATATAATTTGTGGACTGTATAATATATTAACCTATAAAAGGTATAAATTAAAAATAGCATGTTTTCTTAATAAGATGAATGAAGATATTTTTGATTTAAATAGTTTTGTTTTCTTTTTTAAAATATTATAAAAATAGGTATAAAATGGCAGCTTTTTATAGTTGCGTTTAACAAGAAAACAAGAACAGTTAGAAAATATTACTACTAACATATAAAATGAAATTAGATTGTGGGTATAAAAAATTGACTTCATTATTATTGGGCTAAACATTATTTATTAACTTAAACACTATAACAAATATCCGATCGTAAAACGTGTCGTAGGCGCCCCGTCGGGTGTAAACCAGCGCTAATGTGTCCGCATTACGATTCGTCCCGCGTCCATTATACGTGACGTTTTCCTGCCCACAGAGGGCGCTTGTAAGGACGCAATCTCGGCAACTGGCTTGTGGAATTTAAGGATACGTACAACGTACAATGTTCAGTCTTATATGTGCAAGTTGTTACGTTTGAAGTGAATTTATGGATGACAATATGTTTGTGTGGAGTTTTCCTTCTGTTTATTTATTTTTGATTACTTGTTTACTTTAATTAATTTATATGTGAAGTAAAACCATAAAGGAAAGATTTATCACTTAAGTCGTCATAAATTAACACATTCCGTGCCAAGCCGTTTTTACCCGACTTTTCTCGGGACATACGATATTTTGACCAAATATTGATATATTATCACACAATATTCACTACTTCATCAGTTCATAAGTAATTCGTTTGTTTGGAGTAATTACTTATTTAGTATAATCATGTACCATTTATGGTACACGTGGCTTGATGATCAAGTTTAACATGGGGCCATAAATAATTCACACGGAACGTGTTAAAAGTGAGTGAATTATTTGTGAGTACCAAAATGACTCATTGGCGATTTACCGCTTCCAGTTTTGATGATCGTTGGCTCGATTACGCATTGGGATAAATACTATGTATGGCCTACATGTGGATGTCCTGTAGATAAGTGTAGGTATAATATAACTAGTAAAAGAAAGTGTGGTGACAAAAGTTGAGAATACATGTGTCCAAATCATCTAAGCATCCTTTAGATGATTTGGGCACATAGAGAGGATGGATGAAAGACGACTGAAAAAAAGAAATTTTACGTTAAGGATGTGGATGAAAGGGTTGCTAGGGGCAGACCATGGAGAACGTACCTTGACCAAAACGCTGAAGTTCTCAAGAAAAACCAGTCAAGGTCAAATCTACCCTTAACTGACGAGCTTTTATAAAGAGAGTGATGAGTATGGATGAAGCAAAGAAAGTGTGCCGGTAACGTAGCAGATGATCGTCTGTGGTCTATACCTACCCCTACGGAAAACAGGCTATAGGAAATAAATTGTATCTATTATTAGAGTTATAAATTTACTAGCTTTTGCCCGCGGCTTCGCTCGCGTGGAATTTGGTCTGCCACATTAAGTTTCGTGACAGATCAATTTAAATAAATATATTTTTTTTACTTAATAGTAAAATTATATTACGACCAAAATTTTGTAAAATCATTACAAATTGTAGCCTATATGTTATTCCTTTGTATAACGTAGATTGTACTATAGACTGTAAAGTTTCATCCAAATCCGTCCAGTACTTTTTTCGTGAAAGAGTAACAAACATACATACTCACAAACTTTCGCATTTATAATATTAGTAGGATAGGACTAGTAGGATTAGTATGATAGGACTAGTAGGGTTAGTAGGATAGGATTATAATGTAAATTACAAGTTATAAATCTTTTGTGACATGCGCTATATCCTTATACGCCATAGGTATGTCGGCTAAGCCTGACACAGTTCTCGCTTGTTGGAAAAACAACGTGTCGCTCCCGTGTCGCGCGCTAACTCACCCGTCCCCTCGCTCCGTATAAATAATACATACGCTTCAGTGTCGTACGGGGCGTATTACTTTATTATCTTACAATTTGCATTTCACTAATCTATTCAAATTACAATTTTCTTTGATGTCTTCGTGGTACGCGACGTTTAACCTCTGACCCTGTCGTGTCGTGTGTTCACATGCAAATGCTAGCGGGACTTTTTTATATAAAATGCAATATACTATGATACTATCATTTTATATTACATGCTATAAAAAAAGAGAAGCGTCATAGGACGCTTGGATGTGACGATGACTCGGTCTTTACCGTATGCTAACGGGTATGTGTAAATGATCTTGTATAGAGTCGAGTGGAGGGGAGCGTAGCCTGAATCGAGACGACGTCTAGGTCTATTCACTCGATTCATTAATGTCACCATACCCTGCGGTTAGATATGTCACATGAAATTCCTACTTTCACGCAATCCAATCCCGCATCGGGATAGGGCCTGAATAACTATCATTTTGAAAATAAAGATATATTATTATTAACTGACTACGTGGTACAAAATTATATAGACGCAAAAAAGCGAAAATGTACTAAATCACAAAATGAAAACATACTGCCAGAGCAAAAAAACCTTTTAAGATATCTGAAAAAATGGTAGATCACTCAATAATAAATGGTCGCCGAGCTGTGAGACTTAGACCATTTACCGTAATATTTTTTTTAAATCCGAATATGCAATTAAAACACATTTTTACTTTTTTGCTTAAATATTGACACTAACATCAAAATCAAACAAAACAGAAAATAATACAAATAATACTGTGTCTATAATATATGCTAATACACGCCTAATATTTTCCCTGTTATATACACTCTGTACACGATGAAACGAAAATATTAAATGTTTTTTAACGAAAATATTAAACGAATATATATATATATATATATATATATATATATATATATATATATATATATATATATATATATATATATATATATATATATATATATATATATATATATATATATATATATATATATATATATATATATATATATATATATAAACGAGAAGAAATAAATTATGTATTAAAACATTTAATATTTTCGTTTCATCGTGTACAGAGTGAATACAATACATCCACTTATGTTGACTCTAGTCGAAAAACAGGGAAAATATTAGGCGTGTATTAGCATGTCAAAGGGCGGGATTCGCCGGACCGAATCGTACTCTTAGCCAGTGTGGACGCCCTTTATCATATCCGTTATACAATATTCATGACACATTTGTCGACGAAATTACATTTTAAGTCATTTTATTTGCGTTTTACGCGGGGTACAATTTATTGTAAAAAAAAAAATAACGAGCTACGGCTTCAAGAACCAGTTCTCGAAAAGTGAGACGTGTCAACCGCAGTAATTCGCGAAAACGTCTATCATTTAACTAGAAAACAAAGCTAAGCGTTGGTTTCCCAGCTTTCGTTTGCAGACGCCAGCGGCGGCAACTTCAAAGGGAGGGCAACCGCACCCCCACACCCCACCCTCCGTAGCCCCGGGCGCTAGGTTGACGAACGTTTGTTCATTGCGGTAGCGCCATGTATTTGGGAGCCGATCACTATGTGTTTACCCCGAGGCCTTCATTCACAGGTGATAACGCTCCAACCGAACTCGAAATAAACGTTAATACTTCGTATTTGCTGATACGTAACAAACAACTTTATTATATATATATATATATATATATATATATATATATATATATATATATATATATATATATATATATATATATATATATATATATATGTATGTATGTATGATATATATATACATACATACATTTGTCGCCTATACAACAATATATCTATTGACTACGGTACAGAAACGTTCAATATTTTCAATTTGATATGCACCATTTAAAGCGATCGCTCCGTGATATCTTTGGCGGCCGATAGATCACAAAATTATTGTTAATCTTTTTTTTTATTTATAATTTTATCTGTTCAATTTTATAATATCTCATTATCAACTAAGTAAACCCTATTGTCAAAATGTTGTGCGCAAATTTAAAGAGTTTTAGGGCGTTGAAATAACAGAAAATTAACAATGTATGTTTTTCTGTTGGATTAAGTGGATTTATTTGGAACTTAAACCAATAACTTACCGAAAATCGGCCATCGATTCTCCACCCACCAACCACTATACACAACACCAAACACACATTACCACTTTTCCATCTTGTAAACGACACGTGTTTCGCCCCAACACAAGGCATCTTCAGGTATAGTAGACTCTACGGAAGACAACCGAAAAGTGTATAACTATATAGTGATGGATTTCCGCATAGTAACGCCTGACTCCATTAAAAATTTTATACAGTGTGTTGGGATTAGGAAGGACAAATACGTTTCCCTTTTACCTATTTCTTCGCTCTCATTAGCATCTATATTGTTTATTGTGTTGCAGACATCCATAGGCAATTAATATATGTATACCATTAAAATGCACAATATTTTCAATTTTTTAAAACGTGAAAACTAAAACAGCTATACCCAAGCATCCCATGTATAATAATGGGACGTATCAATATTCATAGACGAGATGGCCACGTGCCGGAAAGAAAGGGATGGATTTATTCACGCCTCTGACTCGCACACACTTTTTAATTTCGAAACAATCTCGTTGGGAGCGTCCTGTCTCCATTTAAAATTCGAATGCACGCTCCTGTTCATTGTTTGACGAATGCTACGGATATTGTCATTTTAATTCTTTTTTTTTTTCAGTTTTTAAAGTTTGTCTAGGAAATTCTTTGCATCGTTGGTGGGCCCTCCTATGCCGTACTGGAATATTTGAGTATATTACTTGAATGTGTAAAATTTTGTAAACAGCAAAATAATTAATTAAATATTGTTGTTTTTGGATCGATAGCAACCTGAACAAGCGTGTCGCCTGATTTAAGTTACAAAAAGCCTGTCACGTTACTCAGACGCTAGCAATGCTTTTGCAAAGTATTGCGAGGCGACTAATTAGCGCATTGGCGGGACCCCTCGCCCTCGGTATCAATGGTCGCGGATTCGATCCCCGCATCGGAATAAATATGTGCACGGCCTACAGATATTTATTCCGATTTTGGTAACCCCGCCAATCCGCACTGGATGAGAGTTCATAAAAATTGGGAGGTCCGTGCTCAGCAATGGGCTAAACGGCTCAGCATGAGCAAACAACATAAAATAGTATTGCGAATGTTTTCCGCTAATTTACTTATTTAATTTTTCGGCTATAAAATGATGCTGCTATGGATACGTTACTCATATAGAAAGGCGTAACAAGCAATCGTAAGTTTTTAGTTCATTCAACATAATAAGCATACATTCGACATTACATCGTGTAAAGTTGTATACAATATATAAGGTATTAATAAACTTTTTAGAAATTCCCTACCACAGACGTTGCACTGGTGACTTTCGGTGTTTCCGATGAACTATGGCATTAGGGTACAAACGAGCGTATCCTTTCACAAAATGCAGCGTATTTGTGAAGCTTCTGGAATAGCAGATATCACGGCGACGTGGTTCGCCACCCGTCACATCCTGATTCTCACGATGAATGTGAGAGGAAGAATAGATGAAAAGGATGGATAAATGTAGAGGAGGCGGGGAAGATGTGCCGGAATCTAGCCGGGTGGAGCTCTGTGGTCTCTGCCAACCACTGCGCGGGATAGGCGTGAATATATATAAAAAAAGACCTGGTCGTTTACTCTATTTACTTTTTCTGCTATAACAAGATGCTGCTGCAAATACGCTCGTTGTATAAAAAAGCGTAGCAGCTAAACGTAAGTTTTTAGCTCATTTAGCATAATAAGCGTCGTGCATTCCGCATCATGCGCGGTCCCGCATCGGGCGACAGCACGCGCCCCTAATTGGTGGTTGCGAGTAATTGGACGCCGCTCGGAATTGCCACTCTCGCAGTGTGCGGTCGTCTTTATGAGCATTCGTTACTCTTCCTAACAGGAACGACCTATTTCGCTTTATAATATTCTCTCTATAAACTTATCATTGTGCATGCTAATTGCTTTTCTTAATGTATTGATTGAAATAAATTGTATTCTGTAGTGTACTATAGTGGATGTCATGATATCAACGATGTCAAATTTTTTTATTCCATATTGGGATCAGAAAAAAATACTGTGTCGAATGGTCTGAGTCTTACAGTTCTCTAACTCGACTAATAGAAAATTTTATACAGCGTTGAAACTGACTGTTTCTGAGTGATAATATACAATTGTTTCAGAAATCTTCTCTGGTGGTAAGTTTTCATTTTGCGGTTTACTACGTTTTTGCTTTTTGTTTCGATGTGTATATATTTGTTTTAATACTATTAACAATGTTTATACAATAATCTTATATTTATAAATGCGTAATAAAATTGTCAATTATAATCATCATACAGCCATAGTAATCCACTGTTGGACATTTGCCTCCCTCAAAATTGAGGGATATTGCTGTACATAGGGTTCGCAGACTGATTTTCATTCCTCGGGTAGATGATGGTGGCCCTATTCTGGTATTTGTTTCCACAGTTACCTCATACGACAGCCTGCTTATTCCGCGCCGGGAACCACACGACATCAACTATTAAAATATGGCGTATTTTGAGTGACGTATATGGATATCTATATCCATCCATAGTGGAATGCCAGACGTTGGTGATATTATGATGAGGTTACCCGAAATACAAATTGCAAAGTATATTTTAGGTAGGAAAGTGAAAAAGTCTGAAAATTATCTTAAATATATTATTAACAGGGATTCCTCTGGTGTATTCATTTGAAATATAATTCCATTTGTAATTTTTCTAATAAAACGTTTTAGTCTTAGTAATACAGAAGAACTATCTTTTCTTCTATGACGTCATGCTCTTAGCAGAGCAGTCGTTGTCGTTATTTATAGTTGTGGCCTGTTCCACCAGACGCCGCCATTTATCCCTCACGGCTGGCTTATTCATGCATTCATGTAGGAGGCTATTGAGAGCGGTTCGTGGTGACCAGACCAGATGAATGGTTCATCCACCGTATCGGAAATCTGCCACGCGCTCGGGTTCCTTCCACTTTTCCCTGCACTACCAGGCGCTCGATCGAGGCGTTGTCGCGCCGAGACATATGCCCAAAGAAGGAAAGTATGCGACCTTGTACTATGGAAGAAGAACTATATGAAAGTTAGAAACATAGGTGCATTGCGAATTCTTTCAAAAGAACACCTAATCAAATTAAACATTTCAGACACACTTTGTTCATATAAATACTACACGAGTTACAAATTCAAAGTGAAAAACCACTGCAGAAACCTTAAAACAAATTGTGTTCACATAAATGATATAATAAACGAATTTGATTCAGTAATTGACACGGGGAGCGTTCAAAGCAAGGGACGGCACCACTGTTCAGTTAATTAATAAGACCGAATTCAAACAAATCCAACTATTATTGATACACTCAATGCTTAGCCCCCGAGAGAAATATCTGTAGGGTTGTCATCAAGGCTTATTTGTTTTTACGATTTAAATCTACCGTGTTGTCTACTGAAATTAATTTAATTTCAAATAAACACAAATTAAATTGAAATCCATCTGTGTTGTTGTACTTCTCCTGACGTTAAACTCAAATATTTTTAATAAAAAATTATGGTATATAAGTGCCTTCCACGCGAGCAAGCATGTCCCCTGGTGGAAAGCAATAAACGCAGCCCATAGGTATTCCCAATGCCAACGGCATTGCAGAAGCATTGCCGACCTTTGAAAAATGCATGAGCTTGCAGATACCCAATGCATTATTTTTTAAATTATTACTATTTTATATTCATTATTTCTTTATTATTTTTAAACAAAAATTGACGATAAATCGGATAAAATATACTTGGTGAGGGAAGACTATTCTGAATAGGGATCTCTACATCAGCCTTAGAGTGAACAGAAAGTACATTAAATAAAATAATAAATCATCATCCTTGCGCCGCATACTTGATACATTTACTTTTAATTTAAAAAATGAACAGTTATGGTTCCCATAATAATAAACCGTAATCGCTATAGGTTTAACATTTCCGCTAAAATATAGTTTCGTTTCTTTAAGACGATCTATCGCCATAAAAGTATGCTTATGCGACAGAAAGAAAGTATGCTTAAAATACAGAACATAAATGTCGAGTATAAGCACAATGATTATACGTTTAAGTTAACAGAAAAGCCGGGTGAATGTATCTTACCTTTTATTCCGCATTAATTAATTGTAATATAATCGCGAAGTGTGTTATATTCCTTGTCATTTGTTATTTTATTGTCGTCGTCATTAACTTTACGATCTACTTTTTGTACGATATAGCCATTTTAAAACGTACAGGCATAATAAATATTATTCGGTCTCCGCTGTTTTAATTTGTTAGCTTCTTTCTCATGCGTCCGCACCGCATAGGAATGCTCCGTTTATGATAACCAAACAATATTTCCAACGAAACGACGGATACGTTTCTAATTTGGGCTGTTAGGCAAAAAATCACCATTTTAAAATTCAAGTCACGCACAACCCTACTGCCGGTGAAGTGGATACGGCACAAGGGTCCGAGTTCGATACCCATTGTGTACCGTTTCCCACTTGTTTTTTAATACTCGGGCTAGGAGGGTAGTTTCTATTATTTCTTATTGTACTTACACGCTGTTTTCGTACGTTGACATGCACTCAACCATTGTCCTGCGTTTCGGATGGGGCGCGGAGCTCGTCGGGCGAAGGGCCCCGGCGTCACTGGGACGTTTCGGCTCATTAATGCTTTATACTCGTTTGGAGAGGTCAAGTGATATCTTCCTAATATTATGTCATCTGTTGAAATACCCACATGTTTATATTACAGTAAAAGCTCTTTATTCGCGGAGGTATATGTTCCATAAATATGCCGTGAATACAGAAACAGATACGTTCCTAGGTGACAAATTAAAAAAAATCAAATATATTAAAAAATCAATTTAATTGAAGTTTTTAAATCTTTCTTTCTTCATTGGAATCTTTTTATCATTATTATATCCGCGAATAAAGAAATTTTTAGCCGCCAATATAGAAATTGGGTAGCATTTTTTTACTCCGCGAATAGTGAAAACGCGAATGAAGGGAGCGCGTATAAGGAGTACTTTTACTGTAATTTTAGGATTTGTCGCTAATCTGACGACTTCGGTAAAAGCATACAAGCTCGTCGGTTAAGGATACTTTTGACCTGGCCTTTCTTGAGAACTTCAGCGATTTGGTCAAGGTATGTTTTCCTTGGTCTTTCCTTACAGACCCTTCTATCGACATCGGCAACGTAAATTTCTTTATTAGTCTTTCGTCCATCCTCTCTATATGTCCAAACCACCTTAGCATCCCTTTGTCAAATCTGGCTGGTAATAAGGTTTTGTAATTATTTTTTTATAAACTAGCTATACATTATTATTTATTCACTCGGCATACATTGCATTACTAGTATTAAAAACCTTGCCCGTCACCCATATATCGTAAATAGGTCGACTTATCAAGGAAGTGGAGGAAACTCGGACTGAACTGACTTTTCATTAAGCAATATTGCGTTTCCTTTGGTGAGCGCCGAGGAATGAAGATTTAAATTCTCTTTCCCTTCTCCTTCCTCTGTTCTTTGTATTACATTCCATTGACCATTATATCTATTACTGCAAAGATAAGCAATATTTACGAAGTGATACGAAATTGAACTTTTAAAAATATAAATCTTACATATTTTTCAAATACCTACAACACTTTTTTAGTGCATATAGTATTGTGTATATATGTCTATGGGCGGCGTTGATTGCTTTCCATAAGGCGACACGTTCTGTCTACCTTCCTTTCCCTTCAAATAGCCTACACGGTCGGCGAATAAAAATTAAATAAAAAAAATAATTCTCTTTAAAAATCTTTTTCATTATGAGTATTTAATCAAAGATCCGCGACAAGCAAAACAATAACAGAAAATTAATAATGTGTGTTTTTCCGTTGGGTTTAGTGGATTTATTTGGAACTTAAACCAAAAACTTACCGAAAATCGGCCATCAACTCTCCACCCACCAACCACTATACACAACGCCAAACACACACTATCACTTTTCCATCTTGTACACGACACGTGTTTCGGTTGTCTTCCGTAGAGTCTACTATACCTGAAGATGCCTCGTGTTGGGGCGAAACACGTGTCGTGTACAAGATGGAAAAGTGATAGTGTGTGTTTGGCGTTGTGTATAGTGGTTGGTGGGTGGAGAGTTGATGGCCGATTTTCGGTAAGTTATTGGTTTAAGTTCCAAATAAATCCACTAAACCCAACGGAAAAACACACATTATTAATTTTCTGTTATTGTTTTGCTTGTCGCGGATCTTAGCTAAGTAAAACTTTTGACTGTCCATATAGTGATGGATTTCCGCAAAGTGACGCCTGACTCCATTAATAGTATTTAATCCATAAATCTAGATACAATACCAGATCTATTACGTATGTTTCCATCGTATATGTTGGAATTCAAGCAACAAGTCTCAACTGGTCATATCCTTGCAACTTTACATAATGCGCGCGACGGTTTGCATACTTAAATCGAGCATTATACATTATCTTGTGTTGTTATGACGTATCAGTATTGATCATTTGCATCGGGGCCGATGAGATTTTCCATTATCAATGAATGTGTGTGACGGGAATAATGACTATACATGGGCAGTACTAGGTTTAGATCGCGACATCTGCAGACACTATCTTTTTATCAGATAGAAAGATAATCCAGCAAGCGTGATGAAAATTTGCATTTTTTAAACGTTCCAATGTCGTATCAGTTCAGAAATACCTCTAAAAGTATAGATATAAATCCTCGCCAATCGGCCTTGGATAGGTGTGTTGGGTTAATGTTCATTCCACCATTAATAAGGAAGCCCAGCAACCAAAAAAGTGGTACATGTATGGGTCTTTAGAAAAATTTTAATTGAAATACATTTCATCATAAGTATAGCTGTAACAATACACTACTGGACGACCCTAAACATTCAGGGATACTCTCGTAATTTTTACGTTTTTAATTATTCGGATAAATGCTTTTACCCGTTTAATGGTATTTGCTGGTGGTTGGGATTAGTGGGCATATTCTAGGTTGTAAACCATCGTATACTATATGTTTATATAAATAAGTGTAACATTCGCGTTGAGCTTTGAAAACTGCACCACTCAAATAGCTCTCCAGAAGACTTCAGATTCGTCAAGTAATGTCTGGAACAAATACATATCATCACGCCTGTAAGGGTAGGCAGAGACCATAGATTTCCATCTGCTATGATCTCGGCATACTTTCTTTTCTTCCTCCACACTCATTACTCACCTCATGCAAGCCCGCTGGTTAAAGGTACTCTTGACCTGGCCAAATAGAAAAAGAGCAACAAAAAAGAGACTCACCTACCACCACGATCCTGCCTTACCTCTTCCCACAACATTTTACATTTCATTTTATTAATAATCGGTAGTTGATTGAAGATTCTTAATGAACCTCATTTTAATTCACAGAATATATAGAGTTGTCATAATAATAACTTTTTGTATGAGATAATTATCTTATGATGTGATTGACAACTAATTTTGATTTCGGGTTAAAATTTCGATTAAAAACTTTTTAAATGGTTTTGTACGTTCACTTCAGGCACATCCCGGGCCTCAAATGAGACGCGTTTTTAATTAAACCCCACCGGAAGCCGCCATGTTGCAGAGCATCCGCCGCCGCCATCTTGCGGCGACCGTTTGACAAATTGGAACGCGAGAGTGACGCGCAATTTTCCCGCCTATTGTTCGCCTTTCCCGCACAACAAAATGAAAAGTCGAGCTCCATTTTTATTTATTTATTTTTTCTTTTTCGGAAAATATTACGGTTCACCCACAGCGGGCTATTGCGAAATGTTTTGTATTTTTGCGGACGCGCTTTTCTCACTGTTGAGCTCTTTTCATCATTTTGACAGCGTATGTACACACAAAAAGTCTGATTGACTTATTTTAAATCTATTTTATACTTAAAGAGCACATAACAAAAAACATTAAAAGCATTCTAAACCAATAATTCCCAATGTGGTGATCAACCCCCAAGGGTGACGTGTACGGGGTCCATGTCAACAAAAATTAATTTTAGTATCTATGACATGTAGATTGGACTCTACAATAGTAATTCTTATCTAAATAGGTCAAGGATGTAATTTTGATTAGTAAAATTCACATACACAAATAGATTTATTGCTTGATCTTTACCTAAAACTATAACAAACCGATTAGACAATATATATCAGTTTGGTATACAAATTTGTCTATGAAACAATAATATTATTATTTGAATTGTGGTTTTATAGTGCACTTTTTTGTTTCATATACTTCATCTAATTACCTATTATTTGAATCTAAAATTAATAACATTGTAATTACTCTTAAAACTGTGTGTATAGTGGAATATTTTGCCACAAAAAAAGTTTAAGGTAAATGGCACAAAGTTTAAGGTAAAGCGGTTAAAACATGTTCAGAGTTAAAGCAAATAAATTTAAGCAACGGTTCTATTTAAAACAGAAAATATAGCAAGTGGTCTACGAGACAAAAAAAGTTTGGGAGCCATTGGTCAAAACCATTATATGTCTGACACGTTTTAGATTCGCGTCTAGCGTTTACGTCAGTGACATGTGGGTGAAGTTACTCGTAATTCAGCCTACGATATCACGCAATTCATATTTAACAGCAGACGGAGCATTCCGAATCATCTATTCTTGTCCTCTTGAAAATATGACAAATAATATGGACGTTTGTACTACGTATATTATGAGCACTTTTAATTTTCCATTTCGTCGAACATTCACTCTCACTGTGATTGCTACAAATTATAGCTGAAACCGTGAGTGGTTGAAAGTGATTTTTAACGATAAACCTCTGCTCATAACGCATTGATAGATATACGTATTTTTCAAAACTAAGTTTAGTTTTGAAAAATACGAATTTTACAAAACTAAACTTTATTTCGTAGTCATAACAATAAACGTTTTAAAAATCCTATCAGAAAACGCTCACACATTACACGCATACACCTTCTTAAAATACGAGTCATTCGTTAAAGAAAAATAAAAATGTTATTTCACCTTCTTCCACTCATCTTTTTAATTAAAGTGTTGCATAATGGGTCAAACCACGGTAGCTGAGTGAGTTTTCTTTCTGGTGATTCAGAATAAATATTTGTAGGCCATACACGCACACACGCACATGTGATTGATTGTATGTACTTGAATATACATGAACAAATTAAAGTACCTTACACATATATCGAACGGGGATCGAATCTAAACCATTGATTCCGTACACGGTATCTCTGCCAATTAGTCTTCCTAAATTTATACTTTAAGTTTTAAGTATAAACTTACGACGACTAAATCCACAATACTAAGAACCTATGGTTTGCCTTCCTATGACATAAAAATAGTAGGATGCGAATAAACGGGTACGAAGATAGATATAATAGGATGCAAAAAGGTAATAAAGGAAAGGGAAAATAATTGATTCCTACGCCTGCTGTAAAAAAAGCGGTAATACAGTAAGAGTACACTTACACAATAACGCCGACATTCTATAAGAGTTTGTTATTTATCCGGTTGAGCTAGCCCATTCGTGCTATGCTATACTATAAAGTCATCTTTATCACTACAAAAAATATCTATGTATCTCATTCAAAGATGTTTTTGCTAGTAGCCTATTGACTTTAACAGCTTTATCCAATACAGGGTCTGAAGCCCGCGGTCAAAATAAATACGTTATAATTTAAACAGTATGAGTGATGAGTGTGGATGAAGCAAAGAAGGTGTGCCTAGATTGTGGCAATGGAGAAGATGTGTATGTATGTTAAACAGTATTGTAGTATGTAAACTAGAACAAACACACAAAGGGCCATTCCGCAACTGGACATCCGTCTAAGTCCAAATCAAACATCTTCCTCTAAAATTACATCCAAACTTTGAAGCAATTTTGGAAAAACTAAACAAATCGTTATTCCAGTAACGCGGGACAGTAGGCGAGCACAATCCGAACTAGTTACCGTCTATACGGCGCGCCTCATTAAAGCGGGCGGCGAGATCAAACGATTCCGAAATACGCGCAACGCGTAGACCTATGCGGACGTAGACAAGGGCTGACTATTGAACAGCTGATGTCTACACATACAGTTACTGAACATTTCTGACAAAGTAGTTTATGTGGACATAATAGTTTTATTTGTGACGTCATCATTATACACGTACACACACTATAAAATTATTATATACGTGACACTGCGCATTTTTATCTAATAAAGGGTTATTTTTCATAGAATAACTTGTGATTTAGAAATGGTTTGTGCGTCCAAATACGAATAGCACTGGGTTTTTTTTTATTTTATTAATTTATTCTTCAAATCACCTGCACTGCAGGAAATAGGCCTCTTCCCCTACCTCTATTTACTGCTACACGCATGTATGTCCTGCTAGCCGGAGTTCTTGTCATATAGAATGACTGAGGCGTCCCATACGCCCTTTTTCCAAATGCGGTTACCTTTTCTCGTCGTTTCTTCGACAACCATGACCAACCCTTTGCCACATTAGTTTGATTTTAAATACATCAGAAATATATTTCATTAATTACTTTATTATCTTAAAATTTGAGAAATGATTTAGGAATATTACATTCACAACATACAATAGGTAATAGAAAATTACCAATTTAATTTAAGTTTTTAAAATCCAGATATACATACAGTATCACGGCAGTATCGCCGTTAATTTCTATTTTTGAATATTTATTTATAGGAATTTCAATTTCCACTAACACTTTAAAATAAAACCAGTCTAAAAAGTGAGCTGGTAATCTTAGGTAGGGTTGTATCTGAAATGTCTTTGTTTAATTTTATAGCACCTCCTTACTTATTCAACTCCTTACATTTTGTAAATTTGGTAAATGTTTAGTTCATACGTATGCAGGCCTTTATTGAAGCAATTTATTTTATCTTTTACGAATTGAAATTACAACAACACCACCAGAGAAGTGAACAAAAGGATTTAAATAAATTTTCTTGTATACAAAAAATTCTTATACTGCCCATATGTGTCTTACTGCTTGACAAGAAGCATTATTGTAGAAGAATGTACATTAACACACCACACACGCTTGTCCAAGGCGTATTGGCGGAACACCCAGATTTGGAATAAATACCTTATTATATATGTATGGTCGCGTGGACCAATGAATCCGAAATCGGTAACTTCGCCATTGAGCCAATCATCTCTGAAAATTTAAATAAAATCAATTGGGAAAATCTTTTCTATGCAATTCATAACACTAACTAGTTTTGCCACAAAACAAAATGGTCTTGAAAGAACAGATTTATGTCCGTGTCGACGTGTGCGCAGCCGTGGTCTATTATGATATATCCGTTTTGGAGTGTGCGTAAAGGATAACTAAGAAACGCCCAGTGGTATGGCATTTGCTTGGGTTTTATTGTGGAACTGTAAACACAATGATAACTGGACCGACCACCGTCACAGTTAGCCAATAGTTTGTTGAATAAGAAAATTAAGTGTGTATTCCAATAAATTATGATTTTACGATCGGCGTTTTATTAAGAAATAAATTAATTGTTTTTTGAAACCTTATTTCTATTGTGCTAATTTGAAATTCTGAATTTCATAGAATGTCATATTTTTATTTAATACTGCTCAAAGAAGTATTGGACGGGATTAAAGAGAAATGACAGATTAGGAGATTGAAAAGAAAAAAATAATTATGATTTGAGCACTTTGTTCGTAATAACAACTTAATTTTAAGTATGATAGAGGGAATATTTTGAACCAAAGGAAAAAGAGGTAGACCAAAAAAATAGTTTACTGACTAATTAAGAGAAAAAAGCAAAGGTACAGACAGACGTATAGAGAATTGAAGGAAATAACCTTGGACCCGGGAAAATAAAAATTACTAAATCGACGTTTAAGAGTAAATTTAAATTCGAAAATTCTGAAGAAGTTTCACGTGGATTTTGAGTATTTATTTTACTTGATTGTTTTTTCTAAAATAGAATTTGAAAAAAGGACCACTATTAAAGATGAATTAAGTGGCTACAAAAACATTTTCATGTCAAAATTTAAGAAAACCATTAACATGAGTATTCTTACATTACAATACTTTATTAGAAACAACTCGAGCTAAAATACTTATATAATTGCTATATAATTTCGATACCATTTTTATCTCTTCTTATCTCTATGTATTAAATTATAAAATATATTATTTTTAATGACTAATTCACTGATAGTTCTATGATTACAAAGTGCCTTTCTCGTTTAAACCAAATTCAAATTTATGACATTTTTCTTATGCCTGTCTCTTCCCAAAGGTTGTAAATTCCTTCGTTCTGTCCATATCAATAATATATTACTTATCCTCGATGTTAAATGCTTTGCCATGGATTGATTGGATCTAATTGGTCGTTATATGGAGGAATAATGACCAATTAGTAAATTAAACGACTCCGAGATGGAAACAGGAACGTCGCGATAGTTTTAGCTTTTTATTACAGCAATATGAAGGAAGGGAAATAAAAGTGAAGTTATAAGTTTGCCTCGTCGCACTCCCAGGCTTGCCACAACAGACTTTCCTTTGAAATCTTTTTGTATGTAGTATTTTTAAGAATATATTTAAATTATCTCATTATAATAAATGTAGCGTGTTCTTGGTATAGAAATGAGGTAACCCCAACCTAAATTTCTTCACAAGGGCACTAAGGTCAGTCCATTTCTTCGTGTGAGGCCACTAATTGAAGCAAATATTAGTACATGGTCGCAGCATCTACCTAAGTAATAACTATTAATCTTACGATCCGTGATTCCGTGGGGATTACTGCAAGAACCCTTTATTTTGATAGAGCCAATGTCCAGTTGTGGATTATGACGGCTGTATGGATGATGAAAGTTTATTAAGGAAACCCTATAACAAAACATTTAATGTAAATGTATATACATCGTCGTATTTATACAGCTCTGTTAAAAAAAATGAACCATGTACAAAATTTTATTTTTGTTTTCATTTTTACTCTTTAATACTAGTGGCAGGTTGCAGAACCCTTTCATATGACCATTCGGTTACATTATCATCTAGTGTTTCATTATTAACCCATTTTTTTTTACTCTTTATTATTACTGGCAGTTCGCAGAGCCCTTTCATATGACCATTCGGTTACATTATCATCTAGTGTTTCATTATTAACCCATTTTTTTTACTCTTTATTATTACTGGCAGTTCGCAGAGCCCTTTCATATGACCATTCGGTTACATTATCATCTAGTGTTTCATTATTAACCCATTTTTTTTACTCTTTATTATTACTGGCAGTTCGCAGAGCCCTTTCATATGACCATTCGGTTACATTATCATCTAGTGTTACTTTATTAACCCATTTTTTTTTATTCTTTAATATTACTGGCAGTTAGCAGAACCCTTTCATGTGACCATTCGGTTACATTATCATCTGGTGTTTCTTTATTAACCCATTTCTTTTTTCATTATATTAAGCCTCCATTTCTTTTTCATTATTTTAAGCCTGTCTATAATATTAATCGCCTACGACTTAAATCTATAAAAAGCTTCCAGTTTCGGTTTTTATTATGCCTCCATAAAATCTAAGAGCTCGTAATTATGTCTCGAGACGTACAGACTTTGTTCTCGTGTAACTTTTTAAGAGTCGTAGAATCAAATCCGGGACAGATTGGGCTATTTGTGAATTTTAATAGTCGTAAATCTCTTCCCTGTTCAAAATATTCACTTATAAGATGCATGGTGTGGCACCGTACGTTCATTATGTACGTTCTTACCTTGTGACATATATTGTTTCTTTTATATATTTATGCGCTCATAACTAGTCGCCAAACTAATTGGCTGAGTAGCGCTGTCAATAGTCGCAGGTTCGATCCCCGTTTCGGAATAAATACATGTATGGCCTACAGATAATTTATTCTGAGTCTGGTAACCCCGCCATTCCGCATTGGCAAGCCCTCCAGAAATGGGGAAGCCCATGCTTAACAGTGGGACATATATGGGCCGTGGAAAAAAAACTAGTATGTGCACTTTTCGTTTCTTTCATTATTGTATATGTTTTAGGCTTCTGTCCTGCTGTGACGTCGGATTCATTAGTATAGCTTAATGAAAATTGCAACGTTTAGCAAAGTATAAAGTCGAGGCAGGTGATGTTCGGTTTAAACATATCCTTAAGCGGAAAAAAATGCGAAATGTACATATGTTGTTTCATTACCAATTGAAAAGTCTTACCATTAATTTTTTAGTATGTAAACATATTTTACCTTATTTGCTTATTATGATTATTTAAGGCGATTATATATGGAAATTTAACAAATTGCATGACTTAATATATCATTACATTAACAGCTTCTTATCATTAATTCGACTAATCTGTTATCTGTATATCTTAACAGGGCTTATATGTTCAAGTGCTGGGGATGGAGCCTTCCCATTTCTGGGGGAATGGACATTAATTCACCACGCTTCTCCACGGCGGGTTGGCGGGTCATCCAAACTCGGAATACCTGTAGTCTATACATATGATGTTAATGCTCTTAATTTACACTTTGGTATAGTTAAACTGAAGTGGGAATTAGAAACAATAACTTTGTCACTAAACCTATTAATTAGATCCTCTTCATGGTTACTGCTGCAAAATTCAGACATGTCTGAATTCTAACTACTATAGAGACTAACTCTATCTTGCGGATTGATTGATTATTTTGAACTAATGTTCGAATATACTCAATATTTTGTTTTATTAAGTGACTAATCTGCCATATTTAATTTATCAATGTATATACCATATTTTATTGATTAAGTTGTATAGTTGTTTTTACCTTTACATACGTTTTTTTTGCCATACATTTGTCTCATTATTTCTGGACGAATGTATTCTAACTCACTACGCTTGTTAAAGTTGGATTAATGGATTCATTCAGAGTCCATACATATATTTATCCCGCTATGGGAAACGAACATTAGATATAATAATTTCTTTTTTATGTTTTATGTTATGATTGAATAGACGGAGCAAATAATCATGCTAATTTTTTTGATTGTTCGCAATCCACAGCGGCTAAGTATTCAAATAGATTTAACCGGTCAGCGCTGTCCTCACATTTTATTTTTACAAATGGTTCCGCCGTCTTCTGTAAGTATATCATACGTTAAAATTCATTGCGAACAACGCGCTACGGTGCCATCAATTTCTTCGTTTGACATTTTTATGCAAATTTAAAATTTTGCTTTGAAGAGCTTCTCGCTAGATTTATTGTGCGTGTGAGACACACGGTTGTATAGTTCAGCGATTCGAAGGCTAAGCAGCTAACGATACTTATGGCATAATTATTATATAAGGAAATCTACCGGAGAACTAAAGTTACCGACAGAGCTTTTCGAATTATTAAACGGGTTAGTCACGTATGTCAGCGAACCGACAACTTTAGACAGAGTACTGAAATGGCGAATGCATCTTCGTAAACGTAGTTTGGGATGGCACATGGTATAAATTGCTGTTGATCAGCTCAGTGCGACTGGTAGAAACTGTATACGTATAGCCGACTACCAGGCTAAATGACGCGTTTTGGGGAAATCTATGGCCAACAGGAGAATGTTACAGGCAAATGATTTTATGTTGGATAGATATATAGTTTTCATTTCTGTATATATTTCAGTTCTATTCAATATTCTTATTTAATTTGACTATTCATTTATCACGTGCCATTTCAACATGTGTAGTAAGAGAAGAAATTTATTGGCAAATAAATGTATTCTTCGAAAGTGAAACCATGCTTAACTTAGTTACCCAGAATGGACCACAGTATGGAAACTAGTAGTTTCAGATTTCAAAATATCACAAATCCCTTGCGTTGAAAGCAATTTTCTGTAGAGCCTAAAATCTCTTTCACAAAATTTGTTGTCATTTATTTAAAATAAACATTAGTTTTATTTTTTCACTTAACATACTTCATGTTAAGGTAATGCATAAATTACATTAATATGATTGAATGTTATAAATGTTTAGGTATGTCATGTGTAATTGCGGTCAGATTTCCACTTTGCCTGCATAATCTGTGCATACATTTAAACAAAAGTAATAAAAAAGATAATTTCATAATTAACGATGTATGTTTTAATGAGTGTGCTTGTCATAAAATTAATGGTTATTTTAATGAATACAATGCAAAGTAACTTATATTAAAACAAAATCATAACGGTTACCTTTACTCACACATAAATTTTATTCCAGAACTTGATTTTGATAATAATTATTTTATAATTAATAATTATTATTTAGATGACCCAGTGAACTTTTGGTTTCATCTACAATTTATTGAATTCAAATTAATGAAAATTATATCTCCTGGTATGTTAGTACTTGGGTATGAAATACTCTTCACAATCGCACAAAAGAAATGGAGGTTTTTTTTTTATAACAAAATGTCCGTTAGCCTATAAAGCCGTCACGAACGCCATTTATTGAAAGTAATTGGAAGAAAAATAATTTATCATTTTTCAAGTTTTCTTTGTATGTTTTCCCTATATGTTAATATTCGTAAACCTTCCCTGAATTATAGCGAACATAATAAAAAAAATATATTCTTTAGCGAGACTAACAAAATAGCTCTTTATTTTCATATAAACTCCTTTGCATAAAAAACGGGCACCTTACAGTCATTGGCATTTTTATTAATGATCTTAATATTTTCAGTATGTCATTAGCTTAGATGACTAGAAATGTCTTTTTTAGAATTTTTTTTTGAACATTTAAATCCTAGAATCGGTGTTTTAGTCAATATAAACAGAAATACGTATGAAAATGGAAATTTTTATGGGTATAGGCTTCGAGTATTTTTATGGTACTTTAATTAAAAAGTCATTAAAACTATATCGGTCTATAGTCAAGCCTAGAAGCTCTCTAATGCTGAATCCAAATATTCTTATTTTTGATATTATTAAATTAAAATACCAATACGTTCCTTGTTTCACCCTATAATTCAAAGAACAGGTGTGCAAGCCCCCGTATGGTTTAATACGTCATTCACTGCTATGTTATACTAGCTAATAATTCTCTAGGCTAAAAAATACTATATTTTTTACATCATAAGACATATATGCAAGTTAAAAATCTTTTATGAATTCGAAGGAAAATACCACATGCCAATAAATAAACAATGAACTATAGACAAATTGTCTTATGTGTTAGTTATTCTCTCGGTTCGTGTGTAATATAACTTTATGATTTATAGAAACACGACACTATTTGGCAATGGCCAGTTACTTTATATTTTGCTCGTCTAATAATCTCATTTATATAAAACCCCGCGGTGGGCGGAGTAGTGAAAAATGTGATTTATTGTTTCTTTTATTTCGCCATGACGTTTAGAGGTTCTAGTTTGGAAACGGACGCGTACATCCGCTAGCGTTGAATTATACGATTGCGGATTAATAAATCGTAATACAATAGCCGATAGTTTTACAACTTAACTTTTAACCGATTTACATTTTTACCATTCAATTATATGAGTCGCCCAGTGCAAAAGTGGCCCAACTCACAAAAATATGAGTACCGAATATAACAAAAAAGAAGTTGGTTTGGTAACTTTACCAAACCAACTTCTTTTTTGTTAATACCATAGTTAAAATTTAACATCATCTATTCAAATACATTTAACCTAAGATAGGCTATTATGGATTTTAAGAATACAAATAAACTTTAATTCGACAAAACTTTTTAAATCTATATTTATGTGGATTAGGCCACTGTGCCATTGAGCGACTCATATAACGCACGTTTGTATTTTTGGAAGGAAATAGTTATTGTAGAATTTAATTAATTTATATTCAACCTAATTCACCGACATAGTTGACCGAGTTAGCAAACTAAAGTGGTAATAGGCCGGTCATATTTGTAGCAATAGCTGGAATGAAGACCGCATCTTGGGAGACGTAATGTGGGGCGCTCCCCGGCTAGATCCCTGGTGTCAAGGTCTGCGCAGGACGGCTGCAGAAAATGGATACGTGAAGCCGAAGATCTGGCTAGGTGGTGCTTTTTGTGAGAGGTCTATGTCGAGCAGTAGATTGCCACAGGCTGCTGATTATGATATAGACGTAATAGCTTTTTAAGCAATAAGTAAGTACGCACACGTCCTAGAAATATGTACGTTTGTTTGGGTACAGGGAGTATATTTGAATAATGTCTATTAGTTACCTACGAACTTCTCCCATAAATTTAAAGAAGGTTTTACTTTACGACATTGGAACCTTCAAAAAACAAGCCTATACATACCTAATAGGCCGGCCACGCTTCCGCGACTCCTGGGGTGTCGCGGTTGTCCATGGGCGGCGTTGATTGCTTTCCATCAGGCGACACGCTTGCTCGTTTGCCCTTCTATCCCATAAAAAAAAAACTTTAGGTTTAAATATACATTTTAAAATTTTGCTTACAAATAGGCATATTATGATTTGATTATAAATTAGTTTGAATGCTATTTTAATTCATAGTGATTGCTAAAGTGATCTAATAATAGCGTGCATCTCATTTATACTTTCTCAAATGATACCATTTCATTTCATAAATATTCAAATATCCAAAAGTAAACCACGATTTTATATATTGGTTGGTATTTCATTTATTGGTATTTAACTAGATCTGTCGTGATGTTTACCATTTGGTACAGTTTCCTTACTATGTACCGGTCTAATATTTCTACTTTCACTGTTTAAATAATTTTGAGCTTATATAAGGTTAAAGCTAGGTGACCCTTATAGGGTGCTCTGCTCTAAAAAAGTTCAGAAAGACTGACCGACCGACCATTAAACATAACCGCCAGACACTCATTTTACAATCATCACTGCCCAGTAGTAATCTGCATAATTATATAATATGTTTTAGTCATAAACAGACAATTTTTCAACTGAATTACAAACTTCAAGCTTTAGATTAGTAAAACTTTTAAGTTTCATGTTACAAGGTTTTATAAAGTTAATAAAACATTTTAAATTATTATTGTAACATTTTTTTTCATTGAATATAATGTATGTCGTCTAAAATCAATCAAATGAGGTCAAATTCGAGGAAGTTATTACTTACGGTAGAAAAGATCCAAAGAGCCTTACCAAGTTGAAATTATCATAATGTTTTATTGTCACGGACACTCAATCTGTATGCAAAGTTTTATAAGAATTGGTTTGTTAGAAGTAGTTGAGAAAAGCCATCCCAATATTACACATGTAGTGGTAGAGCCACGCTGCAGATGAATACTTTGTCAAGAATGGCATAATTGTTTTTTGTAGCATGAATGGGCCGGCTCACTGGGGGAAGTACCACATTCTCTCAGAAAACCGACGTCTGAGTGGTAGCTTAGCTACCGCGCTTCGTCTGGAGAGCAGTTGAGTTCCGGAGGACCAACCCCCCTCTCCCATAATGACACTTTCCTTAAAGGCCAGAAACGCTTCTGTACTGCCTATGGCACTGTGGATGTTTATGGGCGGCGTTGATTGTTTTCCATTAGGCTACACGCCTGCTCGTTTGCCTTTCTATCCCATAAAAAAATTACACAAAAAAGAAGCAAAAAAATATACGGGGTCAATCTAAATAAGACCGTTTAAAAAATAATGTTAAAACTAAGTGATATTTCGCATTCGAATGACAAACGCTAATTCGTCGGAGTCCTTACTGGAAACGTTCCAGCATTTGATCTTGTCATTCTCTTTCGCACTGGTGTTTGACGTACGAGTAGTAGCTACTCGCCCCGCCCGCGTCAGCGGTTGTTGACATTCCAACTTGTCAAATCTCCCGTCGCCCAGTTTATTCTAAATTCGCGTAGATTACCGTGCCCTACTATGTGTTCACAGACTGCGCTGCAAACGAGTTAAAAGTGACTAAGTGTACTCGGAAATAGGAACTGTCAAAAATATGACTTACTGATATGTTATTGGCGAAATTGTAAGAGATGGAGAGTAAGATCTGGGGAAATGTTCAGCTAGGGTTCGAGGCAGAGGAATTACATCCAAATCATGAAAATCCAAAGCTGGTAAAATATTACTCAACGGTCCGGCTGAACTGTAACACCTAGCGAGGTCGCTCTCGAACTAAAAATGGACAAAAGTGCAAGTACATAAGTGCGGAGGAGAAAACCAAAATGGCGGGAAACTAAATGACCGCCATACAATTTAAAATCTTCATTTATGAGCTTATTTCGCTGAAATTTAGAATAAGCCCGAAACGCTCGCGTAACTTTAAGCTTTGATTAAGGCCCCGATTAAACGTAGTCCTGCTAAATGGAGCGACGATCTGCGCAAGGCGGCTGGCAGAGACTGGATGCGTGTAGCCGAAGATCGGGCTAGGTGGGCGCGCCTTGAGTGAGGCCTATGTCCAGCAGTGGACTGACGCGGGCTGATATTGATTGATGAAGGCCCTGAAAAACTAGTAAGTTTAAACACATATACTTAAATCTTTTTGTAATGCTATATTTTTCTATACATTTGATGGTAAAATTCGTTCGTGTTCAATTCGCGTATTCTAAAATTTAACGACTCATTAAATACATAAATTATGTCTTAAAATATACTTTAGTTACAAAGGGCTGCTGGACAGGGGCCTCCTCATTTGTAAAGGATTAACCCATCCGACTTGTCCGAGATGGATTAACGTGGTATCCAGATTCGAAATAAATGCCTGCGACCATTTATTTTGAAAACCGTAGGTTCGCCACTTAGCCATTTAGCTCGTTCATTTAAATCGTGATAAATGATACAAATCTTTATTAAATATTTTATAAACACGTCACTACTCCGTCACTTGGGTCATATACACGCTTATATAACTTTTTTTTATTTTCCTCTATGTTAATATAAGTGTAATTTGCGACTTCGTAAAATTACCAAATAGTAGTGGCGTTGTGTTTACGCTTCAAAATTCGACCGTAGCGCAATTTGAAACACCCCCATGAAAGAGGCGGGAAGGGGGATGACTTCAAAGGGCTCGCCGACAAAGCGCTAAATAAGATGAAAAAAAAACAGAAACGACAATGGACAGGAAAATCGGGGCCTTTCAAATTTTCTCGTTTCTTTTGCTCCTTTTTTTAGTTTCTCGCGCGAGAATTACATTTTATTTGCACTCGACACGCGGGTAGTTTGCGTTTCGATCTTTTGACGCACGATTTAACAAAAGGCTGGAAGTATTTTTTCACTAATTTTTCCGGACCGGCGTGTTCTATAGCAAAATCCTTCAACGGGTAACATTTTTTTGTTTTCCATTTGCATCTACCAGATTTTAGTATACATTAGATCAAGAATTCATTGTATTTTAGGTTTTATAACTTGAGGATACTCTTAATAGATACTAACTTGCGGTCAATTTTTTCCCCTTTTCGCTGTTGCTTTTTCTTCTCTAACTACTTCCTTCTTTCCGTCTCATTATTCACATCCTTACACTAAGATAGGCAACGCATCTGCGGTGTTCTTCGTTCAGCAAATGTTCACAGCCTGGTTGCTTTACCATTAGGTGGATGCAGGTGCGTTTTACCAGCAGGCCCGGCTCAATCGCTTTCATAAAAAAGTACCTACTATTTGTATGCCCTATGCACGTTCCTTGAATACCTAATTTTTTTTAATGAATATCGTACTTATTCGGTAATACCACTTAGATTACGGTAGATTATTTTACACTTGCACCATTCATAGTAAAGAATTGAGGCTGAGTAGGAATCCAGTTACAATACAGCTAAGTGTATAATCATACATAGCAAGAACTAGGATATAAAAAGTTTTCCCTCCCACCCTTGATTAATTATCTGTCATTTAGGTAACGAGTCTCACGTGATCATTGCCAATTTTAAGGATACTACTTCCTGTATTCTAAATCAATTACTAAAACATATTATTCCTTAAAAGTGTTTGTATGTACAGTTGATAGAATGTTTATTTTAAACAATTGAACTATTTTGCGGGTAGTTCAATATAGCTGTGTTGGACGATTACTTCTCAAATCACTATTTAAAAGGTAGATGAGAGTCGGTGTGTCTCATTACGGGAGGATCGCGACATCCTATCAGTTCCTATCCTAGTTATCTATTAATCTGGCATGTACACACAAAGTCGTTGTTACGGATTCTTTAACGCATTAGAGCAGCCTGCTATATTACGACGACATATTTATATTTATATATAATATAAATATGTGGGTAGTTAATAAACTATCCTACTTTTTATAGAAAGAAAGGTAAATGAGCAGACGTGTCACCTGATGGAAAGCAATCAACGCCGCCCATAGACATCCGGTGCGCCATAGACATTGCATAAGCGTTGCAGGATTGCGTATTTAAGAAATGTTATTTTTTTTTATCAATCTCATATTGAAATCTCGCAGATTAGTGCCATATCTGCTTCATGATATTCTTATTTGCATAGTGTGAGTTATAACAAGATGAAAAAAAGACGTATAAAAATTCCATTACATTGCCACTTAAGGCGGTAATTTCTTTAATTATTACATACTATTAAAAATAACTAAAACAATTATTACAGATCTAAATACATGTCTAAACTATTGTATTATGATTAAATTATAATTTATTATTGAATTTATACATCACTTTTGTTTATGTATGTAATAGACATACATTTGATCGACTTTTTAAAGTAAAAAAGTCCTATTATAAATATTGGCATCTATTAGCCATTCATGTAGCCTTTTTTTAAATAATGTTGTATTCAATTGTTTTAATTCATGAGGTATATTGTTGTATATTGTTTTAAAACTAATGGTGAAAATATTATTATACTTATTTAATTACTCAATTAAAATAAATTTCTGGAAATAAAAATTTAAACGATATTAAAGTAATTCAAAATGAAGTTTCATTGTTTGATAATACGTTTATTGTTTGATATGAAGTATGTGTTTGTTTACTGTTGCAATTAATTATGAGCTTTAAAGGTGTATAACCACATAAATTCTTAAAATGTTCAAATTATAATTTTCATATTGCATACAAAATTTGAATCATTTATCGCCGGGATATGTTAATTCAGCTCGTAAAATATATTTTAACGTGCCAACTTTACCAAATATATTAAAAATATAAATGTTTTAAATGAAAAGCGCAATAAAAATGTTAAGTTTACGCCAACGCTGAAGTGAACGTAAAAAAATTTAATCGTTGTATGTTACAATGAGAGATTTTTGTTTTTAATTTACACACTTCAAAGGTCACTTCAAAAGTCTACTTTATAAGCTCCGAGACTTCCAAAGAGCTTTGGAGAGGGAAGTAATCCACCAGAAAATCAGTCATTGACAATAATCTATGACTGAGCAAACTGAAGTAGCATGGGCCAGTCTCATTTGTCGGATAATCGACAACCGTTAATAATGCCCGAAGAAAAAGAAAAGTTTCATCCCCACTATCTGAATGTGTGGCTATCTACCATGGTGCGCTTCTCTCGAAACTTTTTTTCATGCACCACCACTCTGTGGATTCCGCTAGCTTCGGCGGTCTTTCCGAACCGATACGACATTGGCACCTTCAAAAAAAAAGCCTGTACGTACTTAAAAGGCCGGATTCCGTGACTCCTGCGGTGTCGCGGTTGTCTATGGGAGGCGTTGATTGCTTTCACGCTTGCTTGTTTGCGCTTCTATCAGGCGGCACGCTTGCTTGTTTGCCCTCCTATCCTATAAAAAAAAGAGTAGACGAGTGCCAGTCAGAAGAATGAGTTTAAATAAACAGTGTGGAACGCCCTCCGGCCAGATGGAATGGCAATCTGTCCTGATGGCAGAAACTGAAGGTGTAAAGCTAAAAATCGGGGGTCCTACGTCCTAAAATCCTACGTCCAGGACTATCGCAAACTGTTGTGATTATACAATTTCAAAATATAATATGAATTTAATTATAAATATATAATATTAAGCCAAATTTGGCTCATCATTATAGTTATTAAGTTATATCATATTTATAGTTATATCATAGTTATTAAGCTGGGTAAGTGGATTACTAACTGCGAATTATATAAAACTATTTTTTGTCATAAAAGGCTGAAATTTTCAAGCTATATGATACCATCTGAGCCAGGTTGATAATCTGTAGCTTACTTATAGATTTGTCGTTTATTTAGGTCTCCTATTAACAGAACACGGTAAGAAACCATAAAGCCTTTAGAATAGTTTTGAAGTAGAAGTAGGTCTCTATGCATCTAGATGAGAGCAAAAAAGCTTTACAAATACTGCTCTACCAATATAAAAGACTTATATTTATTGTGACGCTTTTTATCTTTATGATATTGTAATTTTACTATTTTTGCTTTAATTAAAAAGTATAATCATATCATAAATATGTATGTATATTTTCTCTAGTAACTTAAGTAATCCGTATTGGAAATTAAAGTTGACTACTATTAATTATTTTTGCTAGTCCACTTTTAACTAAGACCAATTTGCATATTAGACCGTGCTAGAGCACATAAATCTTTGCAATTATCAAATTCTCAGTCGCGATTCATCTGCATAAACGCATACATAGCAAAACGGCGTACCCACACGCGGCGGTAAGATCAAACAGAGCTCGACCCCTTTGTGTGTGCCGCAGGCGCGTGCCATCTTTTTCCTTTCTCTGGGCGTCACAGTCGCAGGCTTATGTGCAAGCGAGATAGCTATGATGCTGATTGTGTAGCAGTGCTTCGTGAATATTTCACCTCGTTATCGAGTCTTGTTTGTGTTAGATAGTGTAAGAATTAATTTAAGATTATCGATATCGACTGCTAAATTTCACTCTATTTATTTTGTTAAATAAATTTGCTTTCATATTTTTTTTTATTATCAACATGTAAATTGTTATTGGGGCGTATTAAGCAAACGACTAAGCGTTTGACTTAATGAAAAACGATTAACATCGACCATAAACATCTGCAGCACAAGAGGTATCAGACGCGCCATTGATCTTTGGGAAAGGTATAGGCTTGTTTATTGAAGGGTGCAGTTTAGTATCGGTTCGGAAACCAAATAAACTGATCATGTTCTTCTAATTAAAAAGTAAATCTTAGTCTCCGATACTAAAAGACGCCATTTAGATCTATCCTACGTTTTTTCTTACCAGCTCACCGGTTGAACCTCGTGCAAATCTTTAAAGGTTTCATCTTTCTAGTGATATTTTGAACGTTCGTTTGAACATACATGCTTCTTATCCATTCTTCAATATAACCGAACCACGAAGTCTTTAGCTTTAATCCCTTCGAACATATGAACTACATAATTAAAAAAATATTGCAATATTCTTTACAATTTTGAACAAAAAGTGTTGACATTTACCTTACACAATATCTTATTTATGGCTCAGGTGAAAGGGATAACATGTCGTAATAGAGCAATAAAAACGATTCAAAATAAAAGTAAATTTATTACCCATAAAAAGTAAATCATTACTGTCTTTACGACTTCTTGCTTAATCAGTCACTTAAATTAGGGTAATTCGTGTTATCGATATTTTGCAACGAGGTAAGAACGCTTCACTAGACGTAGGCGAGATCGGCACCCGAGCAGGCAAGTCAGGAATCTGCCGATATCGATGCTTGTAATTAAAATAGACTTATTGCGTTTGAGTCATACCGTATTGGTACTTTATGGGTCCGTGGTAGTCGTGTTTTTACCGCGGTCTCTACGGTTCATGGGAAAAGGGAAATACTTGTATAAGATATTAAAATACTTTGAATTATTTAGGTGAGATACTTTCTAACTAAAGTGTTCAACAGTTTTTTTTTGTACAAAGCTAAATGATGATCCAATGGCTTCTTTGCAATGCTAATCAAATTATATACTTTAAAGATTTTTTGTCAGTTGTTATGAACTTAAAAACTTTTGTAATTCCTTATTATTGTATTATGTAGTAGTGTCTGACTACATTATATTTGTCTGACTATGAAACGCGAGAGAGCAATATAAAATTATTTGTAATTATTATTTATTTATTTAGAATTAATTTTTAAGTCATCCTACGTTAGCAATCGGCGGGTTCGATCGAGAAAGCTCCACATTGTCACAGAATACGTTAATACGTGTTAACACGCGACGTGTTAAAACGCTAGAAGAAAATCAGTGTTTCGTACAGAGAGCGTAGAGATCCGGAGACCAAACTCATTTCCCCATCCTATACTCTTCTTTTATAGTGCAATTATTTACCTTTCCCATTATTTACATGCTTAAAGTAGGAAACGCATCTCCAGTGTCCCAGCTGCTGCCGAAGCTCTTGTGACTCAATAGAACAGAAAAAATTGAGTAGCTTAAAGCCTAAGCTATTTGTAAATGTAAATAAAGTTAATTCTATTTTTATTCTTCTTTTAAATCTTTATCATAAAGATCGACGCAAGAAAAACGTAGTACACCACAAAATGACAACTTACCACCGGAGACAAAAAAAACTTATCTGATCACTCAAAATCATTCAGTTTCAACACTGTACAAAATTTTCTATTGGTCGTAGAGCTTTGAGACTCAGACCATTCGATGCAGTATTTTTTTTTAATCCGAATATGCGATAAAATAAGATGTTTTTAAGTTTTAATAGAATTCTTGTTAACTTTTCCAACAACAACAACAAGTGATTATGGTTCACATCAAAAGTTCAATGTAGGATACGAACTCACAACGTAACCCCCCCAAGCCTTGCCAACTAAGCTATTGATTTCTATATTTTTTTAATTATTTGATTGTTGCGACTTCAATTTTTTTAAAAAATTGACATCTGTGTCATTAACATCGTTTTCGCTTTTTGCATCGATATATACAAATAACGCAAAAAAGGTTATACGTTACACGTGTATGTGATGAAACAGAAATAAAAGGTACGCGCTCAGAACGAGGTTAAACATCGTCGACACAATTACAGGGGAAAAAAGAAGAAAACAAATCGCAAAGGAAGCAGCTCGTTAAGGCGGATAATACTGAGCAATCGTACTAGAATAAAGAGAATACCCGCATTAACCGGCATTAACCCTGAAATGACAGAGCGCGATCGCACCGACCCCCGTTAATATTTCACGGTGAAACGATGTCGCCTACCCGCGCCTCGCCGCATTAGTTTTTCCTTTTGATGTTCGCTCAAGTCTAATGGCAGTGTTATTCTTGTTTTTCTATATTTTAACTCGGTTAACTCGATTGACAGGTATTATCGGTTTTACAATTTTGCAACAGCCTCAATATAGATTTTTGGCAAAAAAAAGTTTTGCAATAAAATATAAATAAAAAATATATATATATATATATATATATATATATATATATATATATATATTACAATACTATTTTTAATTTATTCGAATAATTAATTCAGCAAATATAACTTTCGACCACATACATAAATACACCACAATTAAAATAAATTAAAAAATACGATACTATAAATGAGATGAGTCTTTCAGAATAATTCTGGGGTAATGAGTGAATATTTTTTTTAACTTCTAGGTCCTCATGCTCTTGTCTCGGCAAAGCAGTCGTGGTCGTTATATATAGTGTTAAACCAGACACCGCTATTTATCCCTTAACGTACCTTCTATCATCTTAACTTACATCATCATTATCAACAGCTTATGGCAGTTAATTGCTGGACATTGGCCAGTATTCCTAAAAATACTCTTTTGAATGGGAGAAAATCTTATGATCTTCTTCCATCCTTTCCAGGTGGCTTCCATCCGTTTTCCGTTCTGTCCAAGAAAAGTGGTAACAAATGTTATATAAACCACGCACCTAAGGACCTTTAGAGCCCAACGCCAGCGGGTGGATTTGCGCTAAACACTTCATACATTTATATTTCCTTTGAAGTACCGCCGCGGGCGTCGCGTCAACTGCACGGTTTACCCTCCACCTGAACGTTACACGTACAAAATTGGGTAACAATATTCCATTTACAAAAACCTTGATATATATTTTTTCTTTAAAGTTTATTTTATCTAAAGAAAGGACACGAGAGAGCAATTGATCGATATTTTTTAAATTCTGTTAACCATTCCAACTTATGTCATTAATTAGTACATGTGTTAAAAAATATGGTTCACATCAATAATCCATTGGACTACTAGAATCAAACTCACGAGCTGAAATCGTTAGCGAGTTACCATTAGAGCTGTTGCTGCTTAATTTACATTAATTTAATTACAAAAAACATTTTATTCAAAGAAGAGTGGCGATGTTTTTAAGTATTAATAGTGGTAGAGCCACGTTGCAGACGAATACTTAGTCAAGAATGGCATAATATTTGCCTGTAGCATCAATGGACTGGCTCGCCCGGGGAAGTACCACATTTCCGCACAAAACCGGCGTCTGAGTGGTAGCTTACCTTACGCACTTCGTACGGTGAGTGGCCGACTTCCGGAGGGCCAACACCCTCCCACTTCCCACTTCCCTTCCCCCTCCCATTCCCTCTCCAATAATGACACTTTCCTTAAAGGTCGGCAACGCGGATGCGGAACATTGGCTATGGCGCTGCGGAAGTCTATGGGCGGTGTTGATTCCATCAGGTGACACGCCTGCTCGTTTGCCTTCCTATCCCATAAAAAAATAATAGTACTAGAATTCTTGCTAACTATTCCAACTAAAATTTTGGTCCACGTCAAAAGTCTAATGGATGATACGAACATAAGTCCTGAGCCGTGCCAACTAAGCTATTGCTATCTTATTTATTTTAATTTTTTGATTATTGCTCCTTTAATTTACGTAAATATTATTACTAACTTAAATATACTTTTATATTTAAAAATCTTAAAAATTAAAATAGTCCGCAACTTTATGAACAACAACTTCATTCCACACATTCACACTGTATGAAACCAGCTGCCTCCAGCGGTTTTTCAGAATCTATACGAGATTGGAGCTTTCAGAATACAAGCCTACTCATATCTTAAAGTCCAGGCAAAGCATTCGTGATGCCTATGGCGTTGCAGATGTCTATGGACGGTGGCAATTGCTTTTCATCAGGTGACACGCTTGCTGATTTGCCTCCCTATCTCATAAAAAAAGAAGTTAAGCGCGTGACACGGGAGCGACATGTTGTTTTTCCAACAAGCGTGAACTGTGTCAGGCTGGGCCGACATACGTCACAGCAGACATAGGACTCATAAGTTGTAATGACCTAATTTTAATGAAGTTTTAACTCTAATGATAGCTAGACAAGCTTGTCTGGGATTAAAATGTTTTAAATTGTATAAACGGAGTTGTGTTGGCTATAATTTCATAAAATGTGTATCGAAAAGATGAGCATACATAAAAAATTCTAACCATCTGTCAGTGAAGATGTAGGCGGAGGGTCACATCGGACACTACAAACGAGCGGACAGCCCGACATTTTAACCCTTTGACGTGTCGCGTGCATTAATTGCCCCCTCTTTGTTTATTAAACGATGTCTCGGCCGCGGCGCTATTCGTCACGTTACCTTATTCCCACGGGACTATTATGAGATGAACATTATTAGAGTGAACATTATTTTTTGTTAACTGACATTATCATCACTCTCACACTCAGCTCATGGCAGCTTATTGCTGGTCATAGGCCACAATGGCGCGTTACCTATTTCATGCTTTGGGTTTCCGCTACCCTTTCTGCGCTACCACGAAGCGGTTTCCAAGTTTTTTCCAAGAAGCGGTTTCCATTCTAGCAAGTAACTTTATACACACTTAATACATACATACATATATGTCACATAATCACGCCTGTCTCCCTGTAGGGTTAGGCAGAGCCTACATATCTCCATCCGCTACTACTATCCCGCCACACCTTCCTTGGTTCTTTCACACTCATCCATCTTTTCATCCAGTGACGGGTGGCGAACCACGTCGCTGTCATTTTTTAACGAATTAGGTATATTAAGATTCGTCATAGTGAGTCCCACGAGCCGCAAAGTTTCATAGTTAATGCAGTTCAAAAACTTTTTTATTTTATTTATTGAACATAATCATTTCTATATATTTATTTATACATCATGTATAGTTATGATATATACGACAGATTTATGCCAAGAGTCATTGTTTACCATTTAACTGTCAGTAAGGTTATCACATAAGCACAGGAAAGAGTCCGAAAGAAATCGTAACTCTGCTTAATTAAAGTTTTTTCTTGATGTCTACCACAGCAGGTAAACGAGCATGCTGGTCACTTAGTGGTAAGTGATCACCACTGCCCATAGACATCCGCAACATCAGAGATCCCGACTTTAATGAACACATACTCGCTCATGTCTTGAATGCCTTTAAGTTGCACAAATTTTGTAAGTGGCAGAGCCACGCTGCAGACGAATACTTTGTCAAGAATTGCATAATATTTATCTGTAGCATGAATAGAACGGCTCGTCCGGGGAAGTACCACATTCCCGCAGGCAACCGGCGTCGAGTGGCAGCCGAGTTTCGGAGGCCCAACACCCTCCCCTTCCTATGGCTATGGCGCTGCGGAAGTCTACGGGCGGCGTTGATTGCTTTCCATCAGATGACACGCCTGCTCGTTTGCCTTCCTATCCCATAAAAAAATGCTTAGTCTCAGGTGATAGAACAAAATTACATGATAAATAATATTCACAGTTGACGTTTTTGGAAATGTATAGAGGATGTTACTATAATATTGGTTGCTATGGTCCTGGGGTACACACACAAGTGAAACGAATGACTGCTCGATTAATACCAATGTTTATTATATGAAAAGAATGAATATTTGTCTACTACTATAATACCGCATTCTAATCAGTACAAGGACCCTTATTAATCACTTACAGTGGTCTGTCTGCCTTTAAGGTACGTATCGCCCAACTTAACCAGAATACGTCGCCCGAAGGCACTCTACGGCAATTCCACAACACTCTCCGTAATCAGACACGGCGATTAGCCGTCCCCCCCCCCCAACCCCTCCATTAGGCGCGCTGTAAAATTAACTACATCGCGTTATTAAATAGAAACCCCGTGCTAGTACCCCCATTCAATTGTCCCATGAAACATTCACGCCGTATTTATCCCTTTGACAGCCTTCCAATTTATGTACAATTGATAAGATTGTCCTTCGATTGCTAATTGTTCGTTTTTAATGCATGGGGTTAAAACTGATACCTCAATAGTGTGTTATTATGTTTGTATGCATAGCCATAACTTTTTATGGACGAGAAGGCTAATAAACTTGAGGTTTATTTGAACGTAAGAAATTACTTACAGTGTTAATACTTAGATACACTAATTTACATATGATAAGTTTTTTGGAACTTTTTTGGCCCATCGCAAGAAAGTCACAACTTGGTTTGACCGTCTTGGAAAACCTAAAAAGAGGAAGACTACTAGAATAATGGTCTGATGAAATTAAAAAAATTGCAGGAATTGACTGAATCTCCATGAGTCGGAACAGAAAAAAAATTGGAGAACACTCTTATATTAATTAAAAATTAACCATTTTAATGCAAATAAAAAAATATTATAGTATATTATTATATACTTACGTTGATTTATGGAGTCAGGCGTTACTTTGCGGAAATCCATCACTATGTGGACAGTCAAAAGTTTTATTTAGCTAATATCCGCGACAAGCAAACAATAACAGAAAATTAATAATGTGTGTTTTCCTGCTGGATGAAGTGGATTTATTTGGAACCTAAACCAAAAACTTAACGAAAAACGGCCAGCACCTCTCCACCCACCGACCACTATACACAACACCATTTACCTCTCCATTACTGGAAGAACGGACGTTAACCCACCACGCTTGTCCAGTGTGGATTGCTGAAGTTACCAGACTCGGAATAAATATTTGTAAATATTTGTAACCCATATATATATTTATTCCGATGCGGGGTTCGAACCCGCGACCATTGACTCCGCGGGCGGAGGGCCTCGCCACTGAGCCAATTGGTTGTCGACAAAATATAATTAAGAGGAATTCTAGCAACAACAATTTACAATCTTTTTTTTATTTTGCCACTATTGGCATATTTGTAATACTGTTACTACTCATGCATAATACTCATGCATTTTATTCAAAGGGCCTTACATTTTTGTTTCTTTTGAACTCTCATCGTTAAATATAAACAAAACCTTTTACGTAAACCTCCAATGAAGCATTTCTTTAATCTTTAAGTCGTATGAATTTACAATTTGTTTGCAATACGATCGTATTATCACTTATTCGAAAAAATACGACGTAATGAAGACACATACATCAGAAATGTCCGTATAGATATAAGCTAGAGCTAGATATTTAAATTCAACAAAAGTAATGTTGGAAAGGGACAGCATCGTTCATCTCGCGTCTTCAAACTTTAAACTCTGTGCAGCATCACTCATGTTCAGCGCCATCTTTATCCGTCCGCATTGTTGACATAAATTACTTTGTAATAATTAAAAACCATTATAGTAGTTAATTAACTATATGTAAGCCAGCTATTTTCAAAGCGTAATTATTTTAGTGTTTATAGTTTCGAATTACAATAATTGTTTTAAAAAGAAAATATATTTTTTTCAAAGCCCACATACCATTTCCACTGTCGGGCATGGGCCTCCCTTTTTCTGCAGTAATGAACATTGATCCAACACGCACTTCTAAAGCAAATTGACGAATAACCAAGACTCGGAATCAATACCTGAAAGCCATATAAAATATATTCATAGATTTATGCCGATGCGGGAATTGAACTCACGACAATTGATCCTCAAGTGCGAAGTTTGCCAATGAACCAATAATTCGTAACCTGTGGAAAATATAATGTAGAAAATGTATATACGTAAAATAAAATGTCCGTCTTTAATTTTAAAGTAATTGCATTTTCCTTTACTTATGCTAAAGTGCCAAGACGCCAAAATCGTTTTTATCTCTGTTTATTTAGGTGACTCTTTGGAACTCTAGTACCGATTTTGTCAACTTTATGACTAAATAGAAGACTTCCCACTGAATCACAACGTATAATCCATGACGCTAGACCGATGACAGAATAACATGACGATAACAGGAAGACAGATGGCATCCTTTAATCTATGCTGATTTCTCCATTGAGTATCGTCGGACTACTTTAAAAGCCTTTATTAAATAAAAAGGGATTCGCAAGGAATTCTTTTTGAGGTCAATATTAAAACTAGTAAACAATCACCGCGTCAAAGTGGCGCTCTGCGAGAGAGGAAATGGCTCAAAAATTTCTTTTCCCATATTTGTTTTTGCTCTCTCTCTCTCTCTCTCTTTTAGGGTATTGATAACGGTTGTGATGAATCATTACTATTTGGAAATCGGCATAGACCGCCAGTATATGCATTGTGACCGTTTTGGAATCGCGCAATGCAGAATGTTTACGATTAATCGAGGAGACAATCGTGGACGGATTTAATTTTAAACTTGACATATTAAGTGGGATTTGAAGCTCTATCGTCGCCCGTTAAAGTTGAATATCAAACGTACGTCAGTTTATTTCTGGATGTTTCTCGCGATGGACGCAATCCTGGGAGCGCAATATGTGATTGACGCGCGCATCTCGAACGCTTTACATAGAGAAAGCGCGCGCAATAAAATATATAGGAGATTCGAATATGCCACTGACACCCGCCGGAGAGATCGCCAACTATGTCACTTACACTCTTTTATAGTACGATCCGATGTTCATATGAGAGAGATAGATAGTTAGAGAAGTTTATTTATTTCCTTCTGCAGTAACACACATGAGTACATATTTAATCATTACATATTAATTACAGTACATACAGATGAAAATGAGCGATGGCTCAGTCTAAACGTCCACTTATTGAATAGAGAATTTGATTTCTGAACTGACATATATACATATACATACATACATACACACACACACACACACACACATATACATATATATATATATATATATATATATATATATATATATATATATATATATATGCAATTTTTATGACTTGTTATAATATTTTATTATTAAATAAAATAGCCTTATACTTTTTTCAACGTACAAATGCTTGATGTATCTTTGGTTAATCTATATATTTTTTAAAGGTACAAACAATACTGTACTAACAGTTACTTTTTTGTTCTAAAATATATAAGTATTCAAGAATAATCATATATCATAAATTGTATCAGAATATCTAAGACAAAATTATCTCATACATTTACTGTAAAATTTGTGCGACTGTGGGAGAGGCACACAAACAATGGCACACCTGACATCCTGCTCTCTGTGCCCTGTCACCTGCTAGCAGATGACTTTATGAAGGCAACAGATGATCAGTGGCCAAGTTCTGGGTTAGCAGCGTCTGATGCCTGTTGACACGAAGTAGAAGAACAATAGAGTTAGTTACTGAAGGCCATATATTTATACTCATGAGGAAGTTAAAAGCTACCATTAAGGCTGAAACCGATAACGTCGCCACTGAGCTATTTGCGTCGTAATTTCGATCGCAGCCTTATCGAGATACCTTAAAAAAACAAATGGAGTTATACCTACCCAGCCGAGTGAGGTCAATACAATTGACAGGTTTCATCATGGTTTCACATTCATTACGCATATGAGTTTTAACCATCGTTAAGTCATTGTTTATTGTATTTATTAAGTAATGAATTCCTGACATATTTTTCTTAGATCATAACAGTTTTTGTATAGAGTTTTATAAGAAGTATCACGAATATCCCTCATAGAATATCAAAGTTAAATATTAATATTTTACTGTGTTACTGCGTTTCGTGCGTAGAATGCGGGAATAAGGATACCCAATTCCTTTTCTTTTTTTTAATTCCTTTTCCATCTCCCATTAGTGGTCATCCACAAATTACGTCACACGTTAATGGGAGGGGAAGTGTTTCAACAAAGTGTGACATGGAATGACAAGAGAAATGAGTCTTAACCTTTGTGATATCACATTCCTAAATTTAAAGGCTTAAGGCTTAAACTCTACATCAGGGAGTCCTTAACATGGTTCCAAAATTATGAAATTCATGTGATGTTATTTATAGGTTGCTTCTTACTGCCTTCATCCTCTCCCATTATATATATCCTAAGATAGGTGACGCATCTGTACAGATGTCGTCACAGTACCCATATCACAGATGTTCATGAGCGGCGGGGATTGCTTAGCATTAAATGACCCGCTACTCGTTTGCCCATTGTTCCATAAATACGAGTAAAGAACTATATTCATTATTGTTGGATCGTGTATCCAAAATATCTGAGTCTGAGTGAGGGTAAGAATTTAAATTCTATGAAATGCAATTGAAGTTAGTTTTTTTATGGGATAGGGCAAACGAGCGTGTCGCCTGATGGAAAGCAATCAATGCCGCCCATAGATAACCGCGACACCACAGGAGTCACGGAAGCCTTGCTGACCTTTAGGTATGTGTAGGCTTATTTTATGAAGGTGGCAATATCGTATCGGCTCGGAAAGACCGTCGAAGGTAGCTGGTTCCACAAAGTGATGGTGCGTGGAAGTTTCGAGAGCATCTTAATCGTGGTGTTCTTACTAAAAAGCACGGGGCTTACCAATTTCTACAATAATGAACATTCACCACGCTTGTCTAAGATGTATTGACGGTTTATATAATAACTAACTTTTGCCCAACAACACAATTTTGGTCACAGTGGCTTCCACATAAAAGGTGGATATATGCTGTCGCGGACTTTTATTCAGAACTATTCAAGACAAACAATCCTACGGTACATCATCTCTGTGTAACTCCAATGGTTTAGGCAGCGTATGCCAAAATAGCTCTCAGGGGCCAGACTTTTTTCCGACTTGATTGACATGTATCGTTATATTACGACCAAAATGACATAAAATCATTACAAACGGTAGTATATGTTATTCCTATGTATAACCTATATTACTGTAAACTTTCGTCCAAATCCGTCCAGTAGTTTTTTCGTGAAAGAGTGACAAACATACATCCATACTCACAAACTTTCGCATTTATAATATTAGTAGTATTAGTATGATTCTCTTCCAAATAAATATACACATTATATTTTTGCATAACCATTTACCGAGCGTCTACAGGGTCCCGTGGCCCCGTCCCGTAATATATAACTCCGTAAAAACCCCTTGTAGCGCCCGCAGCTGTGTAGTCGCTATTCCAATTTCCCGTCGAAGCTCGCCGCCCGCCCTGCTACGTCAAAAACATAATTGGCGTACCCTTATACCGCCCTATAACGTAGCTGTATCATTATATCTACAATTCTAGAAGGTTTTTCGTACATATTATTATAAGGATTTATATATTACGATTCCAATTCTATTTTTCACATTCTTGCGTGCACAAAGACATTATAATATAAAAAATCCATTAATTATATAAATGTATATTATATTAATAGTAATATTTCATTAGTATGCTAGTAGTAAATATACACATACATATATTATATGTATGTATAACTTTGGTAATAATTAACAAATGGTTCATAGCGAAGTTTCCGCTTATAAAGGCAACAATCGCATTGGGATAAATACATATACATATGTCCTAAAAGGATTTTTTTCTTGTGTAGTATGTAAAGTAGCGAATGGTAGCGAAACGATATGACATTGGAACCTTCAAAATACAAGTGTACTCATATCTTAAAGGCCGACAACGCATTTATGATGCATATGGTCTATGGTATGAATTCTTTCTTTCAGGCGACACGCTTGCTCGTTTTGTCTTCCAATCCCATATAAAAAACATTCTAAACTCTTAATGTTACGACGATAATCGGATATTATTGCAACCGGTCGCTTCCATGCGACCTATTTCCGCCCTAACACACACATAGATCTACACACAGCCTCTGGAAAAAGGTCAACAACCTCCCTCCCTCGGGAGGTTTCGATATTCCTCAATTTGAATATTCTACCCTATCGTTTTTAAAGATTAGATATTCCTGCATAAATCCATACCATTATAATTTTTAAGGTTATTTTGTTTATTTTAAATTTATTTTTTATATCATTGGATTTAACTGTGCAATAAAATGTAAATATTAAATAAAATGTAAAATATGTATAAAATATGCTTTAATGTATTAAAATATGTAAAATATATTTATATATTTTACTACATTAAAGTTAAATGATAAAAATATTTTCAAAAAATATTTTTATTATTTGCCGAAATAGTTTTGAAATAATTTTTCGAAATTTTATTGCAACAATAGCCGTAAGGTTGTGATTTCGATTCTTCCATTGGACTATTCATGTCTGCCATATTTTCTTAGAACAAGCATTACGAGCTAAGATAGAATGGTTAATAATAATCCTAGTCTTTCTAAAAATGTAATTGTTTAAATAGTTTCAGTCTGCTAATATTTAATAACTATTTGTAAACTTTACACTAGTTTACTGTTTAATTTTCCAATAAAATTATTCATTCATTTATTTTGTATGTACAGTCAAACATTACTTAACTAAGTATGTTTTGATTGTCCACCTTAATCGTGGATTTCTGAGAAGTTTTTTGATTAACCTCTTTATTTTTTATTACATTTTACTTATTATATTTATATCAATGGATTAATATACAAAGGATTTATATAATTTGAGACATTGACCTTTATATTCTCTATTATATATTTAATGTCAGGATGGCAAACTCAAATAAATAATGAAAGTAAATACATATATTATGGATTTAAGTTAGACTATATGCAGTTTTGAAAATATTACTTATAGTTAATATTTGCCATATCCACTATTAGTCCGATATTACCGAGCCGTATAAAAGTACCATCCGAATCATATAATCAGAAAAATGTTTGGTCAGAAATCAGAAAAATTATATATATATATATATATATATATATACATTTTTGTATAATATTGTTGATTATTACATGTGTATAACAATATTTATATAGATATATTATGAGAAGACTTGTTTTTGTCTATGAAAGTTCTTTTTTAAAACAACAAGCAAAATTATACTGTCTTTTACAACTTGACGCGAACGTAGTAACAGAAATAAACTTGCTAATCCAAGGTCAGGTCTATCGTGTCACTTCTGTTTGAGACTGCATATCTGGGACTAGACTGAAACTTCCAAGGTCGTGTACACACGCACACGCGCGTAGACCACCACCCCACACCCACACCATGGTTAGCACGTGTACGCTCTCCCCTATGCCCCGTCGCCATGACAACGCAGCATCACTCCACGCCCACAACCCCGGGGGCGAACTCTCAAGATATTACGCCCTACTTCGTCCGCATTGGCGAACCAAAGGGGTGTAGGTAAGGCCCCTGTGTGTGTGTGCGCTTAGATCGGCTTCTCTGGAGAAATTCCCAATTCTATTTTCCAATAGAAATTTGTTCCCGTCCGCTGTAGCGTTTCACCGTATATGATAAATGCAGCCGTTTACTACTTCTAATGGTGTTTCTGATTAGAATCCACAGATGAAATCCACTCACTGATAATATATTTACAATAAAAAATAATTCTTTGGCATTTGATCAATATGTTATACCGCAGTTTGACTCACTGGTAAGAGGTTCTGACTTCAAATCCCTGTCGAAACCAAATTTTCTTTTAATCTGACAAACAAAAGACCTCTTGTTATTAGATTATATATTTCCATTGTATGATTAAGAACGTGATTGCATCCAAAATCCCATAATTTTTGTTCCATTAGTAAAAGTGGGATTCGAACAAGAGAATGCCCTGTGTTTTAGCAAACATTAAAATAAATGTATAGCAAAAATTCTTTCCGGATTGTTTCTCCAATTAGAAAATTATCATGCATAAGTATGTAAGAAACATAAAATAAACTTAATAATTATAATTAAATAAAATAAACCTATGCACGATAATCTTTGTTTTCTTAGTTAATAACAATTGTATTATTGTCAAAAGCATGAAAAACAATCAAATGTTTGAAGTATAAGTAACAAAATTTTTAATCAAGTATATTATCGTTCTTCATTAAATCGCATCCTGGCGGATCCATCTGTAACATGGATTTTTCATATGGTCCTGAGAGTCGAATTTGAACCAGCGTCCTATGGATATGTAGCATTTGTAAAAATTAATGAAAATACATTATTTAAGTGTAAGAAATAAATGCTTAACCGATTATAAGCAGTTTTATTAAATTCCATGTTAATAAGTGAGTTAGGCACAATATCGGTCCTTTCGTTTAAATTAATTAATTGAGCAAACAGACTAAATAAACAGTATGATGTCAACAGTTTAACTATTACTTTATAATAAATTGAATGCTGAAGTGCAAGGTGTAACTTTTTTCATTCCCTTCCTTATGTTAATATTAAAATTAGATATCGCATGAAGAAAGCTCGTCTTTTTTGAATGAAGTTAAAAATGTAGATACGTAACGAATGCTAACCAAGCACTCGACTCTATTCGCTACATTCACCGGCCGCTCGTTAACAAACCTATTCAATTTTGAAGTATTAGTCGATTGAGGCAACATTTCTCGCGTCCTACCGCCGCGAGTTCCAATTAGCGACTGGGGCTTGTCGCTTGAGTGGCGGTGACGTCACGCGGCGCTTTCATGCGGTTTCAATAACTACCCTCTCCACGACTCCTTCAATAGCCGGCCACTCCACCTGGCCTTCATTAGGGACCTCAATGTATACGCGGAGCTGAAAAGGCGACGGAAATCTAATATTTAAAAATACAAGTTTTAACGAGAAAAGTTGTTTAGCTAATAACGAGCACACTCCCACATCGACAGCGCGATAATGTGATTTAATATTTTCTTAAATTATTACGAGCTGTCAGTTAAACAAAGCACACTCGGCGTCTTTTGTCTCTGGCCGGTCGCGCCATAGACAAATCTTATTATGGAAATATTTTCAAATTAAGAACGCGCTCCACTCCCGCATTATGCGTCTCGGCTGTCATCATTGTCTAGCCTGTTTTTGTTCAGCTTCGCATGTCGAGGTTTTTCGACCACCGTTTCGGTTTTTTTAATCTTTTTGTTTATATTTTTTTCGAGCTGTCCCGAGCGTGAATGGAGGTCTTTGTTTGTTCGTGTTTTATTATTAATTAGTGGGGATCCTTTGTTCGTGGTAATTATTCGCCTTAATAAGCGGTTCCTGCTCTTCGAATGCGGACGAACGTTGGAGGAATTGTCAGGGCTTTTGGTTTTCAACGAGTTGTGCTGATAAGGGTTTTGAAAACTGGTTATCGATTAATATATGGCCACTTGTACTCTCTCACGTTTCTTCCTTTATAAAGATGTTACCTGACAACTTGATAAAAATAATGCTCAATTGTTCTTCTTTTTTCCTTCAATTCGGCTAGTACGGGAGATATAATTACCTATATTGTTTCAATTAATGATTGACTTTTTACTGCATTATTTTTAATTGATGTCCATACCGTTTTACCGTTGTACCTTTTTCATAATCATTATCATTTAAACCATTTCCTTTAAGTTGTACTTTAGTACTTGATTTCAACTCCTATTTCATATAATTGTCTTCATATGACTTTGATAGATATCTAAAATAGTGTGTAATTAGTTATAAATATGATATCATTTATATTACCTTTAGCATAAACATAATATACGAATTTTATAATTTCCTCAAAAGTGGTAATAAATAAGTTTAAAAAAAGGTTATTTGCATTGTAAACTGGTATATTCTACTTTGAGAATTAATATAGTGTGTATATGTTTTGGGAATTTGATCTTTCATTTTCTCTTATTCAGTCGTTTGGGGGTTATGTGCCAATCCTGTACAAATAATTTGTCATATATTTCGTATAACCATTATTTTCGTCACGTGTCACGTTCGCTTCAACGCCGTCTTAAACGTTTCTCTGATGAAGAACGTTCACAGTGGTGTTTTAGGTACATAAACAAAACAACTGCAACTGATCATGATGGGAAAAAAATCGCGGGCAAAAGACAAGTTGGTCGAAAAAGAAAGTCTTGGCTACGTAATATCAGGGAGTGGACCGGGATAGCGAGTGCTCCAGAACTGCTACACCTCGCGAAGGAGGAGGAAAGTTGTGCTGAATTGGCTGCCAACCTTTGCAAGTCACTCTTAGAAGAAAAAACAAAAGAAATCCGCACTTGTCCTTGGACCAACCTTTCGGGATTAAGCTAACAACCGCCACAATTAATTTAGCTTACGTGTCGCTCGCGATCCTGCCGTTTATTTCGCATAATAAAGTGTGTTGAAAAGAAGTCCCAGTTTAATTAGAGGTGAGACACTTGGGCTCGGAAGCGCGCGGCTGAATGGCCCTCGTCGGACGCCATTTTGCATAATTGGGCGACGGAGGGTAGGACGAAATTTATACGGCGCTGCGTCAATTTACTTGCTAATGACGCGTCGTCTTCCCATAGAGCGTCTGGCGGGTTTTTGTTCAAGCAACGCCATTCTATGGGCGTTTTGTTGCAACGGTACACTTTTTGGTTTGTTGTGGTTCTATTCTCTCCGTATACATTTCGCACTGTTGGTAAACGTAGAGCAATCGAAACGAGTGGACCGAGATGGCCCGTTGTTTTATTTTATGTCTCATAGAATTCAGTTACAATTATTTTTATGCGTTTTAAAGCCCGTGGGTACATTTATTATTTTGTTGGAGGTAAGGGAAAACAAAATATAAAGCATTCTTGAAGCCATTACAACAGCTTAGTAGGTCTAATATCGCGAGACTACACAAGAAACTTTTTCACGCATGACCACTTTGTACAACCAGCTTCCATCAGCGATATTTCCGAACTGATACAAATTTAAAAGCCTTAAAAGGCCGGTAATACATTTGTAAACCCCTTGTGTTATAGATATTCATGGGTGGCCTTTATTCCTTGATCGTTTGCCGTCTTATAGTATGAAAAATAATTAAGATTACAGATTACAATAGCTGAGGAAATATCCTGTCTAACAAAATATTTTCTTAGCTATTATAATCTGTAATTTAAAAATATCGTTTGGTGGAGATTCGCATGCTTAGCGAAGAAGCCTGGTTTGGGACTCGATGACAAGAAACGAAAAAGGCGCCAAAGCGGCTTGACATCGAGCCGCTTTGGCCCCCGGGACACTTTCTTTTAGACCTGCGTGAAACTGACAACGTATTTTAATTTACAACAGGTTTAAAATTAACGTTCTTTGTTACAGGCTGGCAAAATGGGTCTACCCGCGGGCGGCAGCTTATCCTTATTTTGCCCAGGAGGAGACTTGGGGCAGCCACCTCCTGCGCATATGGGCATCCCTCCTCCCTACCAGCTAGATTCCAAATTGGGTGAGTATGTTTTGTGACATGTTTTTAATCTATTTTTTCGATAAAATTAATAAATTAATATATTTATTTAACACGAGCTTTTCAAAATGTATTACAAGCCCTGGTCGATCGATCGAATCGATATTTAAATTATGAGCTCCTATAAGAACCATAGTCATACTGTAAACCAGGGATTCTCAAAGTGGTCGATATTCGTTTTCCAGGGGTCGACAAAAATTAAAACTGATTTTGGGGGCGACGAAGTCAATAAATCGGCCCCTATTAATTAACACAAGTTCTTATTTGAGACTTTCAAGATACGTGAAACAAAAACACCAGGCAAACCCATCTCATTGATTAATGAAAATTAAAAGCAATAAATGTGTTGTTACTTTACTTATTATTTTATATTCTTATTAAATCTTTATCCCATAAAAAAAGGTATTTAAATTTCAACATAAGATATTTTTCATCAATATATTGCGTAACAACGTAAAATTACTTTAATTAAGGTTTATAATCATAAAATAAATGTAAACACAGTACCTATAGTATAGATGGTTTTGTTTTTGAGGGTTTGATGAAGTTTTCGAAAAATTATATAGGGGTCGATGATCAAAAAAGTTTGATAATCCCTGCTGTAAACACTGAATAGGAATGTTATCGACTTTTCTTTAGTTTAAATACTTGCAATTTTGATTGTGTATCTTTATCATCGTCATCACCAGCGGCAACAGCTTGCAGCAGTCCACTGTTGGACGTAGGGCTCCTTCAAGACGCTTCACATAGCCCGATCTTCGGCTTCATCTATCCCGTTTCAAACTTGCCCCAAGTTTGAAACGGGATAGATGAAGCCTAGTTTTGATGTGCATCATCGGCGATATTTGCCCATTGTCACCGCACTGGGCATGTGGGTTGGTGTTAGCAGCGACAAATTTCTCCCATTAGTTACGCATTAGTATACGCGTTAGCAAGCTTAGAGTAAGGATTTGAATGAAAGGGAAGAAAGATTTAATGGAGATGGATGTAATAGAAGTGGAAAGAGAAAATAAAAGGAGAAAGAATTTTTTTAATTTTGATTTTTTTAAAAGAACATAGCGAATGTTATTAATACAACTAGAATTCTTGTTAACCATTCCAACTATGCTTGTGCTATGATATGGTTCACATCAAAAGTTCAATGGAGGTTATGAACTTACAACGTTAAGATCGTAAAGTCCAGGCTTACCAATTGAGCCTACATGCATATAAAACTTACTTTGTCACAATCTTATGCTCCATTTCTTCAGATCTTGTCCACGCGCGACAACAGTGATACTAAACTCCTGGGGTAATCAACCATAAATCCCTTTGTCTATTGTTTCAGCAGCGGGTCTAGCGAGGACTCCCATGTACCCCTTCGCAGGTGGTACCTACACTTACCCCATGCTTAGTCCAGAGATGTCGCAGGTCGCGGCGTCATGGTGAGTACACCAAATTTAATGACCTCTTTGTTACCATTGTTAAAGTATTCTAGTGTACACTGATAATCTGTCGGCGACAAGTGAATTTGTGCTGTCGATGCCAAGCGAAGAAATTTTTACGAGACGTGCGGACGGCAAAGTGTTAAGAAACGGTTATTTACAGCACCGTAATATTTTTTTAGTATAAGTAATGCAACATGCATTATATGTATACAACAACAATACAAATTAAATGTCATATAGGTTATTTAGTGTGTTGTTCTGGTCAAGATATTTATTTGCATAATTATAGTATGTATAAATGTATGTATGCATAAAAATATATGTATACATTTTATGTATGTCCTTTCTTATTTTAGCATACACATTATTTGTATTATCAATGTAACTCGAGTGATCTTCGGTTAGCTGTACGATATATATTGAAAGTATAGTAGTGACTTTGTTTTTCTTTTTCTATGTATAAAAATCAATGAATTCATTTTTTTTCAAGGCACACTCCGAGTATGTACCCTATATCCTCGGCGGCCAGTGGCTTCCGGAGCCCCTACCCCACCTCCCTGCCAATCAGCAGTTCTAGTCTATCGAGGTAATTATGTTTTACTAATATATTACGTTTGCCGTCCGATTTTGACAGACAGTCCTATAAGATGATTAATGGAGTCAGGCGTTACTTTGCGGAAATCCATTACTATTTGTGTAATCAGACTTTTTACTAAGATACGCGACAAGCAAAAATTAAAGAAAGATATATTGTGAAGGAATACCCTCACAATATATAATATTTGTTGTTGATAGTGGTTGAGAAGTGTTAAGTTTCTGACGGCCGTTTTTCGGTTACATTTAGTTTAAGTTCCCCATAAACCCACTTCTTCCAGTAAAAACACACGTTATTATTATATTTCTACGTTTGTTTACTTGTCGCGGATCTTAGCTAAGTAAAAATGTTGACTGACCAGATGTTATCAAATGATATACAAACGTTTCGTGCTTTTTCTAATGCATTACTTCTTTACTTTATTTACTTGTTTATAAAGTATTTTGCTTTATGTAATAAGGTCTATAATCGTCGGTCTAATTTTCAGAATTCGTAAGTCCGTATGTATAATATGAATTTTAAGGCACCAACAAAAAAATAGTTTTCTTTCATAGTTTGAGAAATATTTATAAAACCTATTTAAATATATATTATATATAAAAAAACGTTTATAAAATATTTATATTTAAAGTAAATACGAAACACTTTAATAAGCTTTAAGATATTCCTTAAGACGGTATCAAAAATGAGAATGAAAATAAAGAAATTTTTTGTTGGCATTAAGAATTTTGATAATTAGGCCGACGTATATGTATACGTTACGATACGTTAAACAAATATAAGAATATTAAAAAAAAAACATGATATATCCATGTATCTATACATGTAGACTCCATAGTGTGTGTACATAGAAAATAAATAATATCATAATATTTTCTGAGGCGGTCTTCTTAGATTCAGCCATAAGCTCCTATGAATTTATTTTTTCCATTTAACGCTTTTGTATTATTAGTAGTATGATATTAAGATCAAGGGATCTAGGTCCAACAAAGACCTGAAGGGTTTAATGGGCCTACATATTTTGTACACTAAAATAATAAAAAACTATAAGGTGTACAATTTTGTTGGTCTAAACTAAAACGTCTTACTTAATTTTTTAGTTACAAATTCTTTGTGGCTATAAGTTTTAAACATTTCTAATTCTCTTTTTCTTCATGTGCCATCTCCATGCCGAAGTTCGGCGATTGTTTGTCTGTATTAAGTCCTGTCCTCAGTCATGCCAACAACTTTTCTGTATTTTCCACCTTGAACCAGTCTTTTATATTTTGTAATACATGAACTTCTTGTTCTACCTTCAATTCTGCCCCCAATAATGACTTAATAAATTGTATTTCTGGTTTCGATAAATATGTCCATAATATGCTGCTTTGCTCTTTTCAATCTTTGTAACTTCTTCCAAATTGTTGTTCTTTAATTCCAAAACTTTTGTCTTCTATATTATATGTCCATTTAATTTTAATTATTTTCCAGTACAGCCACATTTCAAAAGCAATCAATTTATTACTTAGATATTGTTTTAACCACTTGCGCTGGCAAAAAATTGACTGATGCGTGTACCAGAACGGTCCAGTGTAAGTCGCTGGGAGGCTCGCAGAAACAAAAACTTTTCTGTTTCTGTAACAATCACATGACGACGTACATACCACGTCGTGAACGATTCTGTAACAAAAGCGTTCATTTTAACAATCTTTCTAACGCAAATGGTTAATGTTCAATTTTCCGATTTATACATTAGAATGGAAAGAATGTCATCATGTGTTTTATCTAACTAATTTAATTTTGTTGTGTTGTGTAGTGAGTTGTATCGATTCTCGCCGACGCTTGGCGGCGGGCTGGGTTTGGGACTCGGTCCAGCGCTGGTGCCGCCTCCATCCAAAGTGGATATCTTCACTCATCATCCAAGGTATGGTTATACTAATTTAAATTATTTAAAAAAAATAATTTAGGGCAGCGGTTCTCAACCTTCACTCAGCCACGTACTAACATACTCTTTACAATTTCGCGACACCCTTACATACTGTGAGGGGTTACCCGTAGTAGTACGGAGACTCGGAATCTTTCCGTGGCTTTTTCTACAAATAAAACTCATCCAATAATATTCATTTATTTTTCTTTTAAATCACTTGTTCATATATGTCACACACTTTAACATATTATTCATTTGTGCAAAGAAGAGCGATATGTTTTCTGAGAGATGTAACTCGATCAAATCCATTATTCACTCGAAATACAATTATTTGTTTATTTTTAATATTTTAAAATAAGGAATGTTTAATAAGAATAATACGTATAATAAAAATGGGTTTTATTATATTCAAAGAAAAAGTTTTTATACGTTAGTGATACATTAATCAATGCATCACTACAATACTTATATCCAAAATTTTTGATAGTTGAAGTGCAGGTATGTATTGGTACATTTATTAAATTACTGATAATTAATCTATTAAACATATTTTTATTGCGTATAAACATAGTATACAAACATTAGTAAAGAATAGATCTAAATATCGCATTTGTACATTTCGCGACATATTTGACAGGGACTTGCGACCCCCCCAAGGTATCACTACAAAAAAAAATTACACGGTTATACACTTAAATTGATACAATGTTTTACTCTTTGAATGTCTATTATATTTGCAACCATTATTTATTTGTTTTTAAAAATAATACAGTATCAATAGCGACTAATTCAGAACTAACCGTCACACTAAAATGAGTCCAGCCCAAATAGACATATTCTCGAATGCAAGGAATGTCCTAAGATTGGCTCCATACATCGCCATCGAGATATACGTGATAAACTTCGTGTGAACTAACCTCCGATGCTTCCGAGAACTTATCCATTTGTAATAAACTATAGTACCTACCGTGATATGACGTCATCGCAATGAATAACTTTGATTATTTTGTAAATGGCGCAGTGGTGGGGGTCTGCTTTCGGAGTCAAGTTCATAGGATCGATTTCCGCTTAGCAATAAACGTTGAGAATATTTATAAAAAGTATTGGGATTATCATTTGGGACATTGCCTCCACCGAATAAAAATAAATACAGTGCAAACTCTATATAACGACCCCCAAGGGAATGTGCATATTTTGACGTTATAGAGAGTTGTCGTTCAATGGAGAGAAGAAAAATCTGTATTAGAAAAAGAAAAAGTTTATTTCAGACTAGTGTTAGTAATTACATAAAAAACAAAATATTATTTGATCGCTATTGAGTATAGTCTGTTATTTTTGTCTGACGTCTTTTGCTGCACCAGTAATTTTGTTGTATTTTTTTAATTCCATATTTTATTCATATCTTGTGATATTGAGGCATCTTGGTGATAAAGTAAGTACTTTTCCAATAATTTAGCTGCTTCCAGAGCTTCTTTAATGCTCGGCGGAGGCTCAGGCTCATCCATCTCATTCTCTTCATCTCCTTGTTCTTGATACTCGGTTTTTCTCACCGAATCCAAAATTTCTTTGTCTGTGAGTGATGCCGTTGTAAGCAGGTAGTCGTCTACTACTAATTTTGGCAACTTAAAAAGTACTTTATTTTATTAAATTGCTGTCGTTATTAAGAGTGGGTGTAATGCTATATAGAGTGTATCAACCAAAGCTGAGTGACATTGACGCTTTAGGGAGTTTGTCGTTAAATCGAGTGACGTTACATTCGAGTGAGGTTACACTGTATTTTAATTTTATTTTATTAAATAGCAGTCAATGGTATTTATTTGTCGACACGTGTGTACGGGCCATGTGTCGAGGCGACGCCATGTTGCACCTATTTCCGCGGGCACATCTCGCTCCATTCAAGGCACGCGCTTATAATAACACGCGAAAACGATTCGCGACTGCGCGCGTTGAATCTGAAATCATAATAACAGCGTTTAGTATAAGCGCCTCAATGAAAATTAAAACGTGACACGAAACGTTTGTTGGCAACGTATCATTGTGAGATGTTATCGCTTTAATATTGCACGGATAACTCGGCCCGCACACCCCTCGCAGCAGATTGAAGATAAGCCGCGGGCAGGGACGGCGGATTGACAGATGTTCCCCCCTCCCCTTAATCGTATTAGGGGTATTTAAATTTACACAAAATTATTTTAAAATTTTTACGTTCAAATTTTTATTAGCAGAGCAAGAAAGTATGTGTTCACAAAAGGCCAGCAACGCATCTTTGATGCCTACAGTGTTGTCGATGGCTATACACGGCGGTGATCACTTACCACCAGGTGATATGAAAAAGAGTATTCGGATCACCTTGTGGTAAGTGATCACAGACATCCGCAACGCCATAGGCGTCTCAAATAATGCGTTAGTGGCTTTTAAAGAACGCATACGCTCGTCTCTTGAATACCCAAATGTCACAATGGTATTAGATCGTAGTGGTGGTAGAACGTTACGCTCTTGCAACGTTTATGGCAGAACTTAGTGGTAGAGCCACACCGCAGACGAATACATGATCAAGAATGGCATAATATTTGTCTGTAGCGTGAATGGGCCTGCTCGCCCGGGGAAGTACCACACTTCCGCAGAAAACCAGCTTCTGAGTAGCTTAGCTATCGCGCTTCGTACGGTGATATAATGTCACTTTCCTTAAAGGTCGGCAATGCTTCCGCACTGCCTATGGCGCTGCGTATGTCTTTGGGCGGCGTTGATTGCTTTCCATCAAGTGACACGCCTGCCCGTTTGCCTTCCTATCCCCTAAAAAAACACGTAACACATGACATGTGCCTCGGTTTAAATGGATCGATTCCAATCAGTTCAATTTTAAAGAGCCGTAACGACTCAATCACAGAGCGTATCCGTTAATCGGTTGAGTAGTTCTTTAAAAATACTGGCGCCGTCGCCCACGTTCGCGCTAATAGTCCAATTCGACGAACAGATTGGTTTTTAGTATCGATAACTTTATAGTCTCCACGCGCATAGAATACTTACGACCCGGTATCCTATATCAAATTGTACAGACGGCGGTTAAGTGTGATAATGATACGACAAACCGTAGTACGCAAATAGTAACTGTTTAAAAATAACTAAATGGCTCAGTGCGTTCGGAGATAATATTTGCGGTTTCTATTCCTACATCTATTTTTTTATGAGATAGGAAGGCAAACGAGCAGGCGTGTCACCTGATGGAAAACAATCAACCCCGCTCATAAACTTCTTCAGCGCCATAGGCAGTGCAGAAGCGTTGCCGACGTTTAAGGAAAGTGTCATTATGGAAGTAGAAATAGGAGGGAGAGGGGTAGAGGGAGGGTGGTGTTGGGCCTCCGAAACTCGGCCACTCTCTGTATTAAGCGCAGTAGGTAAGTTACCACTCAGACACCGTTTTTTTTGCTGTAGAAGCCCTAATATATTAGAAGCCCCTCACTCACATAGTCTCAACCATTCATTACTGCAGAAATTCGCTATTTTGGGCAAGAGATCGCTTTCCAAAATTAACTGATACCTCAGACTTCCATAGCCAAATTACTTTAAACATCCTATCTCTTGTTTTTTCATATAAATTCAATTAAAAAGAATTTTCATTATACAAAATAATGAGAAAAGAAAATTTCATCATCAGCTTGTGGCAGTTCACAACCGAACATAGAGTTACCCCAAGGCCCACCGCCTAGCCATTGTTTCGGACATCAAAAATCTAACTTCCACAGATTCTATATATTATCATGAATGTTTAACCAATTGGCTAAACAGCGGAACTACCGCTTTCTCAGTCATTGGACGCGAGTTTGATTCTCGCATGCATATATTTATGGGATAAATATATGTATGGCCTATGGCTGTTTATTCCAAGCCGGGGCGTTTCGCCAATCTGTCTTGAACAAGCGTGGTGGGCTAAACGTCCATTCCTCCAAAAACAGGGAGACCCGTGCCCGTGATAAATATATGAGTTGTAAAAGAAAATAATTATTTATCATTGTCCTTATTTGGATAAATTAATCAAAAAAGCACGCGAAAGGCCATTCGCTGCACATTACGCATAATCAAGGACGCGTATAACTGGAAACGCAAAAGGGAATTTGTAATCTTACACCTTTCAACGCGTCATCGTTTTCTACAAGAGGCATCACTCAAAAATATATAATCACTACTTGGGCTGGTGGTGGGTCGTCACTTGCGGCGTTTAAAATTGTATGAAACTGTTTATTTATTTATTTAAGCTTTAAGGTCTAGGCATTCTCTTCCAGTCAATCTTCAATTCTGTTTGTGTTGTTCTGAAATATAAAATGTGTTGATAACTTCACCCCATTGCAACCTATCGGCTTCTAGCATTGCTGTGAACTATAATAGCCTTAACAAAACAAATATTCCGTGAACATTATATTGTCGGTTTCTGGCATAGAACAAAAGTTTTCATTTCTTCCTGTTTTTCCTGTCTGTGTCATATGAGGCGACCTCCAGAACAATTAGCAGTAGCAGAGCTTTTAACTGATTAATGAAAACCAATCTGCTATTCTCAATCCGACCGCCAAGTGTGTTCCTTTCCTGGATGACTCTACAACTATACTGTTTCCTTTATTATTTCAAACACCTTCCACAGCCGATATGTTATATCTCCCACTGGCAGGAGCCTCCCCATTGCTGGAAAAATAGTCATTAACTCACCACGCTTGCTCAAGGCGAATTGGCAGGACATTCATTCTTGGAATAAATATAATAAATGAGTTTTTCTTTCCTTTTCTTTGATGGGAATTAGTTATAACTATTATGCCAGTGTCAAGTAAAATACGATACCATCAAATCTCTTGAAATATAACTAGTCAACTTATCACGTTAAATCTTGATAAAATGGTAGCTATTCTACCAACACCTTCTATGGACTTTTTCAGTCAACGTAATAAATAACGAAACAAGCATTTATTACATATTACTTCACTTACACGCCTTAATCAAACTATATTTTATAATACACCACCATAATTAAACAATATAACAAATAATAATATAAGATTATGAAAATGAAATAAAAACACAACGTCACTGATGTAAGTTGGCGGGAAAAGTCAATAATTGACTTGATATGCGGAAATCGTATATACGATTACTACATTCCGAAAGCGGTAGTTTCGCAATTGAGCCAATGAGGTCATCATACTGTTTGAATTTAACCATAATCTCAATTAGTGAAAGGATTCGAACATGAAAATGGTTTAAATAAAAACAATTCAAAACGTTCCGCTTATTGTCCCGCTAATAGTGGATCGTACACTAACGCGCACATAAAAGTCCCAGGTACAATCATGTAAATAAGCTGGTGGAAGAGAAATTTAATTAAGATGATATATGAGACGGCCCAAGTTAACGGGCCACTGTGACTTTGAGGTACAGTCACATTGATAACCGGCGACAGATGGAGGTTCTCCAGTGTAGTCATTATGAATATGATGATACTCGTATATTAAGCACGAAACAAGAGTTGGAAAATATTATATATGCGAATAACAAATGATATTGGTGATAAATATATATCAAGTTAAGGTACTCTTTATATTCCTCTTTATATTATTGAAATATGCTTACCGCTTGTAAAGATATTCCTATCATTGTCTAACATATGTGCATAAAAGGAGATTTTTTGTTTTGTTAATCTTTCGCGTGTTTTTAGTAGCATCATAATACTGTAGATTTTATTGTACAATATTTTTCCAATTAACAGATAGGTTGATTAGTAGAGAATGCCTTCCAGTAGCCATATTCCGTACATAATAAATAAATGTTAGTAAATAAATTAAAAATATTTATTATACAAATTGTAATAGTTTCTTAATTTTATTTGACATTTTGCCGCGCATTTTCGTATATATCGCGTATATATTTGGAATATCTTTATTTTTTACATGTTATAACTCGCAAAGCTCGCCGTGTCTAGATTTTTCGGGATCCAATTGTTTAATTGAGTTATTATTCTTTTATATCAAACTCTAAAATATGAGAATATTTAGATAGGTAGTGCTACAAATAAAATCTATACTAATAAAAAAATAAGTTACACAATGATTCTTTATTTACATAATAAAAAAAAATCGAGCCATGGATTTGTGTGCGCGACAGTACGTAACAAATAATTACTGCGTGCACGCCACTGAATACCTCGTTTGGAAGCATGCGCATTGTGCCCGGGATTTTCGTTTTTCTCTTTTCTTTTTTAACCTTTTACCCATTTTTAAAACGACTCGCCTTCGCGCATTAAGGAAGTCGTATATTTGTGTTCGCCCCGAACGTTCCCCGAACTAATTTAGTGAATAAAAGTCTATATCAGACGTATCGAGCATGTGCTTATATGTCACTGACAATATACTTTATTAGTTCTATTTCGGATTGTACAAGTTGGTGGCGGGAAGTCATTTTTCACGTGCTTTCTTTTAACATTTTTGATTATTAATCGTTACCGACTGAACTCCGGCTATTTAGGAAACCATGCGCCTTATCTTTTAAAATTGCTTCATACTTACAGTTTGCTAACGTTAACACGCATTGACGCGTGATGATGATGATACGAATTAAGAGCTTTTTCTCTAACATATATATTTGTTATATAATATTTATATTTAATGCAACTTCATTTTTATATGTGTATACCATTATCCCGCATCCCGCCACGCAGGTCCATGGCGAATAAGCGGAACACTGGGTCAATTTTAACTTCGCCACTTAGCCAATAAAGGCGTCGTAAAAAGCTTGTAATCTTTATACATAGATTGTAATTTTTGTTAATAAAAACGATTAAAGGTAATTTTTTTTAGAAGAAAAGACAAAGTTTTTTTATGGGATAGGAAGGCAAACGAGCAAGCGTATTATCTGATGGAAAGCAATCAACGTTGCCTATAGATATCCACAGCACCATAGGCAATGCAGAAGCATTGCCGGGGTTAAATATATTGCCTTGTTTTTATTGTTTAATGATTGGATATTACTAGAATTTAACCAGTCCAACTAATAATGCGTGTCCTACTAAAATTTAGTTAACGCCTCAAGTCCAATGGTAGAATCGATCCCACGATCAATCTAGATCTTAAGCGCAAACTAAACCAATTGATCTATTGCTCTTAAGTAATAAATATGAAGGTTTTTTTTTGTAAGTTTTTCCTCCATGTGTACTAAACCGTTCAGGCAATTGTGATGAAACTTTGCTGAGTTGTTCTGTGTATGCCCAGGAAGATTCCTGACCGAAATTAAAAAAATATTTCCTTGGGTGTTTTTTTCTTTTATGTTGTACTTTGCAACGCATGGTAACAGCTACCATAATTCTTCAGAAATGCCTTGTGGGTTTTGTACATAAATAAAATAAAAAATAATTGTTATCTTACTTATTTATGAGAATTTCGAAAGTGATATCGATTCAAGTGGTGCATGAACACCGTATGTAGTGTTTGAATAAAATCGAAAGCCGGTACGTACGTACATGAGTGTGTGTGGACGCATCACCGGAAACGCCGCGTCTATTTCCAACCGGACGCGCGCTTGTTTATTGTCGTCTGTCTGGGTGTCGTTAACACCTAAACTCGTTATTAACATATCGATACCCGTTCAGATAAACTTTGATAGATCGGCGTTGCGTTTATTTTAGATCGATTATCTTGCCTTCTCAATCGATTTTTTTACACGCCTCTTTTTTGTGATATTCAATCTATAATATTCCTTTGAAAACCTTGGTTTATTGGTGAGGTTACGGAAGTTACGTGACTTATGGAGTCATGTAAGAAGGTGTAAGATCGCGCGTTAAGAATTTTTCATCGGTTATGGTAACTCACTAAAATATACATACATACATATCTTCACGCCTATCTCCCGTAGGGGTTGGTAGAGACCACAGAACTCCATCCGCTACGATCCCGGCACACCTTTCCTGGTTCCTCCACACTCATCCATTTTTTCATCCATCCTTCCTCTCACATTCATCGTAGCGAAACGGCTCTCCGTTAGTCGCTTCTCGCCCTCATGAGAATCAGGACGTGACGTGTATTTTTTTAACAAATTAGGTATATTAACATTTATCATAATGAATCCCACGAGCCGCAAGGGAGGATGAAGGTCAGCCCCAGCAGTGCCCCGCATAAATATAACTTCGAAAAATATTACTTTTTTGATTATCTTTAACTACTTACATCAGTTGGAGAAACAAAAGTATTTTTTCTTTATTTTAATTTGCCTGTCTGTACTATTTCAGGTCACAGGTAGAGAAAAGTAGTGGTAGCAGCGCAAGCGACAAGCAGAGCGATAGCTCGGCAAACGCAAACAACAAAGAGCAAAACAAGAAGCCTCACATTAAGAAACCCCTGAACGCCTTCATGTTGTATATGAAAGAAATGAGGGCGAAAGTTGTCGCCGAATGCACGCTCAAAGAATCGGCCGCCATCAACCAGATCCTCGGTAGACGGGTGAGTTTCAATTTTAGTTTATACGGTATATATTTAACAAATTATTATATGTTGTCATTTTTATTGTTGACAGTACCTTACAAAGACTTAATCTTTTAACTGGCCAATGAAATTCATAAATATTTAAAAATAAAGTTTTATCAGTGTACCCTTGAATCGGTGTTTTGTTTCGTATAGAGCCGATGTTGTCATTGTTAATCTTGTTAGGAATACGATTCGCAAGGCGTCGGTGATCATGTAAACAAGTCGTTCGCGTTGCAAGACAATGCAACGTGCCCAAGGCGCCGCCATATCGGCCATCTATACTAGATGTATTGAATAATAAATAACGCTGACCCTAAAGCGGTCCACTACCGGGAATCGAACCCGTTACGCGATTCCAAGAACGCAAACTCATTCCTAACAAGAGTGGCAATGTGTTACTCATTATCTTGTTTATATACTCATGGACGTTCAAACACTACGGTCGGATTGAATGTCCATGAGGTGATGTCACATCCCCGTCGGTGATGTGATGTGATGTGACACCTCGTAATGTGTGCTATATACTCGTGTCAATACACAGTGGCATTCGTTGAGTCGCGAGGAGCAGGCAAAGTACTATGAGAAAGCGAGACAAGAGAGACAGCTCCATATGCAGCTGTATCCTGGTTGGAGTGCGAGGGACAACTACGGTTACGGTTCCAAAAAGAAAAAGCGGAAAAAGGACCGCGGTCCTGCTGAACTGGGAGGTATTGGACCCTAGGAACTGTAACCCGACACACGGGGGGCTGGGTCACGTCGGCGCTTCTGTACACTCGCTTCACAACCCAAACACCGTGCGGCCGGGCCGAGCGGGACTCTCCCCAGCCGCACTAACCCGCGGGAGACTCTCGCTCGACGCCGGGTGCCCGTGGCCCGGGGCCCGAGCTCTCCCGTAACACGAACTAACCGACTGGCTTGCGTCCACACTGACGAGTCCGTAACCCCGTCCCTGTATGTGAGTGTGCGTGTGTGCGTGTGTACTCCACTGTGCTAGAAAAGCGGCTCGAACCATCGCCGGCCGGCGCCGCTCGCTGTTGCGCTCTGTGTACCGTAGTCGTCGAGTGACCGTTGACTGTTCACCACCTACTCCCCCGGAAACATTGGTTTGTTCTATGTCTATAGGCGCGACGACACCGACCGCAGAATAGGTTCTGTGAGGAACGTCACAATTGGCCATTCTCATTTCACGACAGGATCAAAATTATACGGACGCTCACTGCTGTTTTTCTAGCACCACTGTAGGGCGCGACGGGCGAGCCGCTCTAGGGCTCCGTCGAAGTGCATTTCTCTTTTCTTTCCATATTGCTGCCCCTTGACGATTCAGTGGCACGCGCTCGGCCGGGAGGAGCAGGCCAAGTATTACGAGTTGGCGCGCCGGGAACGCCAGCTGCACATGCAGCTCTATCCCGATTGGTCGTCTAGGGCTAATACGCAAAGGGGCAAGAAGAGGAAACGAAAACAGGAGACAACCGATGGAGGTACTGCCTTTCACTCCGTCGACGACCTCCTTCCCTTCCCTCCCATCCCGCCAATCCTAGCTAAACCCCTTTCCGTGACCGCTGCGTCCACTCCTAAAGTGCGACGAAACAATAATAACACAACTAAAATTCGGTCACGATCCAGCGAATCCAAAGCGGACGTCTCTCGTCTCGCCTCACAACGATTGCGATATATACTCGCTCCGTCTCATTAAAAAATGAGGTCAATTAATGAAGGATTAGCCGTCCGCCCGTCGGAGACGTCGGCTGCTCCCTTCGCCTCTCTCCCCTCCTCTCCCGATTCCTCCATCAGCCCGCGGGAGTTCAATTACTTTGAACTCTGATTCAAACAAGCTACGTAGAGTTATTGCCGAATGTCTATGGTTGAAGGGGTCCAGGTTGTAGACTTATATCAGCATTACTTTTATTTAATATTTATCGCATTTATTTATTTATCTTTTTTTTATAATTACAACGCTATTTTATGAGAAAATCCCTGATGTAAGTGGCACTCCTTCGAAGGTTGTCCCGGTTTTTGGCTTTCCATTCTGCTCCGAAGTGCCGCCTTATTCGGGGAACGTTGCATGCACTTATTCCGAAAATCAATATTTGAACATTTGAGTAATTGCTTTGCAGGGAGAGTAGATGCTCTGTGCGGGCTGGGACAGCCTTCTCAAGATAATGCAAGTATGCAAAGGTGTAGCCTCAAATATATTGTATGCATGAAGAGCTCCTACGTCGTGACCAGACGTTATTATCCGAGATGAGCAATAGTATAGCAGCGACGTCAGAGGAGCGTCGACTAGATATTATACCTTGATCCAAACGACAGCTGTCGATGCTTCTGTCTGCGGTGTTATGTACAATGATACTGGCCAAATGAATAAAAATATTTATTTTGATTCCGGAGAACCTATTCTGCTTCAATTTGCTTATAAGCGTCATGTTTATTTGTGACTGTTCTGTTTTCCGTACAGCGTAGTTAGTAATTATTTTACAGTTGAAGCGAGTAGTGCGCTACTTTTAAAACCAATGTTTTTTTTTTCTCGTTATTCCTTTTCATTTTTCCCAATCCATTCCCTTGCATGACACTAACAAGTTTGAAGTGGTTTGTTGCATGTTCGCTTATTTGTAGATTAGCGTATAGTTTAAGTTATTTTAAGATGCTTTTAAAATATAATTTTCGGTAAATTTATTTATGCTAAATTTAAAGATCAGAGTTCACTTGATTTAAGCTAAAAGACACCGCTTACCGAACCAGACAATTTAATTGATTGACATTATTTTTAGAAAGTTAATGTTCTCACAACACTTGCCAATTATATCATTTGCCGTCAAATTTTTAATTTGCTGTAATATTCAATTTTAAAGTTTAAAAAAAATAGATTCATCTGCATTTATTGACATATTTTAGGAGGATGTTTTCAAACAGATTTTCAATGGTATTTCCAGGAAATAATTTGAAGAAATGCCGTGCGAGGTACGGCCTCGATCAACAGAATCAATGGTGTAAACCTTGCAGGTGGGTAGTTAGTAGATTTTTAATATTTGTTTACCTATGTTAGCAACCGAATAATTTTATACGACCTCGAGTGATTTTTACAATTATTATAATTGATTACTCTTATTTTACAGTTATTATATTGTTTCTATGTGGAAAGACTTGGCTTATCTTTTAGTCTTTTATCTCATGGCAAGAGGAGCCTAGTCGTTTTATTTTAATTTTAGTTATAAAATATTTTTGTGATCAAAAAGTCCATAGTAGTTGATGTGTTTTGTCTCTATAATACTTATGAAATATATTGTGATGCCATTCTCTAACAGAGTCTGGTCAATACGGGCATTCGTATACTGCGAAGCAGAAATAATTCAGAAAATGTGTCTTTTCACAAAGAAATAACTGATTCCCAATGTAGAAAGCACACGGAATAGATTTTTTTGAAAGTAGACAAAGTGTGGTAGTTGAATATATAGGCATAAGAAAACGTAGACGCGTCGAAGTCTTCCGAGGAAGGGCAATCATTTGTCGAAAAAAAAAAGCTTTCAAAAAAATCTTGACACATTTTCTGAATTGCGCTCGCTTTCCTCTCACAAATATTGAGAACATCCAAAATATATTAAATGTGCAGTTAATACTATATATACTCATTGAAGTGTTTTTTCCACTCATGATTGCCGCTTCTCACGGATCGATGCTGGATACCGCTGGCACTTTTGGTAATATTTTGCGCGTCTACTTCTAAACGTTATTTTTAAACACCGTCACCAAACTCTGCTTGACTTGCCATTTATTTTGACTCTTTCGTTTGAATTACTATTTTTTTAAAACTTTTCCTTTCTTCATTCTTTATTTTTAACCATCCATTGATTGTGCAAACATTGTTTACCATGTACATTTTCGTTTCATATATAACATTTTATTAATCATTATCATTTACCTTTTCATACTACCATATATGACAATAACGTCTTCATCCTTTTCTGTTTCTATCCATGCATATTTATTTGTTAATTCATTTTTTATTCCTATATTATTATTAAAATTCCGGGTGATTAGCCCCGAGTCAAGTAGCGTTATGGTGTCAGGGGGTTTAGGGCTCCTTCGACCAGAGCCGGCAACTCCTCTACCACCTGCCAGTCTGGTCGGAAGCCCACCTCAAGAGCCTACTTACGTAAACCTCTAGTGCCGGCCCATCGCCGCCGAAGGACGTACCACGGTCAGTTGTCGATGGAGTGGAAACTTTGACATTGTTTACTTACTCGTAGTTCGCTAGAGCATGGAGTTCACTTGCGCCCATTTTGTTTTTGGTTTATTAGATTTTGTTTTTGATCTACTAATTCTGAATCTGCTGTATGAATAAAAGTTACGGAAAGACAGGACCCTCCAATCCAATTCTTTGTTTTTTAATGTCTTCTATAGTCGTCTCACATTTTTAGTTATCTAGTGGTTACACTAAAAATAAATTATGTGTAAATTTCAAAAACCGACATTTAAATTTGAATTTAGATTTAGAGGTAAATTATTACGAATAGAAAATTATGCCTTTCTGTAGGCGCTTATGGCTATAGCTTAATTTAGCTATACAATAACCGAGTTAATCTGTATTAAAATACTTGTATACTCGTATTTCATAATTAATAAACGTAGTATTTTTAATAAGTGGAATGCGCGGAATTTTATACGTAAATAAAAAGTACAATAAAAAAAATCATTTATTACCGATACTTATTTATAATATGATTTTTAAACTGTTTGATGTGTAGATTCGTGGCTTATAACTATTTGTAATTTGTGTGAGTTCATTACAAAAATATAAATTGAACCACGCTTTCTGTCTATTTAATTTTTTAATATTTTATAAAATCTCGTATTTTTAGTTTTCCGATGTAAATCATAACTTGGCATGAGTGTTCCGTTGTATTTATTTTGTGTCTTTTGTGATTTGTTTTTATTATAACCCTTTCAGCATGTCGTTTCGAGTTAACAGTTTTCGTAACGTCTGTTTTAACAGATCCCCAAGTATGCTACGACTGACTCGGGACTTGCTTCATACTAAACTGTTCCTAATACAACTATACATAATATGTTTTATAATTTGTGACCTTTTGACTAGCCTGTACAAACGTTTTAATGAAACAAGTCTTAAGTCAAACGAATTAGTTTTAAGATGATCTCGTAGATTGTCAGTTTGAAATTGTCATGCTCATTTATGTTTTGTTATAACGAGACTCCCATTTGTGTATTGCTTCCAATACACAAATGGGAGAATCTGTAATTTGTCGTCTCACAATTATCATATTTATTACATAAATAGATTATTTTATCTATTCATTTATAATATTATTGTAATGAAAATATTTTTATATCTGTGCAAAGCATTCACATTGTCACAATTGACTGATGTCCTTTACACAACATGATTGGTTTTACACATTCGCGACGGGGTATACCACTTGTTGTATGTACAGAAAGGGATGCTTAGACTGTTTGGGCACATAGGGAGGATGGATGAAACATGACTGCCAAAAGAAATTTACGTTGTGGATGTGGATGTTCATGGAAGGATCGGTAGGTCCCGTCACGGCTTGTTTGCTTTGCACAGGTGTACATTCGCGAATAGATTTATTAAGTGTTGTCGTATCGAAAAGGTGATTGAAACACATAATAAAAGAATCAATTTTTTTAGAATGTCTGTAGCGATAAATAAATACACATGACAAATAAAGAAATAGACCTAATTTTGACTCATGCGCATTCAAGGTCAGCGCTGTTAAACCGTGATGGTACATGTACTGATTTTTTTTTAATATTTAATCTAGGATTGTATATTTTCTCATAATAATTACAATCTAGTTATGGATGTATACAGTGTTAATAGGTACAGGTATTATACAGATTTAAAAAACTATTTTTAAATGTTACAGGCGGAAGAAGAAGTGCGTACGCTACATGGAAGCCCTGGCAGCAGCGTCGGGGACCGTCCCCCTTCCAATGGCGACCCCTCAGTCCCCCTGTTCTGAGGAGGACGTGAAGTTAGAAGAGTTGTCGGATGCGTCGAGCGATGATGCCGACACGCCGCTCAACTCTGCGTCGAGTCCGGGAGGGCTGAGTGCACTCTCGTCCCTCGCATCCCCGGCCTCTGACCCACCCCCCGCGCCGCCCCGCAACCCTGTGGGGACAAACCCGCGCGACGCCAACAACCCCTTATCAGTGGGCCAGCTGACGTCACAGTCGTGGCCCCGAGCGGCGCAGACGAGGCCCGGCCACGAAGTTATATCAGTGTCATAGTGCCAGTGGAACTTTTTCGGTGCTAGTAACATCGAAACATTGTTCGGACGAATGCTGCTTGTCTGGTGAAGCTCTTTTATAATTTATCGGACGTTCCAAATCGACGGAGTATGTTCGGACGCACGATATTGCACACAAATAGTCCGATGTGGTTAACGTGTTGTATAGCAACTTGGTTTATCGAATTATTTTCTACAACTATATACATAAATAACTGTTATAAAATGATTATAAAAACGATGTTGCGATTGTAAGCCTTCATCTGAGTCTTTAAAGTGTAACCATAAAGACAGTCTTTGTCCAATTTATAATCGCGTTCACATATCCCACATCCACACAAGTTATTTAATTATTATGCATGGTGTCAATCATCCGATAGTACTTCTTTGATTTTGAATGCCACGGACAGTTTACACAATAAATAAATTGTAATGCAGAAATATTAAAATCAGGTAAAATATAACCACAAATTATAAATTAACCATTCTGTATAGTAACTCCTAATAACAATGTAAATCTTTAGGTTTAATGCAAAATTGTGAATTTATAATTTTTGTGTGCGTTCAGCTCTATCTATTAAGAACGAATCAAACTAAATTAACCTATTAAGCGCCATCTAGCAGCTGATCGCTCAACTGAGTCGTATCGGAACAACAAAGTGGTACCTATGAAAACTGTTTTGAACCAACCATCAATGATAATAATTTTCATAATTGTTTTTCGGGTGCTATTTAACGCGGGTTTTTGTTTTTTAGGAATACCGACATTTTTGTACATATTTTCAATGATTTATATCTTTTTACTAATGTGGTCTTAATGTTTGACGCATATGCAATAATTTAATTTGTGCTATGCAATGTTTTCAGTAAATTTGCATTTTAATGGCCTAATAATATTTTCACCAAATGTACGGTATTTCTGAAAAACATCCGAATTGCATGAAAAATTTATAATTACATTTTAATTTTTTTAACGTAACGGAAGCGTATTTCGGTTTACATTTCATCGTGATCTCAAATATTCCGAGTCATTCACTACGCATCTCCAGATCCATGAGTTCTGTTGGCCAAATTAAAAAGTAAGCAATATACAATATAAATGACTAGTCACAGAGCCTTGTGCCATTTTCACTTATATGCAACCGAAGTTAAATTTTAAGATTAAGATGACATATATTAACAGTTGTGGTACAGTTTGTATGAGGATTAATTATTGTTAAACAAAGTTCTACACAATGTTCTTTTTTGATATTTATCATGAAAATTAATGCACTTCACACTTTTACATCTTATGAAATGAAACTATGTAAGATATGTATTGTAAATTTTCTTTAATTAATTTTGTTTAAGATATCCAAAATTTTTAATAATGATTAAACAAAAAATAGTTTGAGGGTAGAGTATTAGTTATAAATAATAAAGCAAAGTTAGTTCAAATTGCCCAAATATGATACATTTTTTTTCTAGTGCTTTCGTTTTGAGAAAGCGATCCGCTTGTTTGTTAGCTTGCTCAACAAAAAATTAATAAAAAAATAATGTAATTTCTGATTTTATTAATTATTTAATAGCCATTGGAAGCTTTACCGTATAATATATTAAAGCAAAACTAATTGTGATCTTCAAGAAGATTAGAAAATATTCATCCTGAAATAATTTTAATAACTATTAACATATTATAATTGCAAACATATTTACTGAAGAAATATGTATTAAATATATCTTGGACTTTCTATGGAATTTATAATTTATTTATATAGTTGTCTGTAAATAATTTTTATTTGGTTTTACCAACATGCTATGTATTGGTAATTTAAACTTCACTCAATTTATTTTAATTTCACTACATATCTATAAATGAAATGAGCGTGATTCAAAAACTAAAGGAGTACTTATATACAACCGACAAAATGTACCTGTAACTGTTAATATATTATTTATCTTAAGTACGCACACTGTATTTTTAGACAATTCACGCCCGTGGAATGTATTTTCTGAATCTTCAATTCCAAAGGACCATAAAATTACTCTCAGTAATACACCAAATTATAAAATAAATTTTTAAAGGTCTTTTGAAATCGCATGTTTGAAATATAGATTTGTAAAGCGCTCTCTCTTTGACTTTCTCTGTCGAGTGTGATAGAGATAGCGCTATACAAAACGAATGTCTCGCTTCCTCTTGATGTATCACATAAATAAATTATCCAGTACCATATTACGGCAGATAGAGTAAGTTTTGGTTTGGTTTTCAAATTAACTTTGTATTTTATCTAACTGGGAAGGCTTTCCTGATAATTGGACGTAAACAAGAATCAAGAACTATCTTCTGACAAACACTTTTTTACTTTTCTTTCTACGCCTCCTGATTATTAGGAACGCGTGTTCTAATTAATCAATTCGCTTTTTGATGACGAAAGTCACAAATAAATTTCGTCTGTTACTTATCTCAAAGTTGCCTTTTGTACCTTAAGTCAAACATTTTTAAAAAGGCGTTAGTAACATATGGCCTTAAATCGCCTCTATTGCTCTCTTAATTAAGTCCATTTTCAATTGAAAATCCTCAAAATATTCTATGAAACGGCCTGCACCATAAAAGGTTCCATGTAGCGTTAATAATTTTGATATTTAGTTCGTAAAAATATCCCCCCTCCCCTTTGGGTCAAAGTTGTGTATAGGGTAAAGAGTTAAGGCGACCCAAGGAGGCAACTGTTTTTTCCGTTGTGCGGAAATGTTAGACTGTCGTAGATTAGTTTAGGCACGTTGTAGGTACGAGTGGAAATAATAATACGATGGTGTACCAGTCGACTTTTAGAATGGCCGTCGTACATTTACTGCTAATGGTTTTAGTTCTAGAAAATGCGTCTGAACAGAGATGGATTTGTTTGAAAATTATTAATTTTTAATTTTATTCTATAGTGTTGACCAAACGTTCTTTTATTTTACGAACAATTGCATGCTACATATTTTAAATGATTTTATATATTTTTTAAGTAACAAACTTCATTCAACATACATTTTCTAATAAATTACAATGTCATACAATGATTTAATTTTTTATTAATTTTATTTTAATATTTTTTGAGAGTGAAAAATTTTTGTGAAGTCACAATTTATATACTTTTTAATCTACAATTTAAATTTAAAAAAAGGAATAATGTAATCTGTGGTAGAGGCATATAGATAATTAAAGGAACTAGCCTTGGATCGAAGAACAATGGGAATTGTTACATCGACATGTTTCAGTTAGGGATCATCCATAAATTACGTCACACATAATGAGGGGTGGGAGTGGGTCAACAAAGTATGACACATAAGGACGCTTCAGAAACTACTTCACGTCATATGTATAAATGCAAATTGCTAAAACTTTAAATTTCATTTTTAAAATATTACTAACTTAATTGATTTTTTTTGCATAATATGTGACATCACACTAGGGTAGGGGAATGTACCATAAATGTGAATAACGTATGACACCAGAAGGCAATTCCCCCGTCCCCAAAATTTATGGAAATGGTGTGACGTAATTCATAGATGAATGGAGTATGATACTGACGGTATATAATATTATTCTTCACGTAATTTTTTTAATAATAATAATAATTCTTTATTTGTATAATGTGAGGTTATAACATTATTATTATTATTATTATTTTCTTGATTAGTATGCGTATAGCATACTTAAAGGTTATTCCTCCTATTTTATTATTATTTTTTATTAATTTTCAATATTTTTTGATCCTTCTAAAGGCGATTGGTACATTATCCCCTCTGTATATGTGTAAGTACACACACACGCAAGCGATGTAAATGTATAAAATGTAGGTTTTAATCTAACTGTGTCATATTAGCCGATAAGTGTATTATTACTCTACTTACCTATATGTATACATTATTACTATATAAAAAGAAGTTTAAAGAAAAATATTAGTTGAATACTGATTCGCATAAAAAAGGCAGAATATAAGTGTTTTTATTGTCACGTACCCGTTCACACCGCCAGACGTGGGCGGCGTGGGCGGCGTGGGCGGCAGCGACCCCAAGAGTAAAGGGCTCAAGTTTGTAAATAAATTCAAGAACGTTTAGAAACAGTTTTTGGTATTAAAAAAAAATATTGCATTTATTATTATAATTATTATTAAAAATAAAATAGCGCACTCGGAATGTTCTCGGATGGTTTGTTTTGTCCAACACATCTTTTTGTTACTTACTTTTTTTATTGTTATTATTAAGAATTTTAATGTTGTTAAATGCAATATCGCACCCATGACTTCTGACGGATTGTGCATTATGATTGAGGAAATTATTTTTTGACAAACCAATGAAGGACGTTGTGTTGATTTTAAAAATTTCGATTTTACATTTGAGGAATTAGATTACAAATGACGATATTTAATCATTTTATCTGAAGCGACGAAATAAACGCATTGATATCAATTTTATGTTTTATGACTTTTTAAAGCGATCATTGGCATGATTTTGCATGAAATTTGTGCAATACTGATTACTATGGGTACACTGTATAGTTTCTAAATATATAAATTAGATTTTTCAATTAAAATATTGTTAAGGGCTATTTCTGAATTTGATAGAAATTATTTGAGTTCAAGAAGTGAATTTTATTTTTATTTGTCTTTCTTTATGATTTTTATTTTTGCTTTCGCGAAAAAGTATATAATAAGCAAATGCGTGCCAAAACCATCTAGAACTATATGCATGTAGTCGGGAATAAAATGGACAGTAACACATAAAACTATACATTTTGTCTGTGCCAAATTTAACTCTAATACACCGTGTTGGTATTTTCAATACCAGATACCTCTGAAAGGTCTTTATGTTGATAGATTTTATAGGTTGTTTTTATTGTTAAGAAGGTAAAGACAAGAGGCCCCTGCGTCGGGTCGATTTTTTTTTTGTAGGGAAAATTTTGTCAAATTAGAAAACTCAATTATTAGGTCTGGACCCATGTCTTGTGTTCAGTTGAACGAATATTATTTTAATAAACAACTTAAAAATTGTACTTGTATTTAATTTGACCCCTGCGTCCATTCGAGTCCTGCCAACTAAGTTGTTATAGGTCCAAAACACCATTTCACACAGAAAGAAATGTGCGGTCAAGTTTTTGCATTTTAAATGAGAAACTGATCACCAATACAGCCGCAAACATAGCTTTTCGCCGTCCGCCCAGTGGCGGCTTAGCTACGTAGCAAAGTGTCGAAGCTTCGGGCCCCGCACACCAAATACACACTTTGTAAAATGTGTGTTTTGCTTTTTTCTTTTCAATTAAATTGAAATGTGAAAAATTGTGCGCATTCCAATTGAAATTATTATTACTTTAAACTAAGTAAGCAGTTGTTGGATGAATCTAAAACATCCAACCGTATGTATATGTAGTCAACCTTATAAACGCAAAAAATATACATATATTTATTTCAAATATCTGCCTTATCCATATCTCTCAAATTTCCACAACCGATCTTCAATTTTATGTCCAATCAGTATCAATTGGGATTTGAAGAACGCTCACTTCTGAGTGAATTTTCTTCACAATATTAAATCGTTAATTGACGCGACTCTTAATTTCACCCGTCTCGTCGTGACACAGGTAGAGAGAACCTGGCTATTATAAATAAAAGTCAGTAAGAGATTACATTGTTTATTTTGTGACAATGCATAATAAAGAACATACACATATTGAAAAAGTGTAAAATTGTGAACCCAAGACTAGTTCAATATATAGTGTACAAAATTAATGAATGGAATATTTGTACTGAGTTGTTCACGCTTTGTGGTTTATTATTTAATGTTCTAAAAAAAAATTCCAATTTTGTCATACGATTCGCAAATTGTTAATTACAAGTAATTTTCCAAACATACAAGTTATAATAAGTACAACTGATAAGCTATTGAATAGAAACATGTAACTAGGATGAACAAATAACAAATTCGTGTAGATACAATTAAAATTATTGACAAATAATGGCTAAATTAATAACATTAATAATGTGAAGTACATATCTAAGACAACAAAAAACACTAGAAACAAAAAACTAAGAGTAAAGATTGCAGACTTGGAATACATTTTTACTACAAATCTAGAGCAGAGGTGCTACATTCTATGGCTTTCTTAGAGAAAGAACGCGCATAGAGTACTTGTAAACATTATATATATATATGCTATAGTTTCTTTTCGCTGATATTGTTTTGTGTATTACGCATATGTTAGAAAGAGATGAATAGAAACAATTTAAACATTTTGCAACCCTCATTATTAAAAAGCAGTAAATTGTACATAAACTTTTAATCACGAAAATAAAAAGGTTTTCATACGTATTACGTGTTATTTCAAATATCGTCCTCTCTTTCTAACGACCTGAGTAAAATGTACTTACATCCATTATTAATAAAATTGTTATCAAAACATGATTATTAAATTTTAATTTTTTTACAAAACATCATAAAATATTCTTGAATTAAAGTCAGTAATACAATCTGATATCCTTTAATAACAATAGTTATTTAGAAGAGGTAAAGACAATTTGAAAGACAAGCAAAGCTCTGGACCAATTAACGATAATCTTGTCAACGATTACTCGTTGGACCTGTGGAGGTAAATGCAGTATTTAAGGTCTACAAAATAAATGACAGTTTTATTGATTATCTATAAATTATTTTTAAGCTGTGGTAAAAACAATTTAAACTGACAAATATTATACTTTTAAAATGTAGGTCTTGTTATATAATAATAATTATAATTTTAGGAAGATAATTATTCTCCATCAATGTTCTTGATTGCTAAAGTTATATTCGCGATTTACTAACACTTAAAGAAAATAGCTCATGTAATGAAAATCTCTTATGTTATTCAGGTGAAATACAAAGTAATTAAATTTGAAAAGTTGTTTTTACCCAAAGCGGAAAGGCTTTACATAGACCTTTTGGCCATAGGCTTAAGAACTTAAAGCACGTTAAATGCTTAAAAGTGTGTAAAGCTGTACTAGCTAGCTTGCACATACAAGCTGAATACAAAACAATACTCAATTATTGTGATGGCTTGTAAATGTCAATGGAAAATCTAAATTATTTAAAATACATAGGATGGAGGTTATATCAACCAAAAGCGTTTAACTTCTACGCTGCCATTTTTTTATTTTTTCATATAATTTGGAAATTCGACATCATGAATAATTAGAGTATATCGAAAGTAACATAATAAATAAATACAAATGAATTTTCTTAAGTACGAATTATCTAAGGGTGTATAGAAAAAATGAATGGTCTTTTTTTAAATATATTGAAGTTAATATATGTTTTTGGTGATGGCAATACATATACAAAAGTATTGTGCCAATACCAAGTAAAATAATTTACAATATACCAGTAGTCACCGCATTTTAATCATTCATCATAATGGAATAACAATTGTCAAAATGGTCAATATGACTTAAACGTCGCTAAGTTTTTATTCGGTATACATAAGTTTAATCAAAAAAACAAATAAAACAATAAAAAATGAAACAGGATTTTTTTGACAACTTTAAATAAAATGCGTCGGCTCACTTATTTTGGATCGATGGAAGAAGTATCGTTTACAATTACTGCGGAAAAAAAGAGAGTATTTGTCCTTGGAATGCACACATTTAAATATAATGCCACAGATTTTAGGTGTCATTATTTTTATATAATGATACGTCTAATCTAACGATTTAAATCTTTGGGATTCTATATTTTCATAACAAAAGCGAAAAGTTGGCAGCAATAGAAGATATAAGCGTGTAGCTGCCCTGAAAACCACAAGTGCTTGTAAAATTAAATGCACTAAAGCTTATATGTATAACAGTTATTGCAAATATAGAGATGAGAATATTACGCACGCGCGCTACACAAACATAAGAGCACAGATAAAACATTTTACGTAACACAGTACAGACTAAAAATCAATACCAATAGTGCCTTGTTACGAAATATGTCTTACAGTCGAGTTATTTTTTTTTTTAATATTTTGACACCTAGAATTTTGAACACTTGTCCGGAAGCTTTGCGTAAAAAATTACAAAAACAGAGACCTACGATTTATATATCCTACTATCTCGTAGGTCTATATATATTTATATAGACCTACGAGTTCTAAACATTGAGATTTATTGAAATGATAAAATTATATTTATATGATCGTTTCTGTGTATACAAGTTTCAATATAGTCCATATTTCGATTTGTTTGTTAAATCTCTTAACGAGAGTTTTGCTAGGGACCCAACAATAACTTCGAATTATAGAGAGAGGTTTGAATTACTACGAGTCGACTGTATAACTACATTATTACAATAAATGTAAAATGAAATAGATTTATAGAAAAATCTCATATTACTTTTTTATTCCAAACTTCTACATACTGTATATTAATTGTATTGTGATGTAGACGGGAAACGATACAGTTATTTTTTTAATTTTTTGTTATCTCACATTAGTTTATTTATTTAACAAACAGTTTTAAAAAAATGTTAATTGTAACGATAGATATAATGAGAAGAATAAAACCCAACTTTTGAGTATGTTCAAAACTATACTGTATAATTAAAAACTATAAAAAAATAGGTAATTATTAAATATAAATTATTCACGTCAAAAAAATATTAGGTATTTTTTTTTATTAATCTTATCAACACTGATTTCTATAACAAGAAAAATGACAAGGAGATGAACTATTCCTTTTTGTACGCTTCTTTCTTTACATAGCCCATACATGCCCCATTGCTGGACATACATCCCATTCCTAAAACAATAGACATTAATCCACCACACTTGTCCAATGCGAATTGATGGGATACCCAGACTCGGATTATATACATATAGGCTTTAAATATATTTATCCTGATGCGGAAATCAAACCGCAACCACTGACTACGAAGGCGTAGCTTCTTAGTCAATTAGTACGTCTATATATGATATTTATTATTGCACCTGCAATATAAAGAAAATTGATGAAGTTTTTACTTTTGTAATATTTCCCACATATTTATATGTAATTTGTATTTAAACATATAATATATTATTGTATAATAATTATAATTATTAACTAATAATTATCTGTATGTCTTGATGCGAGTATCCGTGCCACCTCGTGACTATGGGAATAAATAGCCATCTAGGTAGTCGCGTTATATAAATACATATACAGGCTGTCCTCTTTCTAGACTAAAAAATGTACACACTTGGAATTTATCCCTAAAGCTATACCTTTTGTTTTACAAAATAAACTTTTTAACATATTTTTAGTTTCATACAAAAAGTTCATAAAATTATAATAGTGTGGACAATCGCTTTATTTCCACAATTTGTACCAATGGATGACGTCATCACGTCAACTGTTCGTTAAGTTTACGGTGAGACACTTTAATTTTGTGGATCAATTTTTAATAAAGCCGTTAATTCAAATGAATGAATGAACAATTTTTAATTTGCAACAATTAGTTTAAAAAACTTGTTAAAAAAAAACTTAAACTGTTGCTTTTAACTAAAACTTTATCTATGCATTGCTTTTTTAATATCAAAAAGAAGACACCCTCTATATGCACTATTAATAAATGTTCTTAATTTCAAGAACTTGAGTATAATAATCGACGAAAACTTTAACAAACATGAGACATAGATGAGACTGGCAAACATGTCTTGTCCCATAATTACTATTTAAATACCTCATCTTTGTTCCCCTTCTTCCAAAATTGTGTTCATAAATGTGACTTATAATTCATACATTATAATTTACTCCCAATCATAACGTATGTGTTATGAACCAAGTGATTAATAAGACCATTATTAATAATGTCTAGTCAGTATGAATAAAGATTAGTCAAATCGGGTCATATGTTTAACTAACATTGTCTAACTTGGTTTTAGGTTATGCTAAGGTTATTTTAACTTAGATTGAAATTAAGTCAATACTAACTTAATTATAAAAAACTAACTTAATCTCACCTGATTGTTGAAGGTTTTTCTAAACCTAAAAACAGATGAGGTTAGGTCTTATTATTATTCCAATAGGCGAAGAAAATTATTCGTAACACCTGATCAATTTATTTTTTTAAATAGTTATCATATTGCGTATTGTGACATTTGAAATCTATAAGGCATTATTAAAAAAAAGCCATTAATCACTTGTTTCTTGATATATGAAGTAGGTAGACGACGGTAGTTTTAATCTACCAAGTTTTAATCTACCAACAAAAAAATCGTTACTACAGTCTAGACTATTTCATCTCCCGCCGGCATCACGACGACCATAAATGTAAGACCATAACACACGAACATTGGTTGCGTGCGGACAACGCTTAACATCCATTGGAGCCATACACACAAATTCGATCCTGTTCGAGGCAACTGCTAATGATTCCTACAATGTCAGTCTATGTGACCGAATAAATATTGCCTTATGTTTAAAAAAAAATGTCATGCACAAAGCGGTCTAGTTACAGATTCAACTCAAAATATATTTAAATTTTAAACAAAAACATTTATTATAAAAAAGGTATATAATATAAGAATATTGCTATGTCCTATAAATGATCTTCATTTACACAATCTGACAAATAGGTGTTTTGCATTTAGTCAATTATAGAAATAGTTTTCGTTTAGAGTTGTTTCATGAAACGTTCAAAGCTAGAACTCAAAATTCTAAAGCTTTAATAAAAAACTTAGCCTGTTTGCTTGTAAAAAGTTGTCAGATATTTTCTATTGTAAAATGTGAATAAATTGAAAAATGTTTTATATGTTTTATAAAACCCGTTAGTACCATTATACTATATTCTACGATAATATTAACTTTGACTAAATAATTTAATTAAAAAAAAAATTTACAATAGTATAGAGACATTTTCCCACAAGCATAAACAGTTTTAGCGCTGCCATTAGCTGCTCTTAACCAGTTATAACCGCTTAAATCCACTTTTTACCAGAGTCCAGACGATTTCCCTCCGGGTGGGTTCCTGACGCGGACAGATGTTTTAGTGTCCAAGCCCTCTAACTCTTCTGCAAAGTTAAATAATGATTAATTTTGAAATTTCCCATCCCATGCAATTTGAAAATTATGGGCATTTAAGAAAAACCTAGAGATTTGGTCAAACTGTAACCATTTTTCGGTTATTGTGGTTAATTTTTATTATTTTTGTTCATTTAAACTTTGGAACCGTAACCTAAATAACATTTCTAGAATCACAGTAAAAAATAATGACACAATTGCCCCAAGTTTCCTACAATTAAGACTATTTGTTAAATTTATTTTTTCTTTAAAAAAAGTACTAGAGTGCCTTGACAAGTGCCATTAAAAGTACTAGAGTGCCTTGACAAGTGCCATTAAAAGTACTAGAGTGCCTTGACAAGTGCCATTAAAAGTTGGCGGATTTAATTAGGATTGTAAAATGGTACAATACTTGTTAGTTTCATATTCATCTAAAAAAACGAGTAAAAAAATAAAAACCAAGTAACGCGATTTGTGCTAACCCATTTCACTCAGTTCAAATGCTTTTTATTCGCACAAGCTCCTTGGTAGGTTCTTAATTTGAAGATCTTCAGATAGATTTTTTTTCTGATTTTTCTCATGATGGTTACAATCAATCCTGTCACCCCGTTTCGGCTTGACGTTGAATTATATACCGTGCATACGTACCCTGATTATATATATATATATATATATATATATATATATATATATATATATATATATATATATATATATATATATATATATATATATATATATATATATATATATATATATATATATATATATATGTGTTGTTTTTTTTCACAGTCTATATATGTCCCACTTCTGACTACGGGCCTCCCCATTTCCTGAAGAAATTTATATTCTATTTTATTAACGTTAATGAATGGAAACTCACTGCTGATGGAGAAGGTGGAATTCTGCAGATCGCGTTGTCCGGGTTCGCGCATCTTGCGTCCGGTGGGAGTGCTGCAGCCGGACGATAGAGCCGTCCCGGCTAGCTGCTTGTTCACGAGGTTCAGATCTGTCGAAACGTATATGTGAGCATATTAGAATTAATGTCAATATTTAATTATTTTATACAATAGTCAAAACCTTATTTTATATATTGTTGGGGCTTCCCCATTTCTGCAGTGAATCAAGTTTATTCGCTCGCACCGATAGTTTTTGGGAAAACGAGCAGCCTCGTTGTTTCACAGAGTACGGGAGAGCTCCAACTTTATAATGAAAACCGTCGTTGCTAGATTCAACTCGCGCCTTAAAAAACAGCTGAATCGGCTGTATTTTGAATGAAATGTAACATAATTTTAAGGTATATATATAATACTAAAACAAAGATGTAACATTTATGGACCAAAAAAAACTTAGGCACATTTTTTTGGTCTTGAAGATTATTATTATATGATTTGTCGTGACATCTCTTCATATATGTACGTTCTCTATCAACCACGTAAATTACGCGGTTCATATTGGTCGTAGCCACTCGCGAGCTAGCTTGCTTAATCACAACCATATTAGCCCTTAATTTGGCAGAAAAAAAACTTTTTTTTACATTTTGTGAATATGTGTTTTAGGATATTTAAAGACCTTGTAAAAATAATAAAATAAAATCATGTTCTTCCCTTTTTTGAGAAAATACATGTCCTCTGTGGCGGACATTTGACATGAATAAATTACAAATTTAATGACTTGGATTTTTTTAAAGTACGGTACGGTGTAGCGAACAATATCAAATTAAGGATTAATAGCATTCCACGTACGCACGTTTTGAGATCATATTTCGCGGTATTGACGCAATTCAGGGTCTTTCACGAGGGAAAACAAGGGACTTCGGTTTATCCGGAAATTTTCGATATTCGAACCGGCCGCCGTCCCGGTCATTTCGGATAAACGGGAGTTTACCGTAATTGAACACATACCAGTGGGTACAGGGGTTCCGTTGGTGACTCTGGTCGGCGTCTCCCGTCGCGGCAAATCCGGAATGGGCTCCGGTGTAGGCGGCTTCAGAATGTCGCCGTACACGTACGGTGCATTCACTGGTGTCTTCAGGAACTTGCCAAAGCCTGAAACGTGCATTGAAATTGCCTATTCAAACTGGACTTGAGTATTTTATATTTACTCATACAAAAAATAATAATATTGAAATAGAAGGGAACAGAAACACGGCTATTGCTATCACAATCATTTTATTTTCTTCCTTACAGCGCTCGGAAAGAGGGTACCTTTATCGAGTGTTCACTGCTAACTAAATCACAAAATGAGGTTGTTGTTCTATTTCATTCATTCATTTAAATTAATGGCTTTCAATAGTGCCAAAATAGCACGGATGATTTCGCCAATGTCACGTAGAAGGGAGAAGACACGAAGGAGGTTAATCAGTGCGGTTGAGATAAGGAAGGAATAGAATGCACAGGACACTTATGAGATTGAACGGTGCGGTCGGGGTAGTTTGGTTGACTAAAATTAGGCGTTCCAAGCATGGTAGCCAAATGTGACGTCACCCCAATCAGAGGCCAGAGTTGTCTTCAAGGCTGTCACTGTTACGGCGGACATATGGCGGTCGCACGTGGCGCCAATCTAATCTTCGGCTTGTTTAACAGACGGAGCTGCCAACATCACGGACAGAGTTTGTCAATGGCAACCGGACATGGCGTCAACCCAATCGTTGGTGAGCTTTACCAACAGGGTCGGCAATATCACGGCCGTTGTAGGTGTGACGCACTAGTGACGTAACAATATATAATTGTTGTTCAATAGTAATAATAATAATAAAACATCATAGTAATAATCTTTTATTACTATGATTTCTGGGAAAAAAAGCTTCCAAAATTTGCTGTGTAAAACCTACAGGCCACTCCTGGACATAGCACTGACACATGGTACACGACTTCAGCTAGTTTTTGGCAGCTTGCTATATGCAGATTATCATTCCATCTGGTTGAGAGACACCCCACATTAAATTTTGCAAGGCCTGGTCTCAATGTTCACCCCTCCTCCCCCAAAGGGAGAGGGAGGTAAAATGTCCCAATCTCGCAGGAGATCGATTTCTGCAATCATTTCTTTAGACTTATTAAGCATAGTTTTACTGATATATAGCATATAATGGTATTTGATTAATACACCAAGACGTAATTTTGCGTCAGATCAAACAAATCAGAAAAAATAATATTGTGTGTTTACGATGGAATAGAATGGAAAATTACAGAATTACCAATGTATTTAACAATTTAAAAGAAAAGAATTAAAAGAAAGATATATTTTTTTTTAAATTTATATATGGACCATTATGTATAATGTAATTCACATTATATATTATTCTAAATAGTTCAAAAAACATTATTATTTACGTACATTAAACGTATTAAAATGTAACCAGATTTACAGACAGACAAAAGAAGAAGTAGAACATTAACAAAAAGTGAAAGCAGATAGATCAGAAATTATAAATAAACTTAAATGTTAGATTTAATACGGCGCGTGAATTGTACCACACTGTCGTGAGAATGTCCAAGTCTTTGTTACTTTTCGTGTATTTGTAGTACAATTCACAGATATTTAATTACTATACTTCTTTCTTTGGCACATTAATGTTAATTTAAGGTTATTCCGAAAATTTGTGTAGTACTTATATGTACTTATGTCTAATTTTTAGCTTTTTTATTTTGATTGTCACTTTCGATGATGTTTGTATTGTGGTTTGCATAACAATAATCTTTCTTACCTTCCGCAACCCTGAGCTCTCCGTCGTCAAGGCAAACCCGGCCGTTGACTATCACATACTGCGGCCCGCCAACAACGTGTTGACCCTACAAAATATTTGTAATTTAGGATGGATTAGCACACTTGTTAATAATAAATGTTCTCAAAAACATTCGTAGGTACTATTATACATAGCGGTGTCACAATTATTGTTATAGTAACTTGAAAAAATATTTGAATATTTTAAACAAACATTTAACCAAATATTTAATCAAAGAAATGTTTGTTCAAACGTTTGATCACACAATTGATCAAACATTTCATCAAATATTTAGACAAACATTTGATTAAATAATTGAACAAATATTTGATCAAATGTTTGTTCAAATATTTGATGAAATGTTTGTTAATCAATACATTGTTTTTCAAAGTTTATATGTGTGTGTGTTTGTGTGTGTATAAGTGTGTGACATGATACCGTTGGTTTAGAAATTTTGGGACTATTGATAAAAAAAAACGTGACAAGTAGTTTTAGCAGCCCTCTCTTGATGTTAACCTGACACTACTTAAAGATTTCTGCAGAGAGTGAAACAGGTGGAAATCTGAAGATGCAAGGTCAGGGCTATATAGCGGAGAGCATTATCACCTCCTATTCAAACTCTTAATTTTTACTGAGTGTCTAAAGATATGCGTGGTCTAGCGTTATTGTGATGAAAGATTAAATTCTTTCTGTTGTCATGTATGTTTTGTGGTCAAAATCCAGTTCTTCAGCTACGTCATAACTACTGATATACCGATCTTGCTGCTGTTGCACTTTTTCAAAAAATGGCGTTAATTTTATCCGTAACAGGGCAACCAGAGCGAGGTGTATCTTTGACATCAAAATTCCCTGATCGAAAACGCCTAAATAAAACTTTGCGCTACTCTTACTAACACTGCACTAGGTCCATGTTTATGTTGTTGTTACGTTTTGTTTATGCAATTTTTTTGGGGCTTGCATTGCATTTTACCTTTTTATAGTAAAATTTTTTAACGTATCGAATGTGTAAAAAACCAAAGGAAAATAGCTGGAAACAAAATTTTACTAAATTGTTTCTGTTTTAAAAAGTAACCTTTTTAATGACACATGATTTCGCTGAAATTTGGCACAAAACCCGAAACGCTCGCGATGCTTTGAGAGGCTGCTACTTGTGGCCTTGCGAAAAGCTAGTTATTTTTTATACAGCCACTGTACCTCGAAGATGTTGAAGTTGAGGGCGTGGCAATGCGTGGCGGCGGAGATGGTGCGCTCGAGACGCGGGTCCCACACCAGCAGGTCGGCGTCGCTGCCCACGCCCACGCGGCCCTTCCCAGGCCACAGGTTGAAGATACGGGCCGCCGTGGCACTCGTCACCGCCACGAACCGACACGGGTCCATCATACCTGAACGTAATATTATTTATTTAAAACAAAAGCCACAGTATATCTTATTGTTAAAACTTATATAAATAACTTAACTTACAGTAAAAATATATACAAATTCGTTGGTTGCGGCTGTTAATCTATAAAATATTTGTTTATTCATATACATGTGTTTTGTGAGCGTGTGCATGTGTGAGAGTGTATGAGTGTATTATGATGTATGTAAATGAGCGTCATTAATAAATGCGGGGTATTTTTATATACAGCAAATCCTCCTACATAAGTACTTTTTGAGTTTTAGGAACATTGATTATACGTACAGTGATCCCTCGTATAACGCGGTTTTCTATAACGCGGAACCAATCTACCGCGGTATACATATACATGCATAGCAATACAGTGATAATCTTACATCTTATTAATGAAAAGACTTCTTTTTAGTTAAACTCATGTGTAGTTTGGTGTTTGGTTGATACGAAGCACGAACAGATTATATCTAAAGAACATAATTTTTTTTTTATATTTAGATCTATATTAGCAAAATTTCCATAACATTTACCTATGTTAACAGCTTTCTGCCACAGTATAGAGAGCCGGTCCTCCACTCCATTAACGCCGTTGGGAATCTTGGAAAAGTCGCCTTTACCCAACTCCTTGTCCTTCTCGTGGAAAGTGCAGTTATCACTTCCTATTAACTGCAATCGGTCACTGCAATGAAATGTCAAATTGTACCCATCAACAATCCAACAATAACATACTAACGTGTACCATTTACCGCAACTTCGAGCAAAGGCCAGATCGTGATGTGGCAACTCTGTCAGTTAAGCATGTTAACAGTTGGTTTGACGCACGGTTTTATACACAGGTCTTGCAACGAAGCCCAATTTCAGTAGTGAGACATTAGTACGATCGTGTCATAACTTTTCTTTCGCGTCAACGCCGCTGTACGTCGCTGCTATTGATGGGGGCACGCCGGTCGAGTGACAAGCGACTGTAATTAGTTTATCACTTTACTCGTTTCATTATAATTGGTTATATTAAAAGGAAGACCAATTGGCTCAGTGGCGGGGCCCTCTGCCCGCGGAGACAATGGTCGCGGGTTCGATCCCTGCATCGGAATAAATGTGTGTATGGATTACAAATATTTATTTCGTGTCTGGTAACCCCGCCAATCCGCATTGGACAAGCGTGGTGGGTTAACGTCCGTTCCTCCAGAAATGGAGAGGCCCGTCATCAGCAGTGGGACATATATGGGCTGTTTAAAAAGAATGTTATTCTGTCTGCGTTACACAGCACACCCATCTATCGTCATGCCATTAGCGTCCGTAAATTGAAAACAATAGCTCAACTATTAAGCCGTCATACGTCATACTAATGTTGATGTAAGACCTGTATATAAGACCGTTGTGATACGTTAAGGGGAATACTTGCTCCTGTCCCATCAGAAAGATAATGCGATATAATTTCGCCGTTTCAAAATTAAACAAAATCACAACAAATTAACAATGCTAAGCTAATTTTTTTAATTTGTAACAAGGAGCTACCAAAATATCAATGCTTCTTGTCTTGTACTATAGTAGATTATTTCTCCTAAAAGCTTTGCCAATTTACATGAGTGACATTGTTTTTTTATTTCATTTCTATAATGTTATTAATTTTCTATATTGTTTAATTATGGTGGCGTATTATGCAATGTAGTTCAATTAAGGCGTATAATTGGAGTGATATGAAATAAATGCGTTTATCGTAACTTTTTAAGTTGACTGAAAAAGTCCGTAGAAGATTTTGGCAGAATAGCCACCATTTTATCAAGACGTAGCGTGGTAAGCTAACTTGTACATTCCAAGATCTTTGATATTGTTGTATTTTACTTGACACTGGCATAATAGTTATAACTAATTGACATTAAAAAGGCCGTAAAAGGTTTTGGTAGAATAGCCACCATTTTATCAAGACGTAGCGTGGTAAGCTAACTTGTACATTCCAAGATATTTGATGTTGTATTTTACTTGACACTGGCATAATAGTTATAACTAATTGCCATTAAAAAGGCCGTAGAAGGTTTTGGTAGAATAGCCACCATTTTATCAAGACGTAGCGTGGTAAGTTAACTTGTACATTCCAAGATATTTGATGTTGTATTTTACTTGACACTGGCATAATAGTTATAACTAATTGCCATTAAAAGGCCGTAGAAGATTTTGGTAGAATAGCCACCATTTTATCAAGACGTAGCGTGGTAAGCTAACTTGTACATTCCAAGATATTTGATATTGTTGTATTTTATTTGACACTGGCATAATAGTTATAAATAATTGCCATCAAAAAGTCCGTAGAAGGTTTTGGTAGAATAGTCACCAGTTTATCAAGACGTAGCGTGGTAAGCTAACTTGTACATTCCAAGATATTTGATATTGTTGTGTTTGACTTGACACTAGCATAATAGTTTTAACTAATTGCCATCAAAGAATTCAAATCACTCACTCGGCTAGAGCCTCTGCAATGGCCTCAGGAGTAGAAGGATCAGACCGCAGTGGGGGGGATAATACGTGCGCAGCCGCGTGACGGAAGCAGGCGTTGCGGTAGTGTGTACCTGTAATAAAATATTACACATGTAATTAAACCCAAAAACAACATTAGTTTTAAAATATTGCCGCAAAAACAGAATTGCTACTTAAACACCAAACAGAGTATTTCAGGGAAACTTAAAGATCAAATTCCCGAAACTGTGTCGCGATTTATTCTCACAGCACCGCAACACAACGCCACCTATTGATGCATTTATTCATACACAGATTGAGTTATATATTTATAAAACTTGTACAACTGTCTACATATGTATATATCGATGCAAAAAAAGCGCTGTAAGTGACGGAGATATCAAAACATTTTTATTGCGTACTCGAATAAGAAAAAATATTGCGTCGAATGGAATGAGTCTCACAGCTTTACGATCAATAGAAAACTTTGTATAGCGTTGAAACTGATTGTTTTTGATTGATAAGATACATTTTTTCACCAAGATTAAAAGATTCTTTTGGCTCTGGTGGTCAGTTTACATTTTGCGGTTTACTACCTTTTTGGCTTTTTTGGGTCGAGATGTAAAGTTATAAGTTTACGGTTTCACCTTGTAAACGTGTATACACACATTTAAAATAAAATAAATTGTCTATGCGTTTCGGGAATTAGATCTTTTATTTTCCTCTGAAATAGGCTTAAGGGTTTAAGTAACAATCATAAATACAGTAAAAAAATACACAATCTATGGCTCGAATTTTGTTTGATCGGTTGTAGGTACGCGAATAATAATAGAATTAAGTAAAATTTTCAACAGATGGTGCTTTTAATTGGGACAGGAAGGTAAAAGCAAGCTTATCGCATGATGGAAAATAATCAACGCCGCCCATAGACATCTGCAATACCTTAGACAGTGAGAATGTTGCTGGCTTTTGAAAAATTTGCCATTTAACTTGATTATAGATAGCAATACTTTACTCCCGGGTAGCGAACGGGCAAGATCTGTGTGATGAAGGGAATCTTGTCCTATGGCTTGGACTATGTATAATCCAATCCAGTACATCACACCTACCGTCAGTACCAACGGTGGCTGCAAGGGTTTCACCAAACAGCGCTTGCTTCTGTCTGCTGCGAGCGTTCTCCAAAGCATTTACTGCGCTCTTAGACATCATATGCACCACGTAAAGGGGTGCGTTTGCCTAAAAATTAAAAAAACATGTTTTTATACGTCGTATGTATGTACGTATACATCTTTAATCTTTGCTTCCATAGTGTGAGGTAATTCAAGAGACTGATGATGAGATAACACTACAGCAACACATTCACATCTCCTGTTAAATTTAAAAAAATAATTGTAAATATTAACAAATTAGATCTGTTCGGAAGCCAAGATCCATTTTGGATCACTGCGCCAACAAAGTTAGTTTTAATTGTAAATAATTTGCTTTAAAACATGAATTATAATTAAAAGTTTTCTTCTACTTTCTTTACATTTCATTTTTATACCTATTCTATTATATATTCCCTATACAAAGTTAGTTGCACAATAATTATTGTTTAGATTATAACATTTTAATTTACTTACGCTTTGTGATTGTGCTACTGTTTATTATCCTTTAAAAAAATCTGGGAACCCAGTCTGGTGTTGCAACTACAAATATTATATTTACTTATACTCAAAATTTAATTATACCACTCGATAGCTAAAGCATCAAATTCGTTACGTTGAGTGGGGATTGTAAAGTATTGCGCGCGACAGAAAGAGAAGCGCCGCCATTTTGAGATCGCTACGCATGCATTTCACCATAACCGTTGGAATTGGAATAAATCCCGCCCATTGAATTTCGGCTTTTAAACACAAAATCGAAAAGGCAGACAAAGACAGTAAACAACGAACAAAGACTGGCAATAATTCAAATAGATTTGCTCCAACATAGCAAGAATATATAACATTTTTTAACCTACAATTGAAATTACTGCATGTTTTGCACGCTTAAAATACAGCTAAATATTCAAAATACATATTTATATGAATTAATAATTTATTTTCTAAAAATTACAATTATTATAATAATTGTGATATAGACTATTATTCTTACCATAGTCTGCTAATAGATGGCGCCACAAATTATATAAACTCAAGTTTTGTCTATTACATAAAAAAACACATACATACATGTAACGCAGCGGAAATGTCTACGACGCAGCTATACCCCGATTTTTTTACGCAGTAAAGCCTTTGTATACCACTTTCGGGCTCTTCGGCTCTCGTGTCGAAAAATATTTAAAAAAAACTTTTAAGTTAAACAGTTTTAATATAGTACAATAGAACGTGCGACACATAAGAAACTGAATTAATTATACAGTCATTACACTGATTCCGCCTGACGTTTTTATTGTAGTATATTTAGGAGCGTTGCCGGCATTTTGCAATATATGTTTCAGATGGATCAGAACTTGGGCATGAGACCCATTTTCTAAAATGAACTGATACCTTAGACCATAACCAAATTACTTTAAAAATTCTATCTCTAGTTTTTTTCAAATTGATACAAATTTACCAATTTAAAAACTTTGCAGTTGGTGATGAGTTTTGACCCCAAGAGTGTCGATATCGACCCACTTGGGGATCTCTGAGATAGATAATTCTATTTTATATTGAGACATATTGGTTTACCTGGTTAGCAATAACGCACGCTCTGTTCACTGCTTCGGCTTCTACCTCTTCGTCGCGTGACAGCTCATGACCTTGTGGATCAGTCTTTCCCGCTGCTAAAAGCTTCTCCGTATTACGAGCGATGATGTGTCCATTCTCAGCGTGAACCTGAACCAATAATACCAATATTGAACCTTATCAGTCGTAAGTCACCTCTCACGTGACAACAGTACTTTATCGCTGCGGTCGTACGTGGGAGGTGACAAGGCGAGACATGTTGAAACTCGCTCTGTATGAAATACAGGCACTATTGCCTTATTGGTTAAATATCCGTAACAAAGCAATTGACATCTCCAGTTATATATCATTGCCTTTTGCAATTATTTTTTAATATATTGAGCCCGAAAATAAATAAAGTCAATGAAAACTGTATCTGTAGCTACAACCTAGCGAGAATCACACTTAAAAAACTAGCGACCGATAAGGGTTAATAGAATCTATGTGAGAGTAACATACACTGAAAGTTTTAGTAAAACGGAAACTGTATTTCGAAGTAATCTCCATTGTTTCCTTAACACCACCGCCTGCGATGCAACCATTGAGTGAAGTAGCTAGTTCACGTTTCGTTAGGGATCCCTTTCACAGTCTTTCCTAAAGCAGTCGCTACATCATCAGGGTACATAAATCGAATTCCTCTAAGATTGGCTTTTACTTTTGGAAACAAATAGTATAACACACGCACAGGCCTCAGACTTTTTGACGGTCTATGAGTGACACACAGTAAATAAATCTGAAGCCTCTGTCTATCAATTCTCAAAATACAAAAGAGTTCTACAAGCTATTTATAAATCAGAGTGACTTGATACGTCTAATCTCATGACACGCCAGTCTTTAAATGGATTTTGAAGTAAGGACAATATACACAGCCGGTGGGACAGTGTAATCTGATGGCTCTAGTGTGGTGTAATGAAAATAAGAAGCTGACATAAGAAAATTGATACCAGTACGGATGGAAAATCAAAACTTACTTTGCTAAGATCCGTGGAAAGTGATTGTTACGAATCACGGATATCACGGACCGTAGTTAAGTGAATTTTGACTTTCTAACATAATAAAAATACATGTTCGTAGGTTCAATTCCCAAAGTGGGATAATCCGATTTAGACAGATGTAGTGGTGTCCGTTCCTTCAATCCTCCAAATAGCAGGGACACACATAAGCTTTTAAAAAAAGAGTTATTATTAATCATGTAAAAGTAATTCAGTTTCTACCTGCGGCAATGCTTTCAATTCAGCGCAAGTTTCAATTGCGCAGTAAAGGTCGTAGTCATTAAGCATCCATGCGTCTTTGTAAGCCATGAACATCTTGAACGAGTTGATGCCGTACTCTTCTGAGCACAATTGCGCCATCTCCTTCTTGACGGAGGGAGACCACCAGGTAACGCCCACATGTAGAGCGTAGTCACAGCATACCTAGGGAAACAAATGTGTTAATTATATTTAATAGATATATTTGTAATAATTTTAGCACTGCATCGATAAAATATGCTGAGAGAGAAATATCTACGAGGGATTGATAACTCATCTCTCAGGAAGTGGGAGGAGGAAGTGGGGGGGGAGTGGCAGGGGAAGGGTGTTGGGCTTCCGGAACTCAGGCCGCTCACCGTACGAAGCACCCTCAGACTCAGACGCTGGTTTTCCGCGGGAGTGTGGTACTTCCCCGGGCGAGCCGGCCCATTCATGCTACAGACAAATAATACGCTATTCTTGACAAAGAATTCGTCTGCAACGTGGATCTACCACTAATGAAGCTCACTCAGCATATTTTATCGATTCAACCATGGGGAGTGCTCCGAGAAATTTTTCGGAATGCCACAAGGAAAAGTTTCATCCTCACCATCTGGATGAGTGGCTATCCAGTACAGTGAGGTTCCACAAACTCCACTACCCTGTAGAACCAGCTGCCCCCAGAGGTGTTTCCGAGCCGATACGACATTGGCATTTTCAAAAATCAAGCCTACATATATTTAAAGGCCGGCAACGCTTCTGCAATGCCTTTGGGACTGCGGGTATCTATGGGCTGCTTTGATTGCTTTCTATCAGGTGATACGTCTATTAATAAGAACATAGACACAGACACAGAAAGTAAAAAATTCACAAATTATTTTTTTAAAATGTGATTTTAACTTCTTAAAAAAAATCTATACGTTCTTTAATATTCTGGCTAATAAAATATATTTATTTATTAATACCACAAATAATAGTGGTAGGGCCGTGTTACGACATGAATGTACCGCCTTAGTCGATTTTTATTACACCCTCACAGAATATCAGTGTTGAGATTATTAATGCATTTAATACGGTGATTACAAAAATCTGGTAGCTCACCTCCATTCTCCGTTTTTCTTTTTTACTTCTTTCTTCCCTCAATCAAATAAAAGAAGGAAAAAATACAAAAATTATATACCTGCGGAGTTTTTTCGCCGTTTCTTCTCTGTTTGGAGAAATCTCATTACCAAATAGCGATAAAAGCTTAAAGCTGTTGGCGAACTGACGCTTTACAAATGAAATGTATTTTTTTTTAATTCCGAAAATAAAGGACTTAATTTGAAATCTTTCTCCCCCCTTTCATTATTCATATCTTTATCCTAAGTTAGGCAACGCATCTGCGATGGTCTTGATGGTGCTTATTGCTTACCATCGGGTAATGCGCGGTGACTCGCATGCTTTTTTTTATAAGGTAGGGAGACAAACGAGCAAGCGTATCACCTAATGTAAAGCAATAAAAGCGGCCTATAGATATTTGCAACACTAGAGGCATCTCAGTTACGTTGCCGGCCTTTAAGATATGATTAGGGTTGTTTCTTGAAGATCTCAATGCTTGTTCGCTTTTCTATAAAAACTTTATAGGATAATCTACCAAAATAATAATATTATTACCTTGTTATCAGCTTTATCCCTCCAGTTGGCGTAGGCTTCGAGGAGAGACTGTCCTTTCTCAGGAAGTACAAAGTCAACTGAAAGTGATAATAAGAATAATTGAAAATAAGGCACGTTTTTGGGCCTAAAAATAAGGAAAATAGGTTAATCGCTTATATGCAGTAATAAAATTATTATCTACTCCACTACTATAATAATTCAATTCAATGGGAGTTCATAATATAATTCAATAATTCTATTATAAACTCACATTATGATAAAAATATTAGAAATTATTTTCATTTTACGTTCTCGTATTCATTTTTCTTTCTTAAATTTTTTCATTTTTATTTTATAAGGATATGTTATTGTGTTAGGTTATCTTGATATTTTGTATGTATATACCAAGGATTTTAATTTTAAATAAAAACTACAAAGCTTGTATAGGTTTAAAATATAGAATTAACGTATTTTATTATTTTAGAACATATGCATTTTAAGTTTTTATTAATTTTTTGTATAATAATTGCTTATTTTCCAGAGTCCCAAATATTCACAATTTTGAATTTTTGGTCAATCTCTTAACCATTCTTAGCTTTTAGATCTCCAGTTTTTATATTAATAAATACACATACATACACTCATCACACAAGTTCGTCGTTTAAGGGCACTTTCGACCTGGCCTTGCTTAAGAACTTCAGCAATTTGATTTAAGGCATGTTCTCTTTGATCTTCCCCTAACGAACCATCCATCCATTGTATCATGGTGTATTATTTAATACTTGTACAATTCTTCCTATCTTCAATTCAGTCCACAAATATAATGCGACGATCAGAACGGTTAGGGCCTCATAACTAGAAAAGCATATTATATTCTCTGTTAACTTCAGAATCCAACTTGCGAATACAGAATCTATTTAAGACTAGAAAACAAATGTTTTGTGCCTATTGTCGTTAATAAACGTGCTGTCCAAATCAATCAAAGTTAAGCCATGTATGGTGGACCATTCGGCTGTCCGTATAAAGAGAGACCTTGGATGTGATCACGACAGCCGTGCCGATTTTATGTGAGGATAACAGATGCGAGGTCATTCCGCAGTTGCCGCGTATTGTTGGAATGATGAAGAGGTACAAAAGGTAGTGGAAATACAATAAGATGACACGAAGGAAGGATATATTGGAAATTTTTTACATGATAGTTAATTTCAATAACGAAAGTTCAATATTTGCTCAAATCAACGATCGAAAACTGTGTACTTCAGAATCAAAAATAAAAATACTTTTTTTTTATCATACATACATATTGTCACGCCTGATTATGTCGTACATGGAGATTTATGGTCGCTGTCTATCTGGAAGAGACTACAGATCTCCATTTGCTGCGATCTCGGCATACTTTCCTTGCTTCCTACACACTTATCACTATCCTCATGCAAGCCCGCCGGTTAAGGGTACTATTGACCTGGCATTGCTTAAAAACTTCGGCAATTTGGTCAAGGTATGTTTTGCTTGATCTTCCCCTACCGACCCTTTCATTCACATCCGCAACGTAAATTTCTTTTGCCAGTCGTCTTTCATCCATCGTCTCTATGTGCCCAAAACCATCCAAGCATCCCTTTCTCAACTTTTGTCACACCTTCTTTTACTCCACATCGCTCTCTTATATTTTCATTTCTTATTCTATCATTCAAAATTTATCTACACATACTTCTTAATGACATACTAAATGCGGTGTAAATCAGATTTACACCGCATTTAGTCTGCTTTCATGACTTTTCTGCCCAACCTATCAGACCTCTTTTATCAGGTGTACTTTATTTATATAAGTCTAAAACACGCATAATTACGTCATAATTTATATGAAATATAGACATCTGTCTATAATTGTTTTATTTGAGTTCCGAGTAGAGCTAAGAGCGAGTATTTGCTCGCTCTTAGCTGGACTCAAAAAGTAGTCATTGAAATAGTTTTCTGACGAGTAAAGCAGCAACATGAACTTTTGCAGATTGTCAAAAATAGAAAAGTTGCTTACACGGGTCATATTATGAAACTCGACTATGAAGCATAACATACTTGTGCTCCTACTAAAGATAGGAAACGTCGTAGACAAAAGACGGATACAACAGAGGATGAACTCTTGGCTACGCAATATCAAGGAGTGGACAGGGGTAGCGATTCCTGTCAAATTGTTTCACTTCACTAAAACAGATAGTTATTTATAATGAATTGGACGCCAAACTTTGTAAGACCGCGAGACTAAATGCTCTTCGTTTCAAGAAGAACCCAAATTACGATTATAGTTTTATTGTTCTAAAATAATGTGGCAACCCTTGGATGTTCCAAAGGTTATCTAAAAAAATTGTCGGTCGACCGCAAACAACGTTTCTTTAATCGACCCTTCATTATTGAGGATCTTGGTCAGTAGAACCTCTAAAACGGACAATTTGTCTCCATCGGTTGCGGTTTAAAGTAGCCCTCACCACCCGTTGAAATTTGGAAGAGCATATATATGGCTTCCTTCACTTGTTCGCATCATCTTGGCCAACGGTCCTCGCGCTCTTCGGTATTACTAACAATGACCAGCTTTTCTAGGTTACCACCAGGTCTCCTCTTCGCATAATGAGACTCCGCAAACAACTACGATGTACAAATACTCACTGATAGTCGTAGTACCACCAGCTACGGCTGCCTTCGTCCCGACGTAAAAATCGTCGGCAGTCTTCGCTCCCATCATCTCGAGCTCGAAATGAGTGTGAGGATCGATGCCACCGGGCATGATCAGTTTGCCCGTGGCGTCAATCACACGGGTCCCACCGGGAATGATAAGGTTCCTGCCAACTTGTCTGTAAAGAAAAATATACTTTTTGAGAAACATATACGTCTCAGATCAGTTCTTTTATGTATTTAAAGTTTTTGCACAAAAAGTACAATAGGCGGACTTAATGCTATTGGGCATTGTCTACCAGTCAACCTGCGGGCGAAAGTAAGAAAAATGATAAGGAGGTGGTGATGTAGCTTGTACTCAGGAAAAAATTAAAAATTAATTTTATAAATTTAAGTACATACACTCAAACTTACATTTATGTACATACAGATACATACATATGCATACATACATACACATATACACTACTTACAGTTATAAGAATTGTTCAAATAGATTTAGATTCATATATTTGTTTTTTTATAGGATTGGAAGGCAAACGAGCAGGCGTGTACATTCGCAGTGCCATAGGCACTATAAAAGCGTTGCCGGTTTTTGAGAAATGTGTAGGTATAGCACTTTTTCCAGTTCGTTACATTACAAAGCCTAGAAAGTGAAGCACTCAACATGTATTTGCATGTATTTAAATTCTGTGAAAACTATCCAGTTGTTCTTTAAATAAGTTAAAGGCACGAATTCATAATTAACATGAATACATTTGAATATGTGAATGTATTAGCATTGTTTTTTTATTTTTCCATTTGTGTGTGTGTGTATGTCGGTTAATATTTTTCAACTTAGTGGTTTGCTAAGCCAAAGGTTTCGAGTTCAAATCATTATCAATACAGCCGTTCAATTTCACTGCTGAACATTGACATGTCTCAAAATTAAGCAGTGTTGACGTATTCCCCACATTATTTTGGCATATTGGGGATCGTAGATTGGTTTTTGTTCTTATATAGAGGCTGCTGTCTGTCTACTGGTATGTGTTTCTATAGTCATCATCATTAACAGCCTCCGGCATTCCACTGCTGGACACAGGCCTACCCCAAGAAGCACCAACTAACATGTTCTTTGGCTACACGCATCAAGCCTCTGCCTCTGCCAGCCGCCCTGCATGGGTCGTCGCATCAACTACCCGGGGTACGTCCCGCATTACGTTTGCCAAGTCGCGATATCCACTCTAGATGTTTTCACAGTCGTCTTCTATAAAAATTAAATTGTTTAATCAGAAAAAGTTACTAAATGTTACCGTTTTTTTTTCATACAAACAAACATATATATCGTCATGCCTGTTTCCCGTAGGGGTAGGCACAGATCTCCATCTGCTACGATCATGGCATACTTTCCTTGTTTCCTCCACACTTGTCACTCTCTTCATGCATGCTCGTAGGTTAAGGGTATTCTTAACCTAGCCGTTCTTAAAAACTTTTTCAACTTAAAAAATTTGGTCAAGGCGTGTTTTACCTTGGTCTTCTCTTTTCTTGCCACATCCGTAACGTAAATTTCTATTGCCAGTCATCTTGCATCCATCTTCTCCACATGCCCAAACACTCTAAGTATCCCCTTCCTCAACTTTTGTCACAACACTTCTTTTACTCCACATCGCTCTCTTATATCTCCATTCCTTATTCTATCATTCAAAGTTAGCCCACACTCCCATTTATGTTAATGCTCTAATTTCCACTGCATTGTCTACTTTCATGACTTTGCCAAACCCAACTTTCATACGTACATTAGAGTCATTACAGAATAAGCACTCCCTGATGAACCGCCAGTCGGGCCGTTTTAGACACTATCTGAATTGTCATAATGGCGTGGTTTTCGTTTCTTTTCTTTTAGAAAAATCGTTTCTTTTTTTGCCAGTGTGATACTTCTTCCGATTCTATTCAACTTGCAGTGGAAAAAGTGGTGGCTAATTTTACTGCAGTAATTTAAAGTTTGTATTATTATAACCATATGACAATATTCTTACAGACGGTCTTAAACACAAAAAATTAAAAAAAAAATAGTCTAAATATATCAAATTGTTAAAGAACGGCTTCTATTTGAAAATTTTAAATGAACCAGATCTGCTACCTATTTTTCTTCGCCCCAAAATAAATAGTTCTAAAAAATCTCGCTGACTCACTCGTGACGTCCCGCAGAGTGATTTATTTTGTATCAAACAAAGCAATTCAATTTAACCAATTGTGAACACCGCGTGGAACGGAACGAATTTATTGGGGTTAATAGGGATCTATTGACCTTCAAAACTTTATGGAGTTATGCGGGAACTAATAGTTAATATAGTAATTTATGGGTTAACTTTAAAACGATTTGATGAAATAAAATGCAATGTCATTTTGGTATCATAACATTTTGGTTTATAATTTATAATATGTTTTGGTTGCCGGTATAAAATAGGGCCACCCAATTTCTTTTCGTGGATGGCGTAATAGGAGACTTTGCAAGCAAATACTAATATAGAGATAGCAGTGTCTTCCTGAGTAATAAAAATCAATTTACGGTGTGAGGATTACGGCTACATCCCTTAATTTTGAGGGAAGCTAATATCCATTGCACTTGTTATGGCTGCATTGATAATGATCATTTCATTTGTTTTTGTTTTCACAGCCCATGTCTCACTGGGTGGTATGGGTCTCACCATGTCCGTGTGAACGATCATTTACCCATCACACTTATCCAAGGTAGATTGGCGGGACATTAAGACTGAATAAGTATCTGCTGATCATACTTGTATTTATCTTGACGTTGAAATCGAACCCGTGACCATTGATTACGTAAGCGGCAACCATGCTACCTCGGTGACTCGTCACATAGTCGTTATTGATAATGGTGAAATTATATTAAAAAAAAAGAGAAGCGTCATAGTATACGTGGTAGATGTGAAACATGACGACTGACGGATTCTCTACCTTATTTTCACGGCCACTTGTAAGTGACTCTGCATAGAGCCGAGCGGAGAGGACTACAGCTTTAATTGAAACCACGTCTCGATCTACTATTTCACTTCCACACCCCGTGATGTTTCACATTAAAAAATGATTTTAGTCATTTTCTGGACGCATGCCGCTGAATTTCCAAACAATTTATTTACTATCTACGTTATATCAACTGAAATTCTTTGTTGTCGTTATGATTGGAGGACAGTTATTTTCAAAAAAATTGCTTTTAGATTAATACACTGTATTAACATAAATCAAACACGAACTCTTTTACGTTTTACAAACATAAATTTTGTCTTATATCAGCTAGTTCAACTATGTGGCCAGGTTGCAGAATGTTGTTTACAAAACAACTAACGCATTTATGTATGGTGGCTTTGATGTCATACAAAGCAAGACGTCCAATTCGAATTGAAATGCTCACCTATCTATCTCACACATTCATGAGTTATTTGAAGCGACATATTTAATCACTCCAAATTACAACCATAATGTATATATCCTACTGTTGGGCTCTATGACTATGTCTCACCATTTCTCGAGAAAGCGAATTGGCAGAGCAGAATAAAAAAACAAAAATACATATATTTATCAAATAACATAATGTGGGAATGAAACCTGCTACCAATGACAGCGAACCGGTAACTTCGCCACTGAGGCATTAATTGTCTACAATTATTTTCGACAATTTTTATATTTTCGTTATAGGTATGAAATATTACTTTGAAGATTTTCTTGATTTAAAAACAAATACTTAATGGATAGTTTCAAGGTCATTTTAAATATATAGGGCACTATAAAAATACTGGCTGAAATGTTTAACTCTTTAATCGAATGTAAGCCATAGTTTAAAACATTTTAAATACTCTTCGTATCAGCATTATACATATTAAAATATACGACAAATGTAAAATATAAAAAAATAACAAGGTTTATATTTTATTACGTAATTAATTTCAGACGGGACAGCAAGCTCCATGTAAAAAGAAAAAAAAAGCGCATGCAACGAAGTTCTTAATTTAAAATGGCACCCATTTATGGCACTGGCAGTTATGGTAGCGCGGATGTTTGTTACCGCATTAGCTGTTTCCGGGCGCGACACACGGCTTGCATTCGAAGCGCATGCGTACAACGGAACGCGTCTGCGCTCTCGATTTTAAATAGTGTTGTCCTTAGTCCGGATCTTTTAATCGATATGTGTTTTTTATCCGCTTCCTTAGAAGTGTCGTATAATTATTGAATCATGTTTCAATTTTAATATAATTGAAAATATAAGAAAGATAATTATATGTAATATATATTGGGTTGTATTTTAAGTTCGTTCGTGTTTTGACTCGCAGATATTGACGCCTATTGGACGGAAAATTATTTAGGTGGAGGGAATATTTTCGTAACGTCAGTTATAGAGTACACTTGTGGCTTTATTTTAGAGTAAAATTTATTTAATTTTGCTACCTAGTTTGCGACCTTATGTATAGTAAAATGGAAGAGAAAAATGAGCATTTTCGGCATATTATGTTGTATTATTTTCAAAAAGGGACGCAACCCAAGCGAGCGAAAATATTCAATGTCTACGGGACATTTATATACATTAACTACTTACTTTATGTTTATATTAAATACTGCATTTTTCAATTATTGCTACCCTTAAATAAATAAAAATATGTTTAAATTATTATTATTACGTTATTTCTCACACAGAACATCACTAATTTATTGCGTACGAATTTGGACCTACTTCCCATTTAAATTTATGCATTGTTCCTGATTCGTTTTATTCTTTACATGCATCGTTTTTATAGCTTTAAGATATTACGGTGTTATTATTTTAATTTAGTACAGAGGATTTATACTAATATTAATTAAAGTATTATGAACGACTAATGGGTTCAGTTGCCGTTCTGCCGCGTACGGAGTCTATGATCGCGGGTTCGATCCCCGCATCGGAATAAATATATGTTATATATGGTCTACAGATATTTATTCTGAGTCTGGTTACTCCATCAATTCGCATTGGACAAGCGTAGTGGGTTAATATCCGTTCATCCAGAAATAGGACTAGCAGTAGAACAAATGTACCTTGTTTATTAAAAAAGAATATCAATAAAGATAATATTTTATTTCCCAAACTGTTATGTATATCGAAAATAAAAAAATTAAATCGAATAGAAGGCCTCTTGCCCGACAGTGGGATATATATAAAATGTATTTAAATGTTTGCCCAAAAAACCGAGCTGCAGCAGGTTGTTTAATTTAAAAATACATATAAAGGAGAAATAAAGGCATCAATTCTTTTTGTCGTTTTACGTCACTATGAGTAGTCTTTGTTCTTACATATTCGGCATTCTCTCCCAGATTACGTTTACCATCTGTTGTTTGTAAACACATGTTAATCGCTTCGGCCGGTATGGCCTACAAACGTATCGGAGAAATAATGAGGCGTAAGATTACGGGGAAGAGAGATTACTGTTATTACTACTATCAAAGAGCAAGGCCATAGCATTGTCGCTGACAATTCAGGGCTGCATCTTCATAGTTTTTAAAATACACGAGCAAATGTAATATGACATATTATTATAAAAATATGGTTACACTTTTCATCTCGTTCTGTCTTAAATTGTTGCCTATCTGTCAAAGAAAAGACCTTCTCTCTTCTTCTTTATTTAGAACTCTGTTTACTCATTTTATATATAAAGAGCGAAAACGTAGTATACCGTAAAATGAAAACTTACGAGAAAGAGTTCTTGAAAATTGTATCTGATCAATCAAAGTCAGTTTCAACGCTGAACATTATTTTATAAGTCATAGAGCTGAGACTCAGACCATTCGACGTAGTATTTTTTTGTGATCCAAATATGCAACATTTTTTTTGATAACTGTGTCATTCACAGCGTTTTCGCTATTTTCGTCGATATATTAGGTACATATTTCTTTAACAAGTGCCATTTTAGTGCCGAGCTGTTTTTGCCCGACATGTCTCTTAACCCATTTGATGTTTTGACTAAAGATTGATGTATTATATTAATTTTATCATCAATTTGAGAGATTGCTTCTTTAGAAAGAACGTGTTAATGATCCTTGTACACCTGAGTATTAAATGAAGTTAGTTCATTATTTTGGGTGGCTCCCACGGTCGCACTCTTCGTGCGATTAAAAATCTTATCTTTGACATTTCATCTTACCGTTTTATTTGCGCCGTATCAGTTGTTAAACTTTGGAAAATTTAACAGTAAAATTGAATAACATTATTAAAAACGTATGCCCTCTATATTATAAATGTATTGTATGTATGTAATTTCATGATAATATATAAAAAAAAATGTCTTTATACCCATACAATATTTTTTCATCTATCCTGAAGGTTGGCTTGTAGAAAATGTTTTTTAGCATTAGGTAATTTAGGCATTGGTATCATATATGTACGTTCTTGAAAAATAAATAATAATTAATATAAAAAAAAAACAAAAAAGTGATTTGGGCTATTATTGGGCACATATAGCACTTTGGGAATTCACGTGCCTATATCCAATGCAGAACTATGTATTGTACTATGTTAGACTGCAAGGTAGATAGCTAGGTTCTGATTTACGATATTTACGTCCTGATTTCGTATCTTCCATTGGACTGCTGCTATATTTTAGCACAATTAGTTGGAATGTCTAACAACAATTTTGGTAATATTAAAACCATTGCTCTTTCAATTCCTATTATTACTTCACACTCTCCCTTAATATACATATTTATATATCTTGTTCGAATTTTCAATTGTTAATAACATACTTTTTATTCATCCACTATTATCCATTCATTATTTTAAACCTATAATGGATGATACTTGATATTTTTATATTTATTTTAAGTTTAAAAAAAATTAAAATAAAGCAAAATTTTTTTTTGTTGACCTAAGTAGACTTTTTTTATTTTACTTGTTTAAAAAAAAACAAACAAGTTTGCAAATTAATTTTGTATATCTTATTGTGTTTTCTTTCTCTGTCGACCCGTTTGGATCAGACTTTATTAAATGAGTGCTTAGCATGACTTGAATTTTATACAAAAGTCTATTGTCAAAACATAATTAGGCGAATGAGTAGGCAATGGGAACACGAAATAGGGCGCGGTGAGTAGGTGTCGGGGCGTTTACAAAGTAATTGAAACGAACGTTAGTTAAATAAAATGACCTAAATCCAAACTTAGTCATAAGGATAAGAGCTGGTTATTAAGGATATCTGTATGTATAACAATAACAGACTTTTTAGAAATCCACTCCTCGACATAAATAAATATACTATATAGTTATTTGATTGAGGTTATATTTTTTAAGTTTTATTTTTTTTGTAGACATATATAATATGTATATAATCTAGTTTTTAGACAGTATTGGACTGTCTAAAAAATAAATGGAAATGGGCAGGGCATGTTACAAAAAAGTAGTGACAATAGGTGTACCCTCAAGATAACAAAATGGCTGGGTCCAACAGGAAAAAGGAGTGTAGGAAGACAAAGGAAAAGATAGGCAGACGACATTCTAGAAGCTGCAGGAAAAAACTGGATGAGCAAAGCTCTAGACAGAGAGAAATGGTTTAAGATAAAGGAGGCTTTTACCCAAAAAGGGACCACACAAAAGGAAAAGGACATCTAGCAAAACCTAACAAAAATAAAATGTGGAAAATAAAGCTATAATAATAATAATAATTATTATAATATAATAATAATAATATGGGTTGTAAAAAAAAGTTGTTTGTCCTACTGATTTCTGGGATAATGATTATTAATCAACCACGCTTGTCCAAGCTAGATTGGCGGGACATCTGCACTCGGAATAAATACCTGTGTATGCTATACATATATTTATTTCGATGCAGAAATTCAACCCGCGAACATTGACTCGGAAAGTGTTAACTTTTTTAGTTAACAATAAAAAGTAGTCACAAATTCTGATACGAACATATATCTTATTACAGACATATACAATATATTTACCACATTCAAGTGACGTATAGATAAAATATCAAAACAAATTGAACACAACCGAATTAAACTCAAAAAAAAAATACCGGAGGCAATGCAATAGATGTTTCTGAATACTAAATGTTTTAGTTCTCTATAAATTAAGAATTTTGAAAATTATTTTAAGTTAACATAATTTTTATCATAAATGGAGTTAGGCGTTACTTTGCGTAAATCCATTACTCGTCAAGTCATATGTAAAGTGGTTGGTGGGTGGAGTGTTGCTGACGGCCGTTTTTCGGTAAGATTTAGTTCCATGCAAATCCACTTCATCCAACAGGAAAACACACATTATTAATTTTCTGTTGTTGTTTGCTTGTCGCGGATTATAGCTAAGTAAAAGTTTTAACTGTCCACATAATTTTTTAAAAATAAATATGAAGCTATTTTAAACAAGATAAGGACTTGATTTACATGCTTCGGCATAGAACGCTGCAGGTTTAAGTTCTTACCTACGTCATATTTAAAAAAAAAATAATTTGGTGAATAAATTCACTAGTAGGATCTATCTAAGGATTCAAGTATTTATTATTATTTTATTTAAAATTTTGTGCACAAAGTGAGTACTGCCTTATACCATTACGCGTTCTCTCCTAATCAACCTGCGAAGGAAACTGAGAAAATTGCTTAGAAAATGGTGTTAACAAGTAATAAAATAGACTGAACAGTACGTATATAAATTTAAATAGATACATTACATAATAATGTTATTGTGTACACTTTATTTATTGTTGCGGGTAATTTACTAAGCCTAGTTTGTTCTATACAACTCGCCGTGTGAACCTACAGTGTGAACTTACAATCAGTAAGAATGCCAGTTGCATTATTAATGATGGTGCAGTCGTAGAATGGATTTTATTACGTTCGAATTTGTTCGAATGAGAGCAAATACAAATACGTAAGGAACTTTTCGAATTCGAATTAGAAAACTAAAGTGGCAATGGGTTCGCCTTTCAATGACACCTTCACAATTTCCGTATTTTCTATGACCGTATGACATGCGATAATACACTAAAGTTCTAGCACTTAACACCGATATCCTTAAGCGTGTGTTACGTTCCCGATTGTGCCAGCCTCATTCATGATACCACTTTTAATAGTAAAAATGTGCAAAGTATAAAATGTGCCGTCGAAAACACAGAATTTGCATAACTTATATGAATCATTTGTAGCAAAAATAAAACAATCGCTTTAAATATCGCAGTATTATCGGAATACGCCTCCACAAAATGACTGCATGAGATACAATCATCTCTATTTATATTCCTACGTGGGTATCAAAAGAGTACTTACTACCTACTTGCTTTTGGTAATTTAAAAAAAACATCAATCATTAACTTTGAAGATTATGGTATATTTTTATTAAAAACACCAAGAATAATGGCATTTTTATCTCTTTTTTTTCTCAACCCAAATTATTTTGTCAAGTAGTAAATGCATGCTATCGGTAAAAGCCTCCCCTCATAGTCCCCTGTAAGCAACCACGGGAATAAATGGGTTGACCCAATACTATGTCCGGAACCACGCAGCAATAGATTAGAGACCATTCATAAATTACGTCCTTCGCACTTCGGATAAAGGAAGGGTAACAAAGTGCTAGTGAAGTGCTGTTTTAATTTAATAAATTCTAAACGAAGTCACGACAAGGAATGAGGGTCCAAATATCATGAAATTCGTGTGATGATATTTATGGATGGCCCTTTACGCCGGCCTTCATATCCACGTTAGATAACGACTTGACCCACTATTTTTTTAAATAACGTGGGCCTAATACAACCACCACAAAGGGTATACGAATATCGTCTTTAAGGCAAGGAATACTTAAGTAATCGATTGTTCATATTAAAGTAAGAACGCTAAAGAAAAACAGTCCTTAACTCAAGAGGTTACGGTTTGTAATTGATCGCTACACATCTTATGCACGATAAAATCGCATGTCAGCTGTAGTTGACGTAATCTGGAACAGAGCCTCATGCGATGTCGTCACGATATCGGAGATTTCCCGTAAGGTTTATCACACACGATATAATGGCAGTGGAGAAAAGAAACCAGGGAATTATATTAATTTAGTAAATTCTAAGGAACCGAGTTTAACGAGGCAGTGGAAAGTTCAAAATCGGAGCTTTATAGTTAATATATATATATATATATATATATATATATATACATATATATATATATATATATATATATATATATATATATATATATATATATATATATATATATATATACATATATATATATATACATATATATATATATATATATATATATATATATATATATATATATATATATATATATATATATATATATATATATATATATATATATATATATATATATATATATGAATATAGTGATAGAGCCACGCTGCAGACGAATACTTTGTCAAGAATGGCATAATATTTGTCTGTGACATGAATGGGTCATCTCGCCCGGGGAAGTACCATACTTCCGCAGATAACCGGCGTCTGAGTGGTAGCTTAGCTACTACACTTCGTACGGTGAGCGGCCGAGTTCCGGAGGCCCAACACCCTCCCCCTTCCCTCTAACCTACCCATAATGACACTCTCCTTAAAGATTGGCAATGCTTCGGCACTGCCTATGGCGCTGCGGATGTCTATGGGCGGCGTTTGTTGCTTTCCATCAGGTGACACGCCTGCTCGTTTTCCTTCCTATTCCATAAAAAAAACTTTATCTATGTATTGATTTTTATACGAAATAAAAACATTTTGTATTTATTTCGTATAAAAATCAATACATAGATAAAGTTTTACATATTACACACAGTTGACAAGTCGACGTTTACAATGAAGATGTCAGTAATTAGAGCGTGCAGGTACTTGACCCCGCCCGCCATTGTGCAACAGTGAAATGCGAGGGAAAAACGCGAACGCACGAGACCTGCCATTTTGTCTCGCACAATAATTTCATTGCGTTCATCTCTTTCTTCTTTTTGTTGCGTGAGCGTGACGTAATATGGGTGAAAGTGTGTGTGAAAACTGGCATAATGTCTTGATATTACGGTATTAATAACACTTAAAGATGTTTAAGTTTTACTATTTATTACATACGCACCGATAATATATACTAACTAAATAAAGAAAAATATAATTTTACAAAATTGTAAGTATGTGAACAATATAGAATTAACATTAGAAAAGAAGATTAGAGAAACACAATATTATATACATACAGTAGAATTCGGATATAGCAACTTTTAAGGAACCGGCATACTAACTGGAGAACGCACAAAACAACCTATTATAAAGTCCAACTTGAGAGTGAAAAAGTTGTTTTTCAATTTATAGCATAGGAAGGCAAACGAGAAAACGTGTCGCCTGATGGAAAGCAATCAAAGCCGCCCATAGACATCTGCAACACCATAGGCATTACAAAATATGGTGCCCGCCCTTGAGTAGGCTTTTTTTTTGAAGGTTCTAATGTCGTATCGGTTCGGGAATACCGCTGAAAGTAATTAATTCCATAGAAGGATGTTGTCTGGATTGAAGTTTCGGGAAAAACGTATCGTACTGGATCGCTATTTATCCAGACGGAACTGATCTACCGTGTTATAGGAAAACGCGTTACACGAGGGATCACTGTAATGCATAATCCCTGTTGCTAAAACTCAAAAGCTTGGAACAAAAACAAAATAAAACATTTTAATTTTATAAAAACAAGATGTGCAAATAAAGTTGATAATGGGCTTTATTTATCTTACCTACAAAGGATCCACACACAAACCACAAGCATATTTATAATTTAACCAATTATTAATAATAAATTCTCCATAATTATTTATATGTTTACAATAATACACGATTTATTTAAGGATACTAAGAATTGAAGCATTAAGATTATTTTTCTAGTAGTGGGCCTTATTCGTTTGTTCTCGTTTTCCTGATCAATACACCTTAAATATAATATATTATTTATAAAAAAATATATATATTTTTTTCAATTTAATAGAAGGGTAGTTTGCTGATAGTTACAATTTGTTTATATAACACGTTCTTGACCCACTGATCGCGTTCAGAACACACAACAAACCGGAGGTTTAACAGCTCACAGCGTTTGTACTGCTTCTTCGATGCAATGTCACATACGGTTAACTTGACCGCATGTACTTTAAACGGTTGGCTGAGCGAATTACGACCACCGTTCGACCCGATTTGCTCGGTCTACTGAACTGGAAACTGCTTGCTCGGTTTTCGAGTAGCGGAAGACGTAGATTTGTCAAATAAAATTTTTGATATATTAACTTTTTTCCCGTGAGATTTTCTTTTCTTTGGTGGCAATTAGTTACAACTATTATGCCAGTGTCAAGTAATATACAATAATATCCAATCTCTTCAAATGTAACAAGTCAGCTCATCACGTTACGTTTTGATAAAATAGTGGCAATTTTACCAACAACCTTTTTCAGTCAACTTAAAAAGTTTCGATACACGCATTTATTTCATATCACTTCACGTATACACCTTTATCGAACTATATCGCATAATACGCCACCACAATTAAACAATATAACTGTAATAATATATTAATAATAATATATTATTGAAATGAAATAAAAACACAACGTCACTGATGTAAGTTGACGTGAAAAGTTCCCCGTGAGATTTATAATCGTTGAATTGATAATCGAAATATAGTGGCGAGATATTCGCTTTCAGAGCTAAGGTTCGAAAAGTTCGATTACAGCATAGGAATAGAAATATTTAAGTACCCTACAGGTTTGTACTGCGAGTTAAGATTTTTGTTTCGTATTATTTACGTATTTTCGTACGCACTTAGACTGATCCATGGTCGCCTGCGCACACCAGACTGGTCGCTGTAGGTAGAACATTGTAAAGTGGGGTTTCTCAAACATAAACTCCTTGTGTCACCGTGGGAGAGTCACACAAAAAATGGCACATCTGACATCTTGCTCTCTGCACCCTGTCAGATGGTCAGCAGATAACCTTATATTATTTTTAATCAAGGCGACAGATGATGCGTTGTCAATGACCAAGTTCTGGGCAACAACATCTGATGCCGGTGACATGAAGAAGAACCCAAATGACTCAATGCCAAAGTCATCATCTTCGGAAGCAATGCTCACGGGTTTTCGAATTAGTGCGGCGCATAAAAGTACATTGATAAACTCGCGCAAAAATCAATCTTTATTATATATTTTTTATGATGTTGTCAACTTTTGTTGTTGTTGTGTTGTTTAAAGGAAAGGGAAAAAGGCAAATAATATAATTAACACTGTATTTTTATTGCGGATTGTGACCTTCAAACTTTCACTTTTTTACCGCAGTTTATAACTTTTAACGCAGACAGCGCAACAAAATACTGGTTGTACAGAGCTTTCCACTATTTGCTTTATTTTAATATTAAATGATAAATAAATAATGATTATAACGAATATCAAATGATTCCACTGAAAGACTCAGTTAGATTATATAGTTATAGTTATTGTTAATGTTACATTACAATATATTAATATTAAATTTAAAAAGAAAAATCAGTTTAAGAATCTAATAAAATAGAATTTATAAAATAATTTTAAGAGTTTATTCATATTGTATGAAGTAAAATCAATATTAAGTAAAATAAAAATGTATAAAGTAGAAACGTCTACCTGTCGGCAAACCAGATGGTCGTAGAAGCCGCGGAAGACCTAAGCTCAGATGGCTAGATGGAATCGAGGACGAGTTAAGGACAATCGGTGTGAGGGGCTGAAGGGAAAAAGCTAAATGAAGATCCGACTGGAAAAATTTACTGGACCAGGCTAAGGCCCACCCGCGGCTGTAATAGCCGTTGCCTTGATGATGATGACAGTAGAAAATGTACATCTTCAAGCGACGTAAATGCAAACTCAAGTTTAGTTTTTCTTTTATGGCTTTTACCATTTAGAGTACTCTAAGGAATTGTTTATAATAATTTCTACCTACAAAGAAAATGTTCATCCCCACCATCTGGATGAATGGCGATCCATTACGATTTGTATGTACTGAAACTTTTTCCATATACCAATAGGTACCCTTTAATAACCAGCTACGCAAGCGTTGTCTCCAACCTGATACAAAGTTGTAACCTTCAAAATCAAACCATTCTTCAACTCCGGCAACGCTTCTGCAATGCCCAGAGTAATGCGAATGTCTAAATGCGGCGTTAATTAATTGCTTTCCATCATACAACACGCTTTTTTTTATATATATAAATTCACGTCTATCCCCCCGCAGGGGTTGGCAGAGACCACAGAGCTCCATCCGCTGCCATTCATTGCCGCGAAACGGCTCATCATTGGTCGCTTTTCGCCCTCGTGAGAATCACGATGTAACGGGTGGCGAACCATGTCACCGTCATTTTCGACAAATTAGGTATATTAAATTTGACTTAGTTAATCCCACGAGCCGCAAGGAAGGATGGAGGTCAGCCCCAGCAGAGCCCTGCATGCTGAGGTAAGGCACCATAGTCGCCGGGGGAGCCCGACCCCGGGACGATCGGCACGCTTGCGACAAGGCTCGCCCCTTGCCACGCATCCATTGGCACGGCAGACCGTGGATTGGCGGAGAGGAAGGGAAAGGATAGAGAAGAAAGGAAGAGGCAGGAAAGGAAATGCGGATTGGGGGGGTTACCAGACTCGGAATAAACATTTATAAATCCATATAAATATTTATTCCGATGCGGGAATCGAACCCGCGACCATTGACTCCGCGGGCGGAGGGCCCCGCCACTGAGCCAATCGGTCGTCAATCGGCCAATCGGTACAACACGCTTGCTCATTTGATCTCCTATCCCATACAAATTCTCATAAAGAATATGAATCAGTTATCAGAGAAATATTTTTTTCAGAGCACATGTATATTTCAAAGCGCGCGACCTTTTTATTTTTGGAGGAAAGGACATTATTGACCACGATTGTCCAAGACGGGTTGGTTGGACACCTAACCTTCGCTGAGTCAAGTGAGCTTGATTGAAAACTATGTGTACCAGGCATACGTTACAATGCTACATAAAGAAAAAAAGGGTTTTCGAAAAAAAAAATTGTAGTAAGAAAACTTCGCTCGCGTACGCAGAACAATTTATCAAAGTTTCATCGCACTCGGGTTAATCATTTAAGAATGCATAGAGGACAAACACACAAAGATCTATTTTTATTTATAAAAATTATATGCAATTAACATAAAATAAATGTTAATTAATTTTATTTGAGAAGCCGCATACAAAGCTAGAAATATAGGAAGAAAGCCCATAAAACTTCGTCTGATAACATCACAGTAGGGGAACTAAATTAATTCGCTGGTACGGCTGGGGCCCAAGAAGGAAGTCGACACTGGAACGCCTGCTTTAGGTATACAAAATGCAATCCAAGGACATTTTTGATTAAAATGTTATATTTTTTTGCATTACATTACAATTTTAAATGCGTTCTAAATGTTTAAAAATATTATGTTTTTAAACGTTTTGATAAAAATACCTAGTAGTATTTATTATCAACGCCATTATGAAGACATATAGAGATTTTTTTATTTACGTTCACTTATATCAAAAACCGAGAACGTTGGAATAGACCTTAGAATAGTGATGGACAAAAAGCTAGATCATATGTTTTCCAGCTTTAATGGACTATCGCCTCTTTAGAAAAAAAAAAATTATTTACGCCATAATAATAAAATAAATATTTTAGACGGTTAAATAAAATGTTCTTACATGAAAATAGAGGTATTTCATAACGTCCTTTTCCATTTGCCTTTGGAACCACTACCGCCCTCATGAAAAGCTTCGGCACCCACTGAGGGGCGCTAATGCCCCTGTTGGGAATCTTTGAGTTAGATTGAGCGTTGATCTGCGTCAGGTAGGCCTCCGTATAAGATCATGGTGACAGTTTATAATTAATTATCATTAAATTTATATACAGAATAAAACAAACAGTCATATTGTAATTGAACTAGTTGTTACACAATCAAAAAAGCTTCCGCACAGTCAAAAGTTTTACTTAGCTAAGATCCACGACAAGCAAAACAATAACAGAAAATTAATAATGTGTGTTTTTCCGTTGGGTTTAGTGGATTTATTTGGAACTTAAACTAAAAACTTACCGAAAATCGGCCATCAACTCTCCACCTACCAACCATTATACACAACGCCAAACACACACTATCACTTTTCCATCTTGTAAACGACACGTGTTTCGCCCCAATCTTTTCGGTTGTCTTCCGTAGAGTCTACTATACCTGAAGATGCCTCGTGTTGGGGCGAAACACGTGTCGTTTACAAGATGGAAAAGTGATAGTGTGTGTTTGGCGTTGTGTATAGTGGTTGGTGGGTGGAGAGTTGATGGCCGATTTTCAGTAAGTTTTTGGTTTAAGTTCCAAATATATCCACTAAACCCAACGGAAAAACACACATTATTAATTTTCTGTTATTGTTTTGCTTGTCGCGGATCTTAGCTAAGTAAAACTTTTGACTGTCCATATAGTGATGGATTTCCGCAAAGTAACGCCTGACTCCATTAATAATCTTAAAAAAGCTTCCACAAATTATTAACTGAAAGTAGAAATATAAATGGAATATAATCGGATATATACATAATAAATATGCATATTTATAATTAAGTTTTAATTCAATGTAAAATTAGGCTAGTATAGAGCCTTACTATTTTGAGTTAATGTTTGCTTTGTATTCTCAGTGTACGCACGCTCTTAAAAGTTGACTAAAATCAGTTATTAACCGGACGCACGACCTGGAATATATGACCGACCAAGACCTTGGACAATGCTCTTGAAAAGTCTTAATATATTTTACTCTGACATAGAAATCCCCGATAGATGTAACGTTGTTCAACTGGAGTAGATTCCCGTCAATTGAACTTGCTTTGGCCTTTCACTCTAGATGAGCAGTGAGCTATGACAGACAGATGTATAATAAATTTTTTATGGTATAGGCAGGCAAACGAGCAAGCGTGTCCCCTGATGGAAAGCAATCAACGTCGATAGATGTTTGCAACACCATAGGCAATACAAACGCATTTCCGGCCTTTTTTGAGATAAGTGTAGGCTTGTTTTTTGAAGGTTCCAATCTTGTATCGGTTCGAAAATAGCGCTGAAAAAAGGTAGCTGATTTCATAGAAGAATATAAAATATAGTATATTGAAAATATGGCCAATTACAAGATTTCTTATTTAAACATTGTTACAGAGTTAAACATACGCATATTTTTTTAACATTCAGAAATAAAGAACAGCTAGATACTTCCACAAATTCTAAATTTTTGTATTAAAAATATCCGAGTGTGTCGATTGAGATGCAATTAAAAATTGCATGTACGCATTATAATGACATATTTACAAAATGCTTATATATAAGCATTTTGTCGATACGTCCTTCGCTCTAAATGAACATGCAATATATTATGCCTTTTCAATCATAGAACGGGACCACGGATATCACGCAGAGCTGTTGTGAGCAATCTAGTAAACTGTTACAATTACTTTTATCAAATAAACCCAGGTCTACAATTTTTCCGTTTTCATACAGTGGCAATAAGTGAAATTTCTAACATCCTTCTTCTTCTTCCTATCCCTTTCCCTTGACCTACTCCACAACTCTTCCCCATATATCTATTTTTGGCAGCATAAAATATATTTCTTCGGCATTTGCAATTTCGATCTTCTAATAAATCTTTCTAAATATAAAGAATGGGGGTAATTTCTTACATCCTTCTATATATTAAGAAAGATTTATTGTAGATCAAAATTGCAAATACCGAAGAAATGTTTTTTAAATAGATTATAATAATCATCATCATTATAAATGTAAAGTCAACTGCTGGACACAGAAACCTCACAAGCTAGTCTAACGTTTTTTATTTCTGTTACACACCTACAACCTATGGTCACTTCATTTCTTAATAAAAACTATAAAAAATAAATGTTTGCGTGCTAGTTCGCTATCGCACATCGTTCATTCAATTAAGATGAACTTTGTATAGTTGATTGATGATTTTTATATTTGTACCATCATCGCCTAAACCAACCCCACACAATAACCTACACTAAACCCACGCACTAAAACATAGTTGTTATGAAGATTGCTTTCCATAAAAACGGTTGCTATAGAGATCATTGATCACATAAAAAATAAATGCAATCCGGGACTTTTCCCGCCAACTTACATCATTGACGTTGTGTTTTTATTTCATTTTTATAATCTTATATTACTATCAGTTACATAGTTTAATTATGGTGGTGTATTATACCATATAATTTGATTAAAGTGTATAAGTGAAGTGATATGAAATAAATGCGTGTATCGTGACTTTTTAAAAAGTCCATAGGTTTTGGTAGAATAGCCACCATTTTATCAAGACGTAACGTGACAAGCTGACTAGTTACATTTTAAAAGATTTGATATTATTGTATTTTACTTGACACTGGCATAATAGTTATAACTAATCATCCATCATGCCATGCCATCAAAGAAATGAAAAGATGCCGAGCAAGGCTAAGTATATCAGCCAGTGTGTTATAATTGTACATGTTATAGCAAATACTATAGGTAGGAAGTTTTCAAATTCGCGTGTTGTTTGCGGTAGAAACGCGAGGGTGCTTAATGGCAACCCACGAGTGTAGGGTTGTCACCAATGACATATTACAGTGTGCAATTAATCTTTTTTATATGCAAATATGGTTACGAACAAGCGAGTAATCTTAGCAATGAACACTGTCTATGAACATCTGCAATTCTAGGGTACTACATATGCATTGACACACACACACACACACACTACAGATATTCTAAGGTAAGGATGTGAATAACGAAAGGAGAAAAGAGTTGGGCCTACAAATCCCTGAACTCACACACAAAGAAACGTGCTACTACTGAACACTGATGTTTCGTAAGGATGGGAAAGATGTTTCTTAATTCTCCGCTTAAAATGGCCAATTCATGTCGTATAATGGCTTTACTAGTACTGTGTGGCTAAGCCCCGATTATTAAATACTAAATATGATTTTGAAATATCCTGTTATATATATTTTTTCACAGCGTACCTATATGTCCCACTGATGAGCCGTCTTCAATCTCCCCTTTTGAAGGAATAGACTCTAAATAAATACTTACGAGCCAATTGTTAAATGTATGCCATAGTTTGAGGGTTTGACAACCCTATAAAGCATTAGTCATATTATTTGCAGCTGCTATTCGCTTCCGTTACGTCAAGCTATTTACTTTGGATCGTACTCCTGCAAGAATATAATTACCAACGACAAACAAAAAACTTATATCAAAGGTTAAACTTTTCCTGGCTATTTGCGCGAATATTTTCTCTAAGTAATCTAAGCCTATATATTTTATGAAACTATATATCTATTTTAATTCACGCCCCTATTGTAGATATCAATCGCATAATAAAAAGTTAACAATTAAAAATTTACCAATAACATTAATATCAGTAAGTAAAAAATGAAATAGAGTCCACCCATAAATTACATCACCCATTAAGGGGAGAGAGGGGCAAAACACTGCGACATTGTGCGATCGAGGAACGAAATATTTAAAATATTACCTTTAATTTAAGGAGTGCTGTTTTAATTTAATAATTTCTGAATATAAAAATGTAATTACACGTGACAAGGATGGGGGTTAGAAAATCATGGAATTCGTGTGATATAATTTATGGACGACCTCTAACAGGTCTGGTGAAGTAGAAGACTAATCAAATGTTGAAAAAAAATACATTTTTAAAAAGAAAGCACGCAATGCTTTTATGATTATCAGCATAAAATAAGGCCATAAGGCTTATCAATATTTACAACTTATGAGAGTCGTACCAGGCGACTATACAATAAATTACTAGTAGATGGGCAGGAACGTCTAAATCAGTAACAATAATATCCTCTAGTGGTAGAGCCACGCTGCAGACGAATTCTTTGTCAAGAATGGCATATTATTTGTCTGTAGCATGAATGGGCCGGCTCGCCCGGGGAAGTACCACATTCCCGCAGAAAACTGGCGTCTGAGTGGTAGCTTAGCTACCGCGCTTCGTACGGTGAGCGGTCTGAGTTCCGAAGGCCCAAAACCCTCCCCGTCCCACTCCCCTCCCCCTCCCACTCCACCTCCTATTCCCTCTCCCCCCACTCCCACTCCCATAATTTCACTTTCCTTTAAGGTCGGCAACGCTTTGGCAATGCCTATGGCGTTGCGGAAGTCTATGGGCGGCGTTGATTGCTTTCCATCAGGTGACACGCTTGCTCGTTTGCCTTCCTATGCCTTAAAAAAAATAATAACCAATTTCTAAATATACAACAAATTCGGCGAATGGACTGGGGAAGTATCTACCGTATATCGACGTTAGTAGTTAGTATATTATTTTTTGTATTACCGCGTTACGTACAATGAGTAGATCCGGACACAAGGACAATTTTAGAATTTTTTTTATTATTATAAATTTTTTACACAATTGCAGTGCCCTTGGTCTTGCAGAGATTGTCGGCAGCGGTTATTTTACCATCACTTGACCTGCGTACTCGTTTACTTACCACTTCTTAACAATACGCACGCATTAACATCCTAATTCAAATGATACGGAACAAAACATCGATAACTCGATGAAGTAAGTGGTCGCGTGTCGAAACAAAAGAAAACTGAAAGTGATCATGCGATCCCTATACCCGTGTCTTTACGTAAAAGTAAAGTGATGTTAATTATTAACATATTAGTGATGCGAAATTAATAAAACGCAAATAGATCAATTAATGGTAACGCTTACAATTTAGCGTTATGCGTTCTCTTTTATCAACCATTGAATTTTACAAATGTTTTCCGGCTTAGTTGAAGCTAAGATTCTAGTGATGTTAATTAATAAATCGGATTTATTCAGAAAGGATTGACCAATCCAAAAACAAATTATGGACCATCCATACATTACGTCACATAAAGTTCATGATGTTGACATAAACATTGTCATAATGTTCATAATAAATACAGATACACAAGTACATGCTCAGGCTAAACTACACCATTAAATATCGTACCTGTACAACCCCTCCTTTGTCACATATAAAGTATAAGTTAAGGGTTTTAGCACTTTAAATTTATGCATAGGGTGCCACAAAGGTAGACTCATCCCTCTCTAGACACACTTTTATTATACACTTTTGTTGATCTGCTTCCTACCTCTTGACGTGTGACGTAATATATGGATGGCCTCCTTACATTATGTTTCTTTGACAAATTTACCGGCCGGGATGTAAACTGAGAACCTATGGTTATATCAACGTTGTCCATTAACTATATACGATATATTATATTATATAATATATGCAAGATTATCATCCATTATCATCCCCCGCTAATTAACGAATTCATTATAAAAAAATACAATAACAACATATTGTAATTTTGTACTAGGGGTACATAGGAATGACGAAGAGTGCTGTGTACTTTTCAAAAACACTTGAACGACTCATACGAGGTTCAAATAAAAGAGGGACTTTAAAAACAATGCCACCTACAAATCCAGATATACTACTTACGTTACGCCATAAACACCCTTACAACTTTCAGTTATAAACTTCTTTTATATTATACACCTTTTAAGTATATTTATTTAATGTAAGAATATACACTTCATTATATGAATATTTTGTCAATATACACTCCTTTGCAAAAAAAAGGGGCGGTTTTGGGTTTTCTACATTATTGATAATAATTTAGCTCTAAAGAGATTTTAATATCCACTATGTTAAGGACTCTTATCAAAGTCTGGGTATAAAAAAAGTTAATTAAAAATTCGTACCTTTTTTAAAAAAAATAATCCCTTTTTAGTTTGATACTTTTAACTTACTTTTCGCGGGTTTGTTGTTATAAGGTTATCAGACAACTAAAACTAACTTCTTATTATTTTTAGTAGAAGAATTTATGTTTAACGCATTCTGCCTTATTGTGACTTAAAACAGGTATCTTTGTGTCTATTGTAATGGCAGAAAAAGCAATAACAGCTAGTAAAATTATAGCGTTACTGGAAGATGGGTGTAGCCAATGTTTCGACTAAAAGGAGTTAAACGTGAGTCGTTCAACCGTTCAAAGAACCTGGACTCGACCATGAGATAGGTGCCGTTCAGAATAGGCAAGGTTCTGGAAGAGAACGTTGCACACAACTACGAGACGACCGCTTTTTAGTGACTCAGGCGCTGAAGTACCGCAAAGGCAATTACATAGACCTCAAAAGAAACCTCGAAAAGGTACGAAAAACACAAGTTACGGACTACGGACTGTGAGGAGGAGGCTTTTAGCGGCGGATATACGCAGTCTACGACCAGCACAAGCCACCAAGTTACTCCGTGAGCACCGGATTGCTCGATTGAGGTTCGTTATAAATTGCCTTTCTTGGACACTTGGTAACTGTATCTCTTCATTCTAGAGATCACATTTCTTGATTACTAAATTCATCATAGAAAATTATTAAGAAAGTCACTCACTTGATAATTCCGTCCTCGACGTATACGTCAGCATCCTCCATGCCGTCATCATTGACGACCCGCCCATTCTTGATCAAGAGGCGGTTTTGAGAACTCTGAAACAAGTTTAATCATCACTATATTTTTTTTATGGGATAGGAAGGCAAACAAATTATTCCAAACAATTCCTCGGAGCACTCCCCATGGTAAAAGCGGTAAAAAATGCTGAGAGATAAGTTATCCCTTCGCATTGCTAGAGAATCAAGCCGATCGGTGAGATCTTGGTCATCGATGATTCGGATCGCACGACTTTGTATGAATTGGAATACGAGAACAGTATTCCATGTGTGGCCTGGCTTGTGTTGGAGAATCGATCGTTGGGGTAGACAAGTGCTGGAGTGGAGACCGCGTCTCGGCAAACGTAGTGTCCCCCCCCTCCCTACTAGATGGAGCGACGATTTGCGCAAGGTGGCTGGCAAAAACTGGAGGAGTGTAACTGAAGATCGGGATATATGGCGCACAGTAAGGCCTATGGTCAGCACTGGAATGCCGTAGGCTGATATCGTGTTACTGTTTTTTTGTCTCAAATAAAGAGAAATAAAAGTAGGCGACGCATGTGTAGTACCTGTAATACTATAAATGTTTCTTATCATCAAGTAATTGGTCGCCTGTCACATTCACAAAAAAAAAATGCAAACAAACAATATCAAAAATACTTTTATGTGAAATGTTTATTTAAGGTCTTAAGTGATTATTTATAAATATGTAGAGAGTTACTCCTTAGTTACTTCTTAATTATGATTGTATTCTTGTTTGACACTTTTATAATAAAAAAGGAGAATTCACCATTTACAAGCAGTAATAACGAAGATGGTGCCTACATATCCTGTTTCATCCTAGGTCGATAAATGGTTCCCACCCCTATGTCATTGACCGCGCATTCGTGAAGATACGCATTGCGTACATTTCCAGATCAGAGAAGGTAGTCGGTCTCTACTCTTGTTCCTCGCTGTCAATCTTCGAATAGCAAAAATTAAGTCATATTCCAATTTGACTCGGTTATCGATTATAAATATAGATCAATTTGTCTACATACCGCACAGCACAACAGTGAAAACGTAATAAACTGCAATAGCATATATATATATATATATATATATATATATATATATATATATATATATATATATATATATATATATATATATATATATATACTATATATATATATATATATGATATATATATATATATATATGCATATATATATATACATATATATGTATACAGAAAAAAATCTGCAATAAACGCTTGGCCTACGCCTCTATTACAGAAGACTTACTAGCACAGAAGAAGAAGAAAGAATATTACGAATTTACTCCTTCCTTGACACTTAATAACAAAGAAAAAAATCATTCATTTACAGGGTTGTAGTTCAAAATTGCTTGTAATTAGTGTGCGTACCATTTTAAGTGGTAAAGGGGAGTGCTAAAGAGCATCAATTGACAACTTCCCATCGCTGCGGTCGATAAGAGACAAACGATATTATCTTATGTGCCATATACAATAGCTTTTACGTCCATAAGGTATACTATTTCTTTTTATGGGAGAGGAAGGCAAACGAGTAGGCGTGCCACCTGATGGAAAGCAATCAACGCCGCCCAAAGACATCCGTAGTGCCATAGGCAGTGCGGAAGCGTTGCCGGCCTTTAAGGAAGGTGTCATTATGGGAGGGGGAGGGGCAGAGGGTGTTGGGCCTCCGGAACTAAGCCGCTCACTGTACGAAACGCGGTAGCTAAGCTACCATTCAAACGCTGGTTTTCTGCGGGAGTGGGTACTTTCCCGGGCGAGCTGGCCCATGTACTACAGACAAATATTATGCCATTCTTGACAAAGTATTCGTCTGCAGCGTGGCTTTACCACTATTAAATTTTTATTTCTTTTATTTCGTCTGCTTGGATGCTAAAAGCTGCTAACCTAAAGTCACGTGCAAATTTGAATGATTGAAGTATCGCAATTCTGAGATAAAACTAAAAATAAACGTTAAAATTAGTACCAAAAGCCCTGAACTGGCGGTAAATAAAAAATTATGACTATTCCAAATTACGCAAATTACGATTTCAAAGCACTTTAAAGTGCTTTGGAATCGTAATTTGCGAAATATTTGCTTCTAGAGTCCAGGGTAATGGGTTTAATTCCCGCATGGGAATAAATATTTGTATGGCCAACATATTCATTACGAGTCTGGGCATTTGTGCGTGTTATTTGTATGTTATAGCATCCACGACTCTGGTTAATCTTAAATTGGGCTTCAAGCCAAGTTAGTCTTAAGCATTTACAAATAAAAGTATAAGTGAATAAAAAATGATTTTTTTAAATTTTATTCAGTCTGCCCGCGTATTTAGATTGATTTATGATTTTCAGAATGTATTTATCAAGCACTCTACAATAAAGCAAAATCATCAAATCACATCAAACTCCCAAGTTGGAGTATTAGATTAAGACGTTTATATTCCATACTTTAACGAAGCTTAGCTCAACAAACTATGAACATGTAGGAACATGTTTATATCAAATTTGATAGTTTCATCATACAAGAATATCAATAATTTTTTTTGTCACAGATAATATATGACTCATGACTGGACTCAAGTGAGGGGCTTGAGTCCAGTCATGAGTTTTCTGGAGGAAAATAAACTAACTTACTACGCTTGTCTAAAGCAGATCGAGAGCACCAATACAATAAAAGAAACGGCTAATTACTAATTTAATTAGTCTATAATTTAGTTTTACTTAGGAAATAACTAACACTAGATTGCCCAGCAAGTCATTTTGACATTTGTTTAAAGAAAAAAATATATTTATAATGATACAATTTCTTAAAATTTTGTGGCTTTATATACAGTTATGTTAGTACAACTGTATGCTGTCTCGAAATGATAAGAAATTGCATCAGTACAATTATAGTTCTTTTCTATAATAAATAAAATTAAATAGCAGTGAAAATGACTTCTTGGGCAATCTAGTGTTAATAAAATATTAAAGCTTCTATTAAGGACGGTTCCGTCTAACATGGTATACGAATATATAACAAACACAGAAAGAAAATATCGAGCTTTGTACGCCATGCTTTTGTCTGAACTAATGTACAGAACATTCATTGGAAAAACATAATATTTAAGTTGAAAACACTCACTTTTATATTGAATCCTGATAGAGATGTATGTGTTGAGTCCACTGTCATTATTTAAAAGTTTTTTCAAAACCGTTTTTTGTGAAAAGGTAAAGCGCAGATCGATAGTCAGCGACCGCCGCGCCGCGTGCGGTGTAAAAGGAAACTGAAAATGCGATGCCGAAAATAGGAACTCTCCCCTCGGTTTCAGCGCGAACGTATAGCTATATTTTCACGCTGTATTAGTGATGGGCAATGCGATAAATAGCATGCGAACTTATTAATTATCGCGAGAATAAAAATGTATAAGTCAGATCTTTATTTATTTATACTGTGGATATGGGCGGCGTTGATTGCTTTCCATTAGGTGACACTCCTGCTTGTGTGCTCTCCTATTCCGTAACAAAAATTCATAGTAACATGTATTATTACTTGTTTTGGTTGTACACTTATTTCTATCCTCACAGCTTATCTTATCTCTCTTTCACTCCTGGATTTGCTGGAAAAAACTCAATTTTGAGTTAAGCTCGCCTTTGTACATCTTCTTTCCTTTTCATACTTGTATGTCGTGTTTTATGTGTACAATAAAGTATTAAATAAAAATAATCTAGAATCTGTGTATTTTTACAGCTTTTATATATCTTACTATCAGTCTATTCTAAAAGAATTCAGTATCAAGTAGCGTTTGTACTCCATTGTTCAAACGCGCATCCTAATTTTTTTGGGCATGTATCTCGACGCAATGAAGATCCTCTGAAATGTCTCGTGATGCAGGGCAAGATAGAAGGGAAAAGACCGCAGGTAGTACTTCATTGCGTTGGTCCGACCAATAGAAGGATGCATTCATTGGTCCGTAAAATGTATCCATGAGGAGTACGTAAATACCCGAAGAATGGCGATGGAGCGTAACGCAAGCCACCAACAGAAGTGGTGACCACGACCAAGCTGACAAGAGTGCAAACGACTGAGAAGAATATGTCCCACTTTTGAAAATAGGTCATCCCGAAATGGATAACAATCCATTACGCTTATTACGTTTGGTTTGGTGGGACAGCCAGACTAGGAATAAATATGTGCAAGCCAATATATATAAGCGGTAACATCGCCACAAAGTTAAGTAGTCCAATTGATTATAATTTAGTTGAAAATAGGAGGGATATTATGAAGAAAAGAAGAGTGCAAAGCAGACTTGAGCACATCAGCCTACTTTCCCATCTTAACAATAGTGTGTTACCAGCACACACACAATATATATATATATATATATATATATATATATATATATATATATATATATATATATATATATATATATATATATATATATATATATATATATATATATATATATATATATATTATCTATTTATGTTGCAAGACCGATGTAGCAGCAAAAATTAAACTTATACATGTAATGTGTAAGTACACATTACATATATAAGTTTAATTTTGAAACTAAATTGAACTTATAACAAACATGTTTAAAACTAAACTTGAATAGAAACGTGAAATCGAAAGTCCAGTGCCACAACATCAAACTTTTATGAACATATACGTACGGTAGTCAATTTGTACTCATCAAAAAAGGCTTGATAGACTCAATCTCGTTCACGTTTGCCATAATCGAGAATCAATCAATCAATACAAGAATCGAGTGAATTGAAGAAAAAGTCGATCCACACTCCCATAGATGCAATAAAGCAAGATAAACTGGAGGGAGAGTAAATCGATGTCTTTGACTTTCCCACTCGATACAGCTGTTTTCATTTGACTCACTGATAATTGTTTTCGTTTGACTGACTGGCACATAAGTCAAATGTAAGTTAACACTTTGAACTGATTAAATAATCATTTACTTTTTTATGTACAGTCACACAGTACACAGAGTGGACCTCTAATCTTACCAATTAACATTTATTTATTTTAGTTTATTTGTGACAATTTACAGGTGAAGTTGGATTGAGCATAGTAGGACTCACTAGGCAGGCACTTGCTAGGACCATACGACATTATCATTCATCACATCGGACATTATTCATTTCATCAATTTGGAATACATATATAAATTCACATAAATAAGTACATACACACAAACACACACACACACATATATATATATATATATATATATATATATATATATATATATATATATACATACATATACATAAAAAAATAACATAAGTGCCAGCAAGTGATGTTCCTGTAGAAACGTGTGGATTTGGTTCAACAGAAAAAGTAAAAAAATGGAGTATGTAATTAGTACGTAGTTTTATTCATTTTTTTATTTTTCCTTTTTTATTTCTATATGTCTTGTCTAGAAATGATCTCATTATATACTTACTCGGAACTCATACTGTTGGGCTAATGTAATAGAAAAGCGGCTACCCAATATATATTAAAAATATATTTTACTCTATAAAAACTTTTCTTTTAGAAAAAAGACTTTCTAATACGTTCCTTAGCAAAACTTTAAGTACATTAAATAATGCTGAAATGTAAAAATGTTTTTTTCAAAATTTGTTGACTCGCTTTGCCTTTAGGACTGTGATAAAATGTTTTATGGCTATCGAACAAGTGATTTAAGTAATCACTTGTACGTTAACCGTACAATTTTATCAGCTAACATTGCAATCTACTTTGGGCTGTTGGAAGAAGTATAGGAAATAATACGCCGTACTAGATCGCCACTCATTCAGTTGGTAGCGATAAAACTATTATTTCGGCGAGTTCATTTATGATCACATTTTATTATTTAAATCGAAAAAAGAAATACATTGGGATATTCTTGTATATTGATATAGAATAAATTATTTAATATTTTGTGCCACTTCTACCGATTAATTACGTCTGTCTTAAGTTTGTGTTGTCAGCAAGTGTGGCAAAACCTTAACAAGAACAATACGAATGTGATATTAAATGCTGATTTATTCCAACAAGAAACACAACTAGCGTATTATCTTGGAAGCAAACACTGCAAAATCAATTTTTAGGCCTTTGACTTGTTTATTGTTCTTTTTCGTTGGGAGCCAGATGTGTAAAGGTTTAGCATGACGTATGCCAGCATTATATTCTCGGTCATACACACTAACTAATTCTCACGCGGGGCTAGAATTTGTTATTTTCAAATTCTTTAGTTTCGACATAGAAATTACATTTAATTTGTCAGTCCGACAACAATCAATTGATAATAAATAAATTGTGTTGTCTTAAGTTAAGGGTTAATCATAAAATACCTACTACCTACTTTCTTCAAAATTTCTATTTAGGTTGTAATATCAATCATACCGATTCATCTTCTTCGTGTCTTCTCCATTTTACGTGATATTGGCGAAATCATTCATGCTTTTTTTGCACTAATGAAAGCTATTAAGGAAAGTGTCATTATGGGAGGGGGGTTAGGCCACCAGAACTCAATGGCTCACCGGACGAAGCGCGGTAGCTAAGCTACCACTCAGACGCCGGCTTTCTGCAGGAGTGTGGTACTTCCCCGGGCGAGCCGGCCCATTCATGCTAAAGACAAATAATATGCCATTCTTGACAAAGTATTCATCTGCAGCGTGTTTTCACCATTTCTAGAATGAACGAATACATATGAATAATTAGGTAAATAATACTTATTGAATAAAAAATGTGTACTTTTCTCTATTATTTATATGAAGGGATAGGAAGGCAAATGAGCAGGTGTGTCACCTGATGGAAAGCAATCAACGTCGCCCATACACATCCGCAGAGCCATAGGCAATTCAGAAGAATGTGTAGGCTTGTTTCTTGAAGGTTCCAGTGTCGTATCGGTTTGGAAACACCGCTGGAGGCAGCTGGTTCTACAGGGTAGTGGTGTGTGGAAAGAAATTTGTGGAAAAACGAACCGTACTGGATGATCATTCATCGAGACAGCGAGGATGAGACTTTCTTCTTCTTTACTCTTTATTATCTTTACTCATACTTTTTATATACACTTTATATAATTTATTATACAATTTATATTCCAAAACAACATGGATGGACTTAATAACGAATGCAATGTAACAAATTTGGAGTCAAATACCATAATTTTACGGTCACCTACTATCGGATTAAACTGTCTCTGACAAACAGTCAGACAGACGTCAGATATTTAATATATTCAAAGTTATCAATTTACATCGAGAATAATAAAAAACTTTCGTATAATTAATTAACTCCCACGCTAACTTCACACGTCAAAATTTATTTGCCGCAACTGAATGTGTGTAACCAGTATTCTTCAGAACTATTTATTAACCGTGCCTTCGTTAGTTTAAAACCTTATTTAAGTAATTTTGACATTTAAGTCTATGGGATGTCGCAGTTTGATTCTGTCCCAGTAAACTTGCGGGAGAAACTGAGAAAAATGCTTGGGAGGTCTTCTTTCTTCTTTACGGTCCTATGTCCCCGAGGTGGGGCAGAGGGCGTCCACAGTGCTTCTCCATTGCGATCGGTCTTGAGCGACGCTCTTCACTTCAGGCCACGTCAACCCGATGGATTTCATTTCTGCCGCTAAAGAGCGCTTACAGGTGTGTTTGGGTCGGCCTCGCTTCCTTTTCCCTAGAAGGAGTCCAATCCAGCGCCTGTCTTTGAATGTGGTCGGGGTTCCTACGGAGAGTATGGCCTATCCAAGTCCACTAGCAGCGCAAAATTTGAAGATTTGAAAAGCTTCGGAGGTGGTGCTGTTTTAATAAGGAGAATAGACTATAGACTAATTATATATATTTATATAATTAAGTGAAAAATTGAAAAAAATATTTAATTTGTATTTTTGTTCCTTATAAAAGTATCTTTTACTTTATACTTTAAAAAACGATGTAGTAAAATCCATTTCGTGGTCTGATGACGACGATTTACATATATTAACATATAAAGTACAATCGCTACTGTTCGTTGCTAAGACTCAGTGAAACTCTGTCAGTTAAAGTTAAAAGGTTTACGCGCTCCCTAGTACCTACATATTTTCCGCACGCACTCCCGATCTGTCTAGCCTGAAGCTGTCGCCATGATATCGATTAGCGAAGGGTTACCCCACATGTTCTATTCGTTGCATTTAATGCTACCAGGATATTTTTGTAACTGTTAATTTTTTTGTAGACAGTACATTACATTTTCCATTTGTCAAACAGTTACGGATGGACTTAAAACAAAATCTGTGAGTACCGTTACAATTTTCTATAAATTATCGATGGTGATTTGTTAAGATACATTTAAAGTTAATGAAGAAAACGGACTAGGATATTTTTGCAGTTGTTCATTTTTTTGTCGACGGTACATTGCCTTATCCATTTGTAAAACTGTAACACACAGACTTCAAAAGAAATGCATCAATCGCTCCATTTTCTATAAATTATCGATGGTGATTTGTGTAACACACAAGGAGTGGCTACAGTGACCATAAGTTTTGGGATTTCTCTGGTTAATACAACCGATACCAACAACAGCATCAAATAATTATGTAAAGTTATATTATTGATACCATTAAAACTTTCAAACGAACTGGTTTCGTCTTGTTTTAGGATATAACAAATCTTGTAATAAAAGGCCTCCAACACCAATGTAGTTAACCCGCGTAAAGCGTATGTAACTGGTTTCTTTGGTCATCTAAAACCTATTCTCTTAAAATGCCAGTGATCCCATAAGTAAGTGCTAGTTTATAAAATATAAAAACATGATTTGAATATGATATGATATATACATTATTATTCTTTTATTATAATAAAAATATAGAAAGATATTTCATTCTAATGAGGAGCGACATCGTATCATTTTTATTGGCATCTAACTAAAGGACCACATTACATTTACCAAAACGGGATCTCCCCAACTAACGTACCAGGGTCACAATTTTGATAACTGAAAGAGCTACAAGTATGTCGGTAACTTTGATTCTATGACGGATTTTTATCATTTCGAATCTTATTCACCAGAAAAAATCCGAGTATAGCTTCTTCCACAGTTCGCTTGAGCGACTCTTGAGTTTATTGCGATATCCCGAAATTCAGTGTTTAAACATGGTGACTCTAAATAGATACATCACCGTACGAAGACCATTGCACTCCTACGCACCACTTTCTAACCTCATCAAACAAATTTGATGTTTCTATTCTTAGAGTAAAACATGTAACTGCTTTATGGCCCAAGAAACTACTTTCCGTCAGCACACGTTTTACGTTAATTACAACCTTGTTGCATAGACTTTACATTTTAGATTTCTTTAGCAGAATAAGTTTTCTTGGATTTGTAGAAGTTTTAAATTAGAATGCTTAATTAGCATTGTCTATCAGATTTCTTTTATTAACTCAAATACAAATGCTTTACCCGATAATATAATAGAACCAATGTATTTTTTACGACAAATTGGCTGTGGCGGGGCCCTCCGTCCGCGGAGTCAATGGTCGCGGGTTCGATCCCCGTATAGGAATAAATATATGTATGGATTACAAATATTTATTCCTAGTCTGGTAACCCCTTTAATCCGCATTGACAAATGTGGTGGGTTAAAGTCCGTTCCTCCAGAAATGGAGAGACCCGTGCTCAGCAGTGGGACATATATGGGCCGTTAAAAAAAAAGGTATTTTACATACATTGTAGTGACATAGCGGTATGTATAATTCTATATGTAACCGAATTGTAAGCGATCACAGATTTATTGATTAGGATTGACATAAAACTCAATAAAACACAAAGACGACCTAATTAACTCAGTGACAGGGCTACTACAGGAATTCAATAATAGCAGGTTTGTTTCCCGCATAAGGATAAATATATGTTACATATACATATGTATATCATGCGCAAAATAGTGAAAACGCTGTAAATGACATAATTTCAAAATTTTTTATTGCATATTCGAATCAAAAAAAAATACTGCATCAAATGGACTGAGTCTCACAGCTCTACGATCAATAGAACATTTTGTACAGCGTTGAAACTGACCATTTTTGAGTGATGACATACAATGTTTTCAGAAATATTAAAAGATTACTACCCCCGGATACTATGGTGTCTTACCTCAGCATACAGGGCTCTGCTGGGGCTGACCTCCATCCTCCCTTGCGGCTCGTGGAATTCACTAAAACGAATTTGATATACCTAATTTGTTGAAAATGACGGCGACGCGGTTCGCCATCCGTCACGTCCTCATTCTCACGAGGGCGAAAAGCGACTAATGGAGAGCTGTATCGCTGCGATGAATGGTGGCGGATGGAGCTCTATGGTCTCTGCCAACCTCTGCGGGGGATAGGCGTGTTGTATATATGAATATATATTTATAAATCTTAAAAGATTTTTTCGCTCTGGTGGTAAGTGTTTATTTTGCGATTTACTATGTTTTCGCTTTTTTGCATCGATATAGACTCCTGATATTATACTGAAAATGGAAACGGCTACGCTCAGTTTCTCTGGTGACCGTGATTCGAAAAGAAGAAAATCGCCGGGGAACCAACGTCACAGACATAGCCTTTTGAGCTCAAACTACAGTGATACTAGGCCGGTGATGATGTTTGTCGAAGAATCGGCAATCGTTACAGAGGATAATTGCTGTAATAGACAGCGTGTTTTGAATTACGTAATACAGAACGTTTGTCAGCTAAATTGTGAGATGATCTGCACTGGGCAGCCGGCAAAAATTAAATGCGTAGAGCCATAGATTAGGTTAGGTGGTGCATCTTAGAGGAGGCCTATGTCCAGTAGTGGACTGTTGTAGGCTGAGGATGATAATATTATAAGTATTTTCAATTTATTGTGGAACTAAAATAGTAACAGATCGTGCGACTGTTACAAGGCACTTCACTGTGTCATTTTTTATCCCATTCTCACTTTCCCTCTCATAAAATTGTCTAAGAACGCATATTATATTTACGCCGAAATCTTTTGGAAAGTGGAAACGTAGATACGACAACTGCGTAGTATCTTTATATACATTGAATCTTGTTTACTATAGAAAGAAACTTGAAGTTTATTTATAGGTATTAATTTTTTAATGTATATATAATACATAGGTCGCACATACCTACATGTAATGTTTAGGAATTAACATTTTGCGCGCATAAATGCCATCATCAAGGTCAAATAACAAAGCTTGCATGTACTTTGGTACTGTGATTATACAAAGTGTTCTTGTTGTAGTTTAAAAAAAATATCCATATATAATTTATCCGAAAAGCAATAACTTATGTTTTTACAAAATATTATTTTTAACATATCTAACAACGTGTGGCCCATCTGTCAACGACAACGTGAATGACGTCGTCGCGTTAATTACACTTACGACGACACACTTTTATTTTTATTGATTAATTTTTAATTTAAAACAAATAACTAAAAACAATTAAAATAAAAGTCGTAGAACAAACGTTGTTGCTTTTAACTTAAAATCTACCTTATTATTATTTTTTTATATGAGAAAACTAACATTCTGTATATAATATTAGCTGGTCTGGCAGATGTTTTAAGTATATAGCAGAACAAGCAAAAGAATATGTGAGTCACGTAATGTTAAGTGATCACCGCCGACCACAGACATCCGCAACACCGGAATCACAAATGTGTTATTGACCTTTCTTACATATACTCGTCACTTGGAGACCCTAATGTCGTTATTGTTAAAGAACGACGGGCATGACGTAGGTATAGAACATAGGTACATCTAGAGAAGGCATCAATATCAATATCAGCCCGCGGCAGTCCACTGCTGGACATAGGCCTCACCCAAGGCGCGCCACCTAGCTCGATCTTCGGCTACACGCATCCAGTCTCTGCCAGCCGCCTTGCGCCGATCGTCGCTCCATCTAGCAGGAGGGCGTCCCACACTACGTTTGCCGAGTCGCGGTCTCCACTCCAGCACTCGTCTATTCCAACGATTGTCGGTTCTCCGACAAACGTGTCCAGCCCATTGCCACTTCAGTCTGCTAACTTGAAGAGCAATGTCTGTGACTCTGGTTCTCCGGCGAATTTCTTCATTTCGAATTCTGTCCACTAGAGAAACCCCGAGCATAGTTCTCTCCATAGCCCTCTGAGCGACTTTGAGCTTGGCGAGGAGACGGACTGTCAGTGTCCACGTCTCGGCACCGTAAGAGAGTAAGAGAGAAGGCATAGTCATCCGAAACCACAAAACCGCGTATTTCTAAAGTTACCAGTTGAACCGTCACCTCCTAAAATGAAATCCGCTCACATAGATTGCTTGTACGGTATAGAAGCTCCTTAACGTTCTACAAAACAAATATATAATGAGAATATAATCTTGAGTTCAGAAGTTACAGACTCACAAACTACATGCTATATCCTATATATGAAACTTAAATATTATTATTATTATGGCATTGAAGTCTGGGTTTGTAAGACTCGCTAGCAAGAGGCCCCCAAGTTTGAGTACTGGGTAGTTATAACAACTCCGTGATGAAAGCCCCTCAAACTTGTAGCTCGATTCGGTTGCGTTTGGATCCCTATCGATGAGATATTTTAACTATGCCTGCTATATATAATAGTATGCGAAACCATTCTTTCTCTACATTTACCTGCTGTTACAATATAGTGAAACTTTAGTATGATTCGTGGAGAACGAACAGTCAGTATATATACACCATGTATTCATATTTGTTTGTTAATTATTTTGTTTTAATAGGGATTTCATTAAAATTTTTTCGTCTACTACCACTGAAAGTGAAACAAGCGTAATATTCTACGATTTTTAAAAATCTTGTCACAAACCTCTATTTATTTAACCATTTATTTATTATTAATTTTAAACCTATATTTATATATGTAAACTTAAACTAATTTATTCATTATTACAGTCACATTTTTATTATTTATACATATATTATTTATTTGGCACAAAAAATATATTACAGTCGGGGAAAGAGTCATATGAACAAATCATATGAACATAACAATAACGCTTGGACTATAATTCTTGATATTTGCACACAGCATAGTTATATTGTAATAACAGACAATCAGACTTTATTTATATACATCTAAATGTATTTAACAAAGAAATATAATAATAATAAACAGATAAAACGAAAAAGGGAAAATAATAATTTCACGTGCGATTTGCCAGCTTCCAAATATATCCCTGAGCGATTACTTTAGTTGGTATATATTAATATTGAAAATATAAATGTTTGTATTCTTAATATTATAATAACAAATTACTTTAAAATAATTATGTATTTCATATGTTCCAATAACGTGTAAAATATTACCATCTCATCTATAGAGTGTCACCAACCCACACACCATCTATCTATTGTACTATAGTGTCTAACGGTTGTCTGAAAGAATTCGATATTAGAGATACGACCACCCTCTGTTTACTTACACATAATGTTATAATTAATTATTGATAATTTTTTTTATGGTGTACAATAAAGAATATTTATATCTGTATATCAATCATAGATAACACAAAAACTAGTACTCTCTCCCTATCGCGCTATGATATTTGATTTATAGAATTTAGTTGCCAAAAATGGTAACACTGATACCTATAAATGGTAACTATTTCTTGGTTAATGTTATATTTTTATTACTTAGGTTATTCGCCCGAGGTTTATGGACATCTTGGCCTGAGGTTTTGTGCGTAAAAACACATTTATTACGGTTGTTTTTGCTATTTATTTTTTCGGTGATATCTAGCTTTCGAAAAAAAAGCATCGCAAGACAAAGCGTGACAAGAAAAATGATAAAGCAGACACATAACGACGTTAAGTATTTTCAACATTCGACAACAGTTTCCGAGAAATTCTAGAAAAAGTACATTTTAAAGTGTTCTTACTGAGCGAACAAATAGAGAAACACTGTACACTGTTACTGTCTGTAAGCACTCTAATTTTATAAAACGATTTTTTTTATAAATAAATATATTCTAAGTGAGCGAAACCACCATAAAATAAACTTGAATAATTTCAAATGGACATACCATTCGTATAACCGCGACCGTGAATCTTCGCAAAACAAATTAAACTAAGTAATTGTTTCCACAGCGAGATCGGCATTCGTGTGAGATATCTTATCACTACACTTGTATGGTTATATAGCGCTGCGCTGACCCGCTCTCTATAGTTGTAATGTATATTGCACTATCAGTTAACATGCCGTAGAGATTTGCTTAATTTATTTTGTGGACAGTCAAAAGTTTTACTTACCTAAGATCCGCGACAAGCAAACAATAACAGAAAATTAATAATGTGTGTTTTCCTGCTGGATGAAGTAGATTTATCCGGAACTTAAACCAAAAACTTCGGCCGTCAGCAACTATCCACCCACCAACCACTATACACAACACCAAACACACACTACCACTTTTCCACCTTGTAAGTTTACAAGGTGGAAAAGTTTTCATTTTGCAGCTTACTACGTTTTCGCTTTTTTGTCTTTAGTCAGTTTATAAAAAGTGGCCTGAATGACAATGGCAAAAACGGCCTAACACGGAATTTAGTGGTAGAGCCACGCTGCAGACGAATACTTTGTCAAGAATGGCATATTATTTATCTGTAGCATGAATGGACCGGCTCGCCGGGGAAGTACCACACTCCTGCAGAAAACCGGCGTATGAGTGGTAGCTTAGCTACCGCGCTTCGCGCATCCGGTGAGCGGTAGAGTTCCGGAGGCCTAACCTCCTCCCTCTCATAATGACACTTTCCTTAAATACCGGCAACGCTTCTGTACTGTCTATGGCACTGCGGATGTTTATGGGCGGCGCTATTTGCTTTCCATTAGGTGACACGCCTGCTCGTTTACCTTCCTATCCCAAAAAAAAATGTGTTAAAAGGCTGCGCATTTATTACTTTCAAATTATGCATTTTTAGTCAAATTTCTAGTCTTTAAGCTATTATTTTATTGGTAATAACGTAACTGGAGTAAATGAATAATATATAAGAAGAAAAACAGTTTCACGTAGGGCATACATTAAATTTGAACGTTCAAGGTGAAATTATATTGAAAACATTTCACATTCCATTAAAAACAAAATCAAAATGTAGCTAGTTATGAAATATGCCTGTTATGTTAACTAATTAAGGCGTAGCTAAGGTTTAACCTTAAGAAATACCAAACCAAGTATTTGTGATTTTTGCCTTCCATAAAATTGAATGTTTAGGACTATCGTAATATATGTATATAATATTTGTTTTCAAGCAATGCAAGGGGAATAAGGAAATAAAAGAATGGACAAAGAGTTGGCTCTAAGGCTCTCAGCTGTTATATATCATCTTTTTTTTATGGGATAGGAGGGCAAACGAGCAAGCGTGTCGCCTGATAAAAAGCAATCAGCGCCGACCATGGACAACCGCGACACCGCAGGAGTCGCGGAACCGTTGCCCGACTTTTAGGTATGTATAGGCTTGTTTTTTGAAGGTTTCAATGTCATAACAGTTCTTAAAGACCGCCGAGGGTAGCTGGTTCCACAAACTGGTGGTGCGTGGAAAGAAGTTACGAGAGAAACGCACCGTAGTAGATCGCCACTCATCCAGATGGTGGGGATGAAATTTTTCTTTACGGCGAGTTGTGTGGTTGTGGAATTCGGCGGCGAGAATTATTCCAAACAATTCCTCGGAGCACTCCCATGATAGAAGCGGTAAAAAACGCTGAGAGATGAGACATCTCTCCGCAGCGCTAGAGAATCATCTCTGCCCCGGATGGGTATTTAATAATAAATCAGTTATAATTGTACTCTCTTGTTTCACTGATTACATTAAAATGTCCAATTTATTCCCACGCCTCAAAAAAAGCTAGTCAATGGTTTACCGAAAGAAGCGCAAAAGCAAAGCTACTTTCCGAAAGTTGGTTTTCTGCTAAATTACGTTAATTCTCCAGACAACCTAGCTCATTCACGCTACAAATATTATAAACAACTTGGAAAAAAATTAGGAATTCTGTTATTTTTCGTGGCTTTACCACAGGTGAATAATAGAAGCTCAAAGTAGATATGAAGTATAATATAATAATTCAATAAGGACCCCAAATTTAATTCCCCGCACCTCGGAAGTGAGTCAGACGGTATTTCCCCTTTGGATAACGTAATCGTTATTTTTTACACAAATCGAATTAAAATGGCAAATATTTTGTTTTTTAAAAGTGCTGGGAAACGTGGATAAATTAAGCAATACAGTCTACTGCTAGCCATTGGCTTAACACAAACAGGGGTTTTCCAATCTCTACGTTTTGTGAGAGGATTGGGGATCAGACATTGGTTTTATTACTCAGGTAAATGCTGCTGCAGATCTACTGGTACTTGCACCTATTATCACCTCGACGAATATCAACTTCTGCGAAATTTTTAAACTTAGATATTTTTCTTCATCTAATCAAAGTGAGAATCGATATATACATTTAATCGGTATATCTTATCACCAAAGTGTCCAGTTGATTATCGTTTGGATTTCCTAACTTAGGTTATACAAGATCACTGGGAGACTTGGAGCAAATGGGTTATGTTAGTGCCTTGGAAGCTTAATTACTTATTCTTGAATACAAGGTTTTTCTACTGCTATTTGCTCTAGTCACCTCGTAAGATACCCAAGAGGACCAAGAGATAGAGATATATATGTATATATATATATATATATATATGTGTATGGCCTACAGGTTACCATTCCGAGTCTGAGTCATCAGCTAATCAATTTTATACAATTGTCAAAAATTAAGTGGCTTACCATTTGCCTTTACCGGAATGCTCACATACTCTATTTTATTCTACTCTTCTTTCACAGTACAGGCTTTTCGTTTGTGGAATTTAATGCCGCTGGAGGTGAGACAAGCGAAACCCTTCCGATTTTCAATAAGTTAGTCAAAAATCGTTATCTTAATAAATATCTATGTATCTTGTTATTTATTCGTTTATTATTTACGGTTAACTCATATTTATATATACTTTTATTTTTCCTTATGGCTGTTAACTTTGTTTATTAATAATTTATTTCTATTATCCCGACGATAATATATCACTAACCTACATCAAATTATCTTTTTAACACTGTGTCCAACCTACGGTTGTCTAAAGGAAATAGCTATTGGCAATAAGACCGCCATTTGTATATAAATATTACAATCAATAATTGTATAATTTTGTTTTTGGTGTACAATAAAGAATATATTTATTTTAAAGCATGGTGGATTAACATCCATTCCTATAGAAATGGTGAGACACGGCCTCTCCAAATATGGGCTATAGGAAAAGTTTTAATAAATTTAAGGAAAAGTAACATTAAATAATATAACTGCAGGGCGAAATAAGATCAACACTCATCAGATAAAGATCGATATACATACATATCAATAAAAAATGGTATATAAACAATAATATCATTAAATATTTCAAACCTTTTCCCACAGTGATACTTTTAAGATAATCTTATCTGCTAGCGTGGACAGAGAGCTCTGCCAATGTTTACTCCAAAGTGGGTTAGGTCTGGTGTCGCAATTGTTTGAACGATCTGCGCTTAACGATTGTATTACAAGTCCGCGTCATAAGTGATTGCATATACGGCTAAAAATAAGAATTAAAGAACAAGTTTGATAGTCCACAAAAACACATGGGATAAATGAGTAACTTTTTTCCACATTAAAAATAAGCGAGCAACACTGCAAGTAATTTTTTACCATTTAAGACACGCCACCTAGATCTGATCTGATCTTCTGTTACACACATCTAATATCTACCTGTCAGTCACTCTTCTCCGACAAACATGCCAGTGGCACTCCAGTTTGCTAACTCGAAGAGTTATGTTGCTCATTTTGGTTCTCCGACGAGTTTTGTTATTTCATACTATATCCACCGAATAAACCACGAACATATAAAACATCAACAGTTTGCAGTAGTACACTGCTGGACATAGGCCTCCCCCAAGAAGCGCCACCTAGCACAATCTTCGATTAAGTATAAAGTATTATACGATTTTCGGTTCTCCGACAATCGTGTCATTGCCTCTTCGTGTACTCGGAGAAGTATATTGATTAATTTGGTTCTCTGACGGATTTTGTCGTTTCGAATTATATCCACCGAATTAACCACGATCATAGCCCTCTCCATATCTTATTTATATCAATCTATAGATCAATCAGCAGCCCGCAACATAATAAGCGTCATTGACACGACAAGGTTGAAGATGCACTCTTCAAAATACCTTTATATTGTTATTACGTTCAAATATTTGCAAGGACCCTACGAAGCGTGACTGTGTAACGTTACTCTAATGTGTCTGTGTGTGAACAAATTATTGCAGCTGGTCAGGTGTTCTCAAACTATCGTCAGCCAGTTCACTCACAACTCGTCAATGTTGTAATAGTTTATTTTTTTAAAAAAATTAAAAAATATATCATTCACAAACAAAAAATGAAATAAAGGTTATTATTATCATTATTAGGAATCTGGGGCAAACCACTGTTGGATATAGGCCACCCCTAAGAAGCGCCACTTAGTCTTTACGCATCCTACTGCCGGCTGGGGGGACAAGCACTATATATGTATGTGTATATATATATATATATATATATATATATATATAGGTAAGCGTGGTGGGAAATATATGATATACGTTGTAGAAAACAACGCCGGACTCCATTAATCATACGCTTAGTAAAAAAGTTGTAGTTATTTCAATTCGATTCTGTACACGTGCCGTAATCAATGCAGGCGCTCTCTTTCAGAAGGCAGCTATGCGATTGCCAAAATCCAGTTGAATAACACCAATGTTAATATGCTTCCTAAATGACGGTTAAACGTTGAGAACCGCTTGCTATAACTTAACATAGCGGTTAACGTGACACATGACAGTTCGTGTTATTTTATGTTTTCCGCTTACACAAACAAAGTGAATACATACTTTAACACACGATTACGCGATCTCATTCTGCTATCACTCTCTTCATACAAGCTCGTCAATTTAGATACTTTTGACCTGGCCTGCTTTAATAATTTCAGCGATTTCGTTAAAGTACGAGTATGTTCTTCCTCTACCGACCTTTCTATCCTTAATGCACTAAAGTCCTCAAATTGTATTTTATTGACCGAAACTATAGGAACTGATTTTAATAATTTGCCAATGAAATGTATCGTTTCGCTCATTTAACTCTTCTTCACTTTATTTTCAATATACTTTAAGACTTACTTTCTACTTCTTACTTTAAAATTTACACAAACTATATTAAGGCCGCGCCACAAAAACCTCGTAGGATTTATCTCTGCGTTGGCGAGCCGTTTTTACTTTGTTACAAATTAGTGATTCATTTTTTGTGTATACTGAAACGGTAAGCTCCAGTCAATATTAAAAAGTTTATCTCGCTCACCCTGTTCGTCTATCTTAGTAGTATACTATTATATTAATTCAGGATAATAAAGTGTAATCTTCAAAATCTATTATAGGCTGCGTAAGTATTTAATTATTAATTTCACTTATAGAAATCAGATGTGCTGTGGAATTTGTTAACATAACTAAAATATTTTCGCGGTGTAATATCAAATGACGACCAATTGGCTCAGTGGCGGGGCCCTCAGCCCGTGGAGTGAAAGTTCACGGGTTCGATCCCACATCGGTATAAATGTATGTATGGATTTACAAATATTTATTACGAGTCTGGTAACACTGCCAATCCGCATTGGACAAGCATGGTGGGTTAACGTCCGTTCCTCTAGAAATGGCCTCTCCATTGCTCAACAGTGAGACATATATGGGCTGTTAAAAAAAATATATCAAATGAATAATATCTAAAATCAGATTTTCCAAAACGCGGATTTCACTCTATCGCTCCTCTACAACTACAGTTGTCAATTCTTCAATAAATGTGACGCCAACCCAATATTTTGTTCAATCTTTAATTTAAATCGGCCGTGTTAAATTATGTATGATAGTTATTATAGCAATATATGACGTTTTTTTGTGGGATAAAGAAGGCGAGTTGTATTTTTTTTAGAGTAAGCGTGTCGCCTAATGAAAAGCAACCAACGCCAATCACGGACGTTTACAACTGCAACATAGAAAGCATCGTCTGCATTAGAAATATATAGGCTTGTTTTCTGAAGGTTAATGGCGTATCGGTTCATAAAAACCGCTCATACCGGTAGCTGGTACCACTGAGTGGTGCAGGAAAGTAAATTTCGTAAAAATGTATAGTAGTGAATTAATTAAGTGAGCCACTAATTCTGATATTCTTCCTCTTTTTCTCATATTGCCCTTATGTTTTCCGTAATAGAAAAATATGATCTTTTCAAAAGAATTGGCCATTAATACGTGACATTCAATTTAACTTATTTTTAATTTAAACATTCAAGCAGTGTTCCAGATATTGTAGAAAAAATATAACAAATATGCACTCTGTCATGTTAAAAGCCCCACAGTTAGACAACTCCAACCATAAAGCGATCTATTCTCGCCTCCGTGGACATGGGGAATCTTTCCCCTTCATTCATTCACAAAGGGCCGTAAATAATGATTTATGTACGACTTAAAGCCAATGTTACTTAAAACTTGCGGTTACTGTACGGATCTTCTGGAAACATCGTTAAAATTGCACATTAGAGTGTGGAAGTTATTTTCTAAGTTTAAACTTCAGCCTAGCAAGTCAGTTATTTTGTAGAAAGTCAAGTTTAAAAGAAGATAATCGTAAATAAACGAGACAATATATTTCTCAACGGCCGGTCAGCACTTCTGCAAAGTCTCTGGTGTTGGAGATATCTATCGGTGGCGTATGTTGCCATCAAGAGGAACTCTTACATATTTGCCTTCCAATCCGTAATGATATTCTAAAAAGACTCACGCATAGGACTTTGCTCCATGCCTCCTACTGAACTTTATAACCTTTTAAGTTAGGAAATCCAATTGATGAGGAAATGAACACATGGCTGAAAAAACATACCTCTCATACCGATTCTCCCTTTCCCAATAGCAAAAATATTTGTTAAATGGAGAATTGGAACATTATTTCTTAAAAGTGAAGTACATACACTCACTTTTACTAACCTCAAGCAGCCGACTCAATTGGGAAAGTTCAAAACTTTCGCAGATTCGATTTTTGAATGATAGATTCACTACTGCGTTTCTTTCTATGAGCAATTAAAGGCGAAGGTTCAACTCCTTCCCCCACTTGCCCAACCCTTCTACTTTCTACGCTTTAACTAAAGGCAGACAACGCATTTGGGCTCCAAGTATTATAGATGTCCCCGAGCAGCGCTGCTTTCTCGCTTAGTTGTTTGCTCACGTATTTTATTAAAATATTATATAATCAACTTAAACACCGACTTTTGGCTAATTCATTCTCTTAAAACTAATCTGCGATCCCAAATCTGCCTGCAAATTATGGGATTACATAAACACCCCTCAATTTCGAAGAAGAGTCAGTCATGGTTGTGTGCATTGTATACTTTTTTCTTTTACACGTGTAAATGAATAAAAATCTCTCGATTTAATATTAGTAAACAAAGAGAATAGCCATAAGCAAATATATAATAATATAAGTATATACATACATACATACATACATACATACATACACACACAGACATACATATAGGTTAACCGTAAATAATAAACGAATAAATAAAAAGATACATAGATACTTATGAAGAAAGATAGTGATTTTTGACAAGCTTTTTGAAAATTGACGAGATTATAATCAACTGTTTACTTGCATTTATTAATGTACATAAACGTTTCTCTAGTTATCTGTGGGACTATGCACAATGTTTATTTCATACACATTAAAGGATTGTTAAAAGAAGATTAAAAAAGACAAAAAAGTCGATACCTGCGGAGTTTCTTTCGCAGTTTCTTCTCCATCCAGAGGAACTTAACTACAAATTGGTGGTAGAAACTTAATTATCGTTATTATTATTACAAATGTTTGATAAATGAAATGTATACAAAAGTTGTGTTTATATTTATGATATTAAACAATACTGGAAACCAACTTCAACTCGGAACTAATACACGAACAAATTAAACATTTGTCGAAAAATAAAATAGAACAATATTACTGACATACACATATAATATTTTAATACAAAACATTGTATTAATATAATAAAACAATAATGTCATTCATTTAAGTGCGTATATATATCCTTTATTTTCATTAGTAACGCCTAGTTGAGGAAGTTCGGATTTTATAATAGTAGTAAGTTATTTTAGGATAGCGGTGTCATCACGATCAATGGGACTTGGGAAACAAGAAACAAATATAAAAAAAAACTACTTTTAAATATTAAACTTTTACACTCCACCCGTGAGTCTCACTCACCACGCCATTCCTTGCATCAACTCTAACGGTGAGTTTTACTAGACATTAATTTCAACCCACTCTCACTTCCTTTTTTAACAAAGTAATGTTATATTCATATCAACAAGATAAATTTACGTTGCGGATGTGGATGGCAGGGTTGGTAGGGTAAGACCAAGGAAAACATACTTTAACCAAATTGCTGCTTGAAAAACCAGGTCGTATAAGGGTACTATCCCTTAACCGGCGGGTTTGCCTGAGGATAGTGATGACTTTGGAGGAAAAAAGAAAAGTATGCCGAGATCAAAGCAGATGATGATCTGTGGTCTCTGTCTACCGCTACGAATACAGACGTGACCATGTACTAATGTAAAAAATAAAATATGTAGAACTATTGATCAACCAATTATTACCAAGGCAAAGAGTTAATTTTAATCCATTGCTGTGTAAGAGAATTTTAGATTGTGGAGCAGATGGAATATCAATTTCTACGTTTGGCACCGCAAAAAAGTACGGATAGAACGTATTGGTTGAAGACGCGTCGTCAGGTGTAAACTAGAACAAATGGTAACTCGTATCGATGGCAGCCCTAGTCGAAAGGAGGACCCCGTTTACTTATTCTGGGCATGTGTGGAACAAAAATATTAGACCATAAAATTATTTAGATGCACAAGTAGCTTATTCCAGCCAGAAATTGCATAGGGTCACCCCAATAATCCCCGTAGTTATCGTACAAGGCGATTATGACAGCATATATACAATATGGTGATAAAAACCAATCTGCGATCCCCAATCAAAACAAAGTGTGATGATGTCAATTACGGCATCTCTCATTTTTGAGAGAACCCAATGTCGAGTTATAGCCTCTTACGGAAAAAATACGAATATATATAAAAAATATATATAAACATGTATGTGCAAAATTACTTGTCCCATTTTGTTTTGTTCACATTACCTCGGTAATACAAATTGGGAAAACGTATATAAATACAAAGCTAATAACTGGGTAATACAAATACAAAGCCAATATTTAAACGTATTCCTCTTAAACTTTTATATTCGTAAACTTCCTTCTTGGTTTTTCATCTCCCTTCAAATCATCCGAAACCCTAAACTCTAAATATTTTCTATATTACGGGTTATCTAAATAACCCGTTTCTTTTTCATCATTATCAGCCCATCCATCCCTACTAGATGGAGCGACGATCAGCGCAAGGCAGCTGATAGAGATTGGATACATGTAGCCGAAGATCAAGCTAGATGGTGCGCCTCGGGTGAAGGCTATGTCCAGCAGTGGACTGCCCGGGCCGTATCTCTTTCATCCTATTAAATTTTTAGTTGATAACGTTTTACATTTTACGTATTATATGTAAAATTATTTTAACACTGTCTTGTCTTAAAACCCGCTTGTCCCCGTTCCCTCTTCAATACAGAAACCTAATCATAAAGTCTATTGCGCATGTCACGTAGCTTTGCCAACCTAGACCTTTTCAATATTACGTATAATTTGGGGTCATTCACCGATCTTCCTATACATAACATCTGCTAGTAATGTTACGATTAACTATGGTATGTTAATTGATTAAATATATATATATATATATATATATATATATATATATATATATATATATATATATATATATATATAATAACAATAATAGCTATTATATAAATTATTGAAACGAACGTTGCGGCGACGAAGAGAAAGATTTATTTTACATATATAATAGCAGGAAAAAATGTCAATCTTGCAGTACCTATAAAATTTACCAATAATAAACCGAATTATATTTGGTCTTAATCCTAAACCCCCTGTATCTATAACTTTAAACGAGTATTTAGCTCAAGTTCTTCTAAAAGTCAATTTTCGACTACCTACAACTTATCAATTAAATATTTAAAAAGAAAACAATATTGATTGAATTAAAAAAGAAGTCAAAATTCACAAGTGCACTTTAAAAATGTCATATTATAATATTGGTAATTTTACTAATTATAATTAAAAAACATAATACCTTATTTAAAAAAGAAGCAAAATAAAAAAAAATATTTAAAGAAACTAAGAAAACATCTTGAGTCGAGCAACAACAGTCAATGCTCAAAATCTAGCATTGCCACAGCCAATGAACTCATCTGATGTAAAAAAATTAACGCCCTGAAATTATTTCATGCGAACACTCATCTATTTGTAGTCTTTCGTAAGAGCAACCAACCTAATTTTGCCCGTGAGATTTAGGTCACTTTTCGCGCGACGAAAATCAACTAACACTAAGATAAAATCACAAGACTCCCGGTAACGTTTTGGAAACATTATTCGTTAGGACATTGTAATATTTTTTGAAAACAGAATTTTAACGGAAAATAACAGGTTATAAATTATCTTACCTGTAAATGAATAGGGACTTTCTTCACTGGAGCGTTGGTCATTATTAAGAAATCACTAAATGCACAATTATATCTAAATGCTTGCTAAGCGGCAACGCAATTCGGTTTTCGCGGATCTACGAGCTGTTGAAATTACACATAAACACAAGACAACATCGGCAACCGCTTAACTAAGTTAGGTACTGATTATTTTCATTGACTGGGCTCCCCTCTTCTGCGCAAACGTACAACTCGGCTATTCTATCATTCTTTCTGATTGGATAAACCAAAAATTGTATGTTCACTTCTTCCATGTCTTAAAAGTTCTCGCACACGTGGATAGATGGCAGCACTTTAGCAAATATAATTTCACTGTAAAATATAAATTAATAGAAGTTTTGATAACCATTAACATTATTTGTTATTTTTGATCTTAAGTTATCTATATAAAGTAATTTATGCTTTAAATAAAAATGAACACTTTCTTAATATAATAAAATAGACTTGATATTATTTCTGTTTTCCGCAAGGTGGCGCTTATCTATATTTTAAAGGCGATCATTACATTACAAGACGAGTTGAGTCGTTCCGACCAAAACATTCAATTCAACCGCGCCATGCGTCTCGCGGTACCGATTTTTGGCGCCCGTTTTTTACATAAATATTTAAAAGAACAATAGACACAAATAATAATCGATGTGGAGTGAAGTGTAATTTAAAGTTAATAATTACACCCATGCCCTCATTACATCTGAAGCCGGGAATAACGGTAAAATATTACATATTCACATTAATTTTATTGTAGATAGTAATGAAATAGATATCAATAATTCATTATAAGCAATTTTTAGGTTTAAAATATACTACAAAAGCAGAAGATATAGGGATATTATTTATTTGTTAAATCCAACATATTTTACCTAATTTTATTTCTAAATTCGTATCATTAAATCTATTAAAAATGATAAAAAAATTAAGATTTTCTTTTGTTTATCTATCTAAAAGAATGTATTATATGACATTTATACATTTATTGCTATAATCCAATTATAATTTGAAAGAAATATTGAAATAATATTTATCACATAGAAGAGTTATGTGTGACGTAGATGTATGAAATTAAATGCAGCCTTTATTTACTACGTTTTACTATGACATACTATAGTAAGGCATATTATTTGAAATTCTGCAAAATGATATCTTATCTCTTTGTTCAATTTACTAGGCTGTTAATTAGTAACACTATCTTTTAAACATAGGTACGTATGATGACCTTTTGTCTTATCTAATATATCAAATATTCTCCTACAAATACAGTAGCAATACAGTATGTTTTTGAAAATGGTTTGCTATTAGCTTCTATAAATTAGTAATAATAAGTAGCTATCTATATAAGTTAGGACAAAAGCTACCTATATTTAATACCTATCTAATACCTACGTGTGTCAGCGGTTTCCAGATTTTCATAGAACTAAAACAAGGAACCCAATTTATGTTCATCATGTGTGGCCTTATAAAACAAGTTTATATTCTTAAATATGTATGTTGACTAAATTGCCTATTTTGTTAAGAGCATTATGAGCGTTTTCACTACACTTTCCTCCTCAGGACGTTTAGTCATTGAAGCATCCTACCGAACGTGTTGTATACGGCGACAAATCTAATTGTATCTCTCACGCATTAGATGAAGTTGAGTATCAGCCTGATCTATCATGTCAGGGATTTTAATATCTAGCATTTTTACCATCTGGTCGGTATTGGGATTCGTTCGCTAAATTTGATTCTTCTTTACATGAAGCCTAAACGAATGGTCTTTATTTTCAATTATTTGTCTCTCCTTTTTCCGGAATACATATCCACACCATATGTGTATATCTTATACACCACCAAAAGAGCTGTAGCAGTTCACTGCTGCTTCACGCACTTTGTTTGCCATGCCATCTCCAATTCTCTAGTCGGGTGGATCCATGAACAGTGCAAGGTAGAGGCAGTAGCTGGATGCATTCATCTGAAAATCTGGGTAGAAGCCTATGTCCAAGAGTACAGTGCAGAAAGCTGTTGATAATAAAAACAATAAGCCTGCATTGCCTTACACAACATCGGTAACAATGTGACACGTCATGCATGTATACAAACGTGAAAGCTTGACTTATCTACTTTGGTTGCTGATAAGCCGGAATAATCTGCAACTTCATTAGATTCCACTTCGTTTGCAAGCGCATAAGACTGTTATAAATTTATAGAGCTATGTGGTCGTAATAAATCTAAAACTTACTGACTGATAGACGACGTTTCCAGAAACTTGAAATTCTATATTTTAAACACTTTCAAATGACGCTGAATGCTTACCATTTAAGAGAAGATTTATGAAATTCATATTGATCAATTAAAAAAGTAAGCCACCATAGCGACGTTCCGCCGAGACCACTTATTTTTGCGGAACGCTACTATAGTGGCGTTTCCATTATATACACTTGTGGCCATATAATTAAGAACGATTTGAAGTTCTAGAAGTTTTTATTTAAATAATGTCATATAAAAACATGTGTACCTTCTGAGAAGCAACCAGTCATGTTATAAAATAGCCACATTAATAGAGCAACGTGGCTTAGGAATAATGAATAAAATTGTCAACTATTTTTTCTAAGATTTAATTTATTTTACCAAAATACAACATTCAAATAGTCCTGAAGCTGGACAAATAATTAAGAACGATTTATTATATATAAAAATCACAATAATATGTAGCGCGAAAAATTTAACAAGCAATTTAATACATTTTTAACTAAAATTAATAGTTAATAGCATATATATATATATATATATATATATATATATATATATATATATATATATATATATATATATATATATATATATATATATATATATATATATATATATATATATATATATATATATATATTCCAAAAAGACCCTCTTTTTTCGGAACACTACTAAAGTGGCTTTCGTTCTAAAGTGGCACTTATTTGGACGGTATAGCACTATAGTGATTTACTAACTCTATTTCCATGTAATTTCGTAGAGGAAATGGTCATAAACAGTTTTTGTGCCAACCAGTAGTGATCCCAGGGGTACCCACTTGCGAAAGAGCGGACCATACCTAAAAGATAAAGCCACATATCAAATAAGTATATTAATATAATATTTTTAAGAAAGGCCAGGTCAAGAGTACCCTCAATCGGCGGACTTGCATGAGGAGAATAATGAGTGTGGAAGAAGCAAGGGAAGTATGCCGAGATCGTAGCAGATGGAGATCTGTGGTCTCTGCCTAGGGGTACGGGAGACAGGCGTGACGATATGTATGTATGTATGTATATAATATACACACATATGAGGCGTTCTAATGACGTCAGCATTGTCCAAGGTAATGCATTGTTACGTGCGGTTGCTTCGCTGATAAAGGACTGCTTCTAGTAGCAGGTTCTGCATCTCAACTTCACGTCTCAGAAGTTACACAGACAAAGACGATATATACGGTAGATGATTTTAATGGCGTAGTTATGAATTTTTCGGTTTCTGAGCAGAGTTGTGGGATTGCCGATCAAGGATAAAGATAAATATTTGTATGGTATTTATATTATTTTCAACTCAGAGTTGTCATTATATGTTGTGTATGTTTGTAGCAACAACCATAAAGGGAAAAACTTGGCGTTAGACAGTATGCAGGTACTTCACGCTTTCCCACCCTTTTCAATTTTATAAATGTATGAAATACTGTTCTTATTGCTGGAGTTCGCAAGTCTAGGTGTTAGGGATGGTAATCATCTAGGCACCATCCCCACCACCTAAATGGTTGCCAGTCTGCCGACGTTAGATTAAGTTGAAAGTTAATGCGAAACTGTGCAATTCTGGAACGTTTTACCACCTGTGTTCCCGACCAATCAAGACATTGAGATTTTCAAGAGAGCGTTCGTTACTGAAGTTTGGCAACGCATTTGTAAAGCCCCTGGCTTAACGGATGTCTATGGTTAGTGACGATAGTGTACCATCAGCTACATGCTCGGTGAGAGCCATGCTCGGAGTTTCTCTGGTAGATATGATTTGGAATGAAGAAATCCGCCGGAGAACCAAAGTCATCGAAATAAGCTTTCGAATTAGTGGCTATGGGCTGGTCACGTTTGTCGGAGATCCGACAATCGCTGGAGCAGACGAGTGCTGGAGTGGAGACCATGTCGTAGTAAACGTAGTGTAGGATGCCACCCGGCTAAATACTGCTACGACCTGCGGACCGGCTGGCAGAAACTATTCAGTTTAGCCAGTTTATCCAGTTTAGCGTCACCGAGCCCAATCTTCGGTTTGACCGAACCGAAACCGAAGATTGGGCTAGGTGACGCTACTTGGGGGAGGCCTATGTTCAGCACTGGACTGCCGCAGGTTGTTGTTGATGATGAGGAGCTACATGCTCGTGTGTTTGCTCAACTATAAAAAAGAAAATCCTTTTGTTAGGCCACGATTGCCAAACGCGTTATTTATTTATTCGATAAACGACCGTTCGAAGAGGGCCTTGACCCATGGCTAAAATGCACCGGCAACTGAGAAGCTCTTAAATTTTGATTGATTGATTCGCACCCAGTCTCTGTCGGTCGTCCCGTGCGTAGGTACAATCCATTCCATCTATCTAAATATATATCTATCTTCGCTCTTATTCACTCTTCACCTAGAAAATGTAAATGTAATAAGTCTACGACTTTTAGCTAAACTAACGTAAACAAATAATTTAATATTATATAATATATATGAGTAATATATAAACGAATAAATAAAATGATGAGTAAATAATAAACGAATAAATAAAAAGATACATATTTTATTTATTAAGATAGTGAGGTTTGACTATCTTTTTGAAAATCGGGAGGGTTTCGCTTGTCTCACCTCCAGCGGCATCAAATTCCACAACCGAATAGCCTGTACTACGAAATATTGGTTAAACAATTTGGTATGAATTGCAAGCCTTTTTTGATATTACATATTCATATATTCTCAAACACCTCGAATGTTACTCATTGAGAAATACAAAGTGAGCCTTGAGATAAGAGGGGGTAAGATGGATTAAATAAAATAAAGTAAAGAAGAGAGAGTATGTCTAATATCATTTAAATATTAAATTGAATGCAAGTGTGCAGTTTCAGACTGGCTTAAAAATCTAAATTACGATAAAACCGAAGCAATGATAAAAATTATTTAAACTTTTGCTTTTTTATTATATTCTTTCTCTTTTTTCCTCTTTCTCACACAAACATTAAAAGGCAGACACACACGTACATATTAGTATAGTAGTAGAAAACACGGGTGAAAGAGTTTGAATTTTTTTTTTCATGTAAATGTTTTCGTGAGGAGCGGTGACCGCAGTAGTTAATGCCTAATTCAGATACGTGAACATTTAAATATACATAACGTGTTATAGGAATACGTACAGTATATCGACGCAAAAAGCGAAAACTAAGTAATCGCTAAATTAAACATACCACCAGAGCCAAAAAACTATTAAGATTTCAAAAAAAAAAATTAACTAATCACTCAAAAACAGTCAGTTTCAACCTATCTTCGTTTTTCTATTCTGATCTTAATATGCAATAATCTTTTTTGACATCTGTTTAATTTACAGCGTTTTCACTATTTTTTGTATCGATATAATTTTGTTCTCATAACTAAAAGTATTTTTTTTCTCGTGGCTTCTTTTATCAGTATGGATAATGAAAAATGTTTACTAATACTTGCTATTTTAATGTTTCAAGTTCACGATGTTAGTTACTATTGCTATTTTAATGTTTTAAGTTGATGATAAGCAGCTGTTTTATACCACTATGAAGAGAGTGATGAGTGTGAATGAAGCAAAGATAGTGTGCCGCGATCGTATATATGTGTGAATGATACTGTATTGGTATATAGAAGCTTATTTTTAATATAAGTAAAATAATGGAAGTAGAAGCTAATTGGACCTCCACATCGTTACATTCACCACAAACGCAACCTATAAAACGTTGTAATACAGAAAAATATTACCATTAGATGTCAAATATATAGGTATGTGCGGGTGTGGTATGTTTCCAGTAGGGCTGGCCCGTTTATGCTATGTGCCATAGTTCTGTGGAAAAACTTGTTAGAAAATTATATTGTTAGAAAACTTGTAAGAAAATTCTATTTTATATTTTTTTTATCTTTTTGATTCCTACTATTGGTTAGTATATATGTATTTATATATCTTGTTCAAATTTTTAATAGTTAATAAAATACATTTTATTCATTCACTCAAGTTCAAATACACATTTTTTCACTTGTATTTGATGACACTTGATATTAATACAATTTTTTAAAATATTAATTCAATAATTAAATTTAATTAATAATAGGAATTTACATGATCTTCAAATAATTGGCTCAGTGGCGGGGTTGGGGCCGCGTGCCCCCGCCCACGGAATCAATAGTCGCGGGTTCGATCCTCGCATCGGAATAAATATATCTATGGCCTATAAATATTTATTCCGAGTCTGTTAACCCTGTCAATCCGCATTGGACAGCGTGGTGGGTTAACGTCCTCTCCTCCAGAAATGTGGAGGCCCGTGCTCAGCAGTATTGGCTTTAATTTTTTTTTATATTACTTGTTTTCCATTTCTCGTAGTGTTCTACTTCCATATATGTATATGATAAAAGAAACCCTGTACACTATAAGGAAGAAGATTTAGTCTTCGCAAAAGGAAATTCTTTGTGGTCGGAAACCAAGGCAAAGCTATCTCCTATAACGAGGAAGGGAAAATGTAATACGGATGTTCCGTTATTGATTGATATTGGCTTATTTCTCGTATTTGTATATAGCTCAAGTGCGATACTATGTAGTTAGAAAGAACACATGTTCTTTCTAACTACATAGTATCGCACTTGAGCTCATCACTTAATATAAAGTAAATAATTCTGAGACTGAAGAAATTCGTTTATTTAGGTATTAGATTTTGATAAAATTGTTATTAATTTTATAACAGATTTTGAATGAAACTATGATACTGCAGTCTGCAGCAGTTTAAGACTGGTACTGCCATCTACTGTCACTAAGAGGAATATGTACGAAAACTTAAAGATTTTATTTTAACCTTAATACATTTTTTAATTTATTTATATTAATGTATACATATATAAAACGTTAAAATTAAAATTATCGACCGATTGACTCAGTGGCGGGGCCCTCTGCCTACGGAGTCAATGGTCGCGGGTTCGATTCCCGCATCGGAATAAATATATATATTAGGTGTACAAATAAGTTTCCGCGGTTTGTCAAAAGATGGCCCCACCAGAAGGTTATGGAGAAATTGTCAGATGTAAAACGTAATATCCCAAGTTTAGTCATCTGGCAACACCATAACCTTAAAGTACTAGTGATTCCGTATCAGCATCACGTAATTTTTTTCGTGCAAAAATGTCAAGTTTTATTCCGAATAAGCATCATTTGCGGGAACTTTTGATTTACTTCTTTAATGTGAAAAAATCTGCAGCTGAGGCGCATCGATTGCTTCTAGAAGCATATGGTGAAGCTGCTTTAAGTGAGAGAAGTTGTCAGGAATGGTTTCAAAAGTTTAAGAACGGTGAGTTTGACGTTAAAGACAAAGAACGCAGTGGAAGGCCGAAAGTGTACGAAGACATGGAATTAGAAGTACTATTGGAGGAAGATTCGTCCCAAACGCAAAAAGAACTTGCACTTACTCTACAAGTGACTCAACAAGCAATTTCACATCGTTTAAAATCGTTAGGAATGATTCAAAAACAAGGAAATTGGGTTCCATATGAACTAAAGCCGAGAGACGTTGAACGCCGATTATGCATGAGTGAAATGCTGCTTGCCAGGAATAAAAAAAGAGTTTTTTGCATCGTATAGTCACTGGTGACGAAAAATGGATTCACTACGATAATCCAAAGAAGAGAAAGTCATGGGTTAAGCCCGGCGAACCATCAACATCGACAGCTAAGCCGAATATTCATGGAAAAAAACTCATGCTGTGTATTTGGTGGGATCAGCTTGGTGTCGTGTATTATGAATTGCTGAAACCAAGCGAAACCATTACTGGAGCTCTCTACCGAACACAATTGATGAGATTGAGTCGGGCACTTAAGGAAAAACGCGCCCATTACTACTCCAGACACGACAAAATTATTCTTTTACACGATAATGCTCGTCCACATGTTGCGGCGCCGGTAAAAACATACTTGGAAACACTCAACTGGGAAGTTTTACCCCACCCGCCGTATTCACCAGACTTAGCCCCTTCTGATTATCACCTGTTCCGGTCGATGGCACATGGTCTGTCTGAGCAGCGCTTCACATCATATGAAGACACCAAAAATTGGGTAGATTTGTGGATAGCGTCAAAAGATGAAGAGTTTTTTCGACGGGGTATCCGAATGTTGCCAGAAAGATGGGGAAAAGTAGTGGCAAATGATGGAAAATACTTTGAATAAAACGTAATGTACTTTTCCTTTACAAAAAATTCCTAATTTTTTATAAAAAACTGCGGAAACTTATTTGTACACCTAATATATAGATTTATAAATATTTATTCCGAGTCTGGTAACCCCTCCCCAATCCGCATTTCCGTTCCTGCCCTTTCCTTTCTTCTCTATCCTTTCTCTTCCTCTCCGCCAATCCACGGTCTGCCGTGCCAAAAGATGCATGACTAAGCACGAGCTTAGTCGCAAGCGTGCCGGCCGTCCTCAGGATCGGGCTCCCCTGGGTACTATGGTGCCTTACCTTAGCACGCAGGGCTTTGCTGGGGCTGACCTCCATCCTCCTTTGCGACTCGTGGGATTCACTAAGATGAATTAAATATACCTAATTTGTCGAAAAATGACGGCGACGTGGTTCCGCCACCCGTCACGTCCTGATTCTCACGAGGGCGAGAAGCGACCAATGAAGAGCCGTTTCGCTGCAATGAATGGTAGCGGATGGAGCTCTGTGAGTGGGAGTGGTTGGCAGTGGTCTCTGCCAACCACTGCGGGGGATAGGCGTGAATATATATATATAAAAAAAATAAAATTAAAAATTCATGTTACATATAATCTTACCATCGAAGCCAGGGCGTCGTTATGAAGAACCTGCGTACGTACGTACATTCATTCATGTACTTACATACACACTGCGTACGTACGTAGGTACAAGAATGAATATGAAGATGTATTGATATGTCGAGTTTGATGTCATAATAAAAAACAATGTGGTGACGCGCTCAGATGCCAATAATGTATGAACTAATGAAGAAATGATGTCTTTACGACGCACATACACAACAATGACAGAAAAAAAACTGAGTAAAATGTACATAAATGTAAATGTGTAAATGATTGGTATAGTTGTATAATATAGCACCAGTTCATTGCTAGACATTGACTAACTTTTTTTAACATATGTTCCTCCATCGCATTCTATCTTGAGCTTCGCTTTATTTCGCTCCAGGTCGTTCCGATGCTACACGCTTTTGCTATCACTGTACGTCGCCATGAGTGCTTGGGGCGGCCACGCTTCCTTATACCTTGGGGGTTCCAATCTAGAGCTTGCTTAGGGATATGATTGGGCTCCCGGCGGAGAGTGTGGCCGATCCAGTACCATTGCTAGACATTAGCTTAGCTTAGCAAAAGGTTTCTAGCGTCTTACGCTATCACAAAAATCTTTAAGCCCTATTTTACATAAACTTTTTATAAATAATTTGATAATATTAGAAATTTAAAAAATACATTAAACGATCATATTCTAAACATAAAATATTTTGGTATTTCTTCCTGGTACGTTGAAGAATATTGTGTAGAAAATTCTCTTTTTGTAATTATATTATATAATAGGTAAAATATCAATAATCCAGCATGTATCAATAATCCAAATATCACAGCCTATACTGGGTACGGCTCCTCGATTTCTAGATAAATGGATATTAACTAGTTACGCTTTTCCAAGGCGGATTGGCGGTGCTCCCAGATTCAGATTAAATACCTGTAAACCATACAAATATTTATTCCGGGTTATCACACCCGCCATCATTGTCTCCGTAAACAGTAGGTATCTTCGTCACTAAGCTAATTTGTACAACATTTTAATTATTTCTTTTTACACAGCCCATATGTGCCCCAGCGCTGAGCACGGGCTCCCTATTATTGAAGGAACGGATATTAACCCACCACGCTTATCCATTGCGGATTAGATGGGTTACCAGACTCGGAATAAATACCTGTAGGCCATAATATATTTATTTTGACGTGGGCATTGAACCCGCGACCACTGACTCTGTGGGTGAGGGTTCCCACCACTGCGCCAATTGGTTCTCTCAAATTTTAATTATAAATAGCCCCTACACAATACTTATAGTAATTAATAATTGGGATTAGAAAAGTAATACTATTTACTAACATACCGGGATAAACCACTATGTTTGCAGGTGATAATGAATTTCTTCCGTTCAATAAAATGACATTAATTGTATAATCCGCTCCATTTTGTTGACCCATAAATTATATTTTGACTGTAATGTAGGTTTTTAAACCAAAAACTTACCGAAAATCGGCCATCAACTCTCCAACCACCAACCACTTTTCGGTTGTCTTCCGTAGAGTCTACTATACCTGAGGATGCCTCGTGTTGGGGCGAAACACGTGTCGTGTACAAGATGGAAAAGTGATAGTGTGTGTTTGGCGTTGTGTATGTAATGTAGGTGCCAACTACAGTTTGGATTAGGGCATGGAACATTACTGGGGTGGTAGAGCATAATCGGAATCCACTTTGAACGATAAGACACTTCTGTATCTTTCGAATCCTATTCGGCTCTTTGATTACAGCGTTCTTCAGGACTCGTAAGTCACATTCTGGTCTCCGCTTTGGGCTGAGTATATGTCGAAAAAAATATTGAAGAAATTACTTAACTTTTCTATGAGCCAATATTTAAAAATAAAATACTTTTAGTTAGATGCGGTATAAAAAAAGAGAGTATAACAAATGAAGTCTTCAGCTACTCAAGCATTTTTCAGTGATCGCCATAACAATGGAATTATACTTACAAATAAATGTTTCAAGTGGAAGGAGCATCGAATACCCGAAGGTGCCTCAGAACAGCGTATTCCATTTTAATACAGATCACGCTTGGTGAAAAAAAAATATACGAGTAGGTAAATATAATGATCAAAGAAATATAAATAAAAATGTTCTAGAAATTACATCACAGATTTAAATTTTTTATATCACTTCTTGTAGACCGGTGTACCTGACTCTTTTAGGAATTAGGTGCAAATCTATAATTCCAAGCTTTTTTCTAGCAGTGGACTGTTATACGCTTTTGATGATGATGATGATAAATCCAGACGATGTGTACACAATTGCAATTCGATGTTAATGGCTCAGTGGCAAAGTTACTGCTTTTGGATTCAATAATCGCGAGGTTCCGGGGGAAAATACCCCAATGTAGAAAAAATAGGATGTAGATATAAATGCATATAATTATATCTATATACATACAATTATTCTGAGTCTGGACTCTAGCCAATCTGCCTTGATGATTCATTCCTCCAGAAATCAGAAACTTTCGTGACGTGAGCTTATATAGAGATAAAAATAAGAAAATTTGAAAATTATTTTTGTTCCGCAGATGGCACGCTACAAGAAAACAGGTTTTATGGACGATGATGCCGGAAGTGTAAGCTCGATCCAGCTTAACGAAGGTGTCCGCTCTGGTGGCACGCATATCCGGTACCATATGGTAAGTATGACTAGCGCTAATTAACATGTTGGAAACAATCTGCCATCATTGATATTTTTATTTTAAGGTAGACAGTATTTTAATTCTTTCTTTCAGAAGCGGTGGTCATTTTTAGTTTTAATAGTGACGTAAAAAATAATTCCGTGTGATTTTTAGTTTGACGAAATAAAGACTTATTACAAAATATCCGTAGGCGGTGGTGATTATTTACCATCAGGCTATTGCTTAGCTACCTCTAGCATAAAAATGCGTTAAAATATTATTTTTTTCCATCGTATGTTCATATCATTTGGTTTTACACAAGGAAAAATATAAAAGGACCAGCGAGCATTGCGATGCTTTACTTCATTATATTTTGTTCAAACAATGCCAGCGCCTGGTCAAACTTGATAGGCAATTTGCAGTGTTTGTTATTGACGTTCCGATATTGGCAGGGGCTTTATTTTTTCCCTGTCAGTTTCATTGGCTTAGCATTGACAGAACATTATTTTAATTAATATAAAAAGCTTTAGTTTCATTCCCAACCAATTTTTTTCAAAATGCCTTTATTTAAAACGCATGTTTGTCTCACTGCTGGGCACAATGCCTTCCTGTTTCTGGTGAAACGAATAAATACTCATCACCCACCACTCCATCACCCAGACTGGGAATAAATACTTTTACACCAAACATATATTTATCTCTATAGAGGAATCGAACTTACGACCGTTAACTTGGAAGACAGTAAATTCACCGTTGAGTCGATCAGGTCGTCAAATTCCAGTAAGTGGTTATAATAATATAACGATTATTGACCTAAATGCGTTATGATGGATGAATCTTTTGAAGTGATGAGCAGAGCTTTAAAGTCGCAGATCCATTCCTCGTGGGAAAAATGTGCATTTTCAACAGTCTTGCAATGGTGTAGATCTATGTACAACGCCGCTACGGTGTCCGTCTGAGTACAGAGCAAGTAGACAAAGTGCATTCAGATGCATCGCGGACAGGATAGGAGATGTCACATGGAAGACTTTTTCAAGATGGAGCAAACGTGGCTATGCATCCACTTTCTGCCATTCGCCCGCGCAGATCTTTTTGCTTCATTTGGCCGGGGCAAGTCATATAATATATATGTGTACATATGTATATGTGTACATATGTATATGTACGTTCTTATGTCTGTAGATAATTTCGTAAACCTAAACCTTAAAACCAATTTTCTCAGTTTCACCCGCAGCATGACTGGGAGAGAATGCCAAATGGCATTAAGTCCGCTTGTTATGAATTTTCTGCAAAAAGTTTAAATAAAAATAAATAAATATATTACCCAAGATGCGATCTCCATTCCAGCACTCATTAACTCCAACAGTAACAGGTTCTCAGATAAACATTACAACTTAATAGTGGTAGAGCCACGCTGCGGACGAATACTTTGTCAAGAATGGCATAATATTTGTCTGTAGCATGAATGGGCCGGCTTGCCCGGGGAAGTACCACATTCCCGCAGAAACCGGCGTCTGAGTGGTACCTTAGCTACCGTGCTACGGTGAGCGGCTGAGTTCCCTACATCCCCCCTCCCTCTATCCCTCCCTCTCTCTTTCCCACTCCCATAAAGACACTTTCTTTAAAGGTCGGCAACGTAAAGTCTATGGGCGGCATGAAAATCTCACTGCCTCTTAATTAACTAACTCAAAGAGCAATATCGGTGTTGTTCGCCAGTCATCTTCATTGTCATCATACTAATTAATAACCTATAGGAAATAAAACAAAACATCCTACCGATCTTTGGTTCACACATTCAATTTCTGGCAGCCGCTCTGTGTAGATAGTCGCATCATTTCAAATATTCTATACTATATAAATAACATATTGAGTATAATTTAATCAGATTATATATACGACTTTGATGACCGATTGACTTAGTGCCAGGGAGTCAATGATCGCGGGTTCGATCACCGCATCGGAATAGATATATGTATGGCATACAAATATTTATTCCGAATTCGGTAACCCCACCAATCCGCAATGAACAAGCTCGGTGGGTTAACGTCCGTTCTTCCAGAAATGAGGAGGCCCGTCAGCAGTAGGACATAATATGGACTATGAAAAAAATTTATAAAAAAACAGATCTTCGCACCATCTAGCCAGGGGGCATACAACACTGCTTTTACCAAGACGCGGTCTCCATTCCAGCACTTGTCTACTCCTGCGGTTGTCGCTTCTCTGACAAACATGACAATGAAGATACGTATATACCAGTCAAAAATCATGAAATCACTTCAATGACAAAACGTCAAATAAAAACTATTATATATTTACGTAAAAATATTAAATTCGTGCAGAATTTATTTACTTAACTTATTGTACGGACAGACAGACTCGGAGGCGTCTTATTAGCGGGCCAAACTATAATATTTATTTAACATGTTAGTACAGGCGTTATTGTTCTTTGGTATATTTCCATAACTTAGACAAATGCGTGACGTCGGTAGACCATAATAGGAAATGAAGGTGGCTTTGGTATTTATTTAAATAACAGTAATAATAATAATTATTGGTCATTAATAAACACAGGCTTAGAATTTCTTTTCCGTGTCCGTCGAACTAGAGCGAACTCTGTGCTACGGCGGACATTCCTTTTCTATGTTACATTCATATATTAATTATATTATATTATGCTAATTGAGTTACTAAATATATTATATATTGCAAAAGACTATGAACCAAGAATAAAAACTATAAACTATAATATACAAAAAAATAAACGAAAGAAAGTTTAGGAAAAATAAATCACGAAACACGAGTGGTGCTTATGTGTGATATAAGTGTGTGTGTGGACGTGTATCTTTCAGTGTGTGTGAGTTACTAAATGCCAATTCATGTTACGTTACTCACTTTATGAAAGACGACTGGCAAAAGATAATGCCAATACTCTCATACAATGCCGATGTGGCAACTGACAATCGATCTGCTTCAGAAGCTCAGTCGCTCAGAAGACTATGAATTCGTCGAGTTATTTCACTTTACGTTAAAAAACTAATTTTATACAAAACTCATTTATTTCTCGCACATATTATTCCTACAATAAGTTACTTAAAGTTCTAGATTTATTTCATAGCATTAAAGCCACATTTAAAAATAATGTTTTAAAAATTCTCTCGGACAATAGTTATTATTAAATATACACTCTTACTTCTCACAAATGCACGCACTCACGCACACCCACAATATATATAAAATGCTTTTGATTAGTAGTATATATATTTTTAATATATTTTATTATAATATAATTAAATGTATATCCTTAATTGTTTATATGATATGCTGTGGTTTTGGTTTTAATTAAATAAATAAACAGATACTATGTTTTAACCTACAACATACAAGTCTACACCTTTCTCAAGGGCCGGCAACGCTTTTGGTTTGGCATATATCTATGGGAGGCGTTAATTTATCAGGCGACACGCTTGCCCGTTTACCTTTCTATCCCATGAAAAAATATGTTAGAAATTGTGATTTATTTGAAAAGCAATTTGGTCTTAGTCATTAAGTACTATCAAAAATAAAGGAAGAGAAACAATTATTAATATATGTTTATTAATCACTAATTTATGTCACAAATTTTGACAATAATTTTAAGAAATCGCTTTTCTCACCGCGCCCATGTGATGTTTCGTTACAACGCCAAATACTATTTGTTCTATATAAGTTAAATGTCTATATATAATAATGCCAGTTGATTCAGCTTCTTGCCATGCAGATGTTTCTTATATGACTCATTTTATAACAATGCGTTTCTTGCTACGTTTTTAATAAATAACATAGGCAAACGAGCATGCGGGTCACTGGATGGATGGCAATCATCACCGCCCATTGACATCTACAACATCTACAAAGAGTTTAATGGGACGGGAAGAATCAAAAAAGGGGATATTTACCTAACTTATGCTATCTCTTATAAATAGTGGAGTCGTATATGACTTCTCGATCGGGGAATTACCACACCTTCACAGAATATCAGCTTTAAATGATGTTAGTTTTTTTTTCACTAAGATGAATTTAATATACCTAATTTGTTGAAAAATGACGGCGCCGTGGTTCGCCACCCGTCACATCCTGATTCGTTTCGCTGCGATGAATGGTAGCGGATGCAGCTCTGTGGTCTCTGCAAACCCCTGCGGGGGATAGGCGTGAATTTATAAAAAAAAAATAGTTTTTTTAACTCAGCTTCGTAAGTTAAATGCAAGGACCCGTAAGTTACACTCCTTTTCCCTTCATTCACTTTCAATTTCCTCTCCTATTATACTTTCATTCTTATTCTAAGGTAAGCAGTGAATATTTTTTCTATAGGATAGGAGGGCAAACGAGCAAGGGTGTCGCCTGACGGAAAGCAATCAACTCGCCCACAGACGACCGCGATACCACAAGAGTCACGGAACATTTTTGGTAATGTGTAGGCTTGTTTTTTGAAGTTGCCAATATCGTATCGGTTCGGAAAGACTGTCGAAGGTAGCTGGTTCTAGAAAAGCGCACCGTAGTAGATCGCCACTCATCCAGATGGTGGGGATGAAACATTTCTTTACGGCGTGTTGTGCGGTTGTGGAATTTGGCGGCGAAAAGAATTTGCAATAATTTTAATATTGTATAGGTTCATGGGTGGCTGCTATTATATTTCTTACATTAAGGTACCGCCCGCTTGTTTGAAATTTACAAAGTATAATTCTAATATTCTTTCATAATCAAAATATGATTTTAATATTCTTTAAAATACAAAATATAATTCTATTATAATCAAAATTACAATTTTGTATTTTACATTGCAAATAGTATATTTTGTATTGGACATTTCAAATAAGTTCTTAGTTAAGTTTGGAAAGCGTTTCAGGTCCCCCGAGATAGCCACGAATAATAATGAACGTGTGTGTATTGTATGCAATCCCCAGGGTTCGGCGTTGCTCGTGAAAGCATTTCATAATTCACATTGTGCCGATCCTTTGGAAATTGTATTTGCTTTTGTTGCATTGGGTTTTTTTTTCGATTTAAATTTTTTTTATTTGTATATAACTATATTTCTATTACTTTTGTGTCATTTATTTTGTTCAATACTTTTATGATCTTCACTATTTATGGCGCTAGTGTTTTTTCTTGTTTTTAAATCATTATTGTTTTTGTGGGATAGGAAAGTAAGCACACGATGGAAAGACAATTAATGTGTTGCCAGCCTTTAAGATATGAGTAGGCTCACTTACTCACCTATTTTAAAGCATCAACAACTAGAACTATTAAGCGTATGAAAGGAAGATGCTAAGAAGAATTTTAAATGCTGTTAAAGACGCAACATAACTATAACATGTTTGATAATTAAGGTTTTTCTAAAAATTATTTGTAGTTTTGATCTGTCTTCTAGACCCTCCTATGTGTAAAACAAAAACTAAGTGTTTACCACAGGGGAGGGTCTAGGAACTAAATAATTATAGTGTTTATTTTCAAACGACGAACAGTAGGTTTTATGACGAATAGAATAAATAAAAGACAACAATCGTATTAATTTCAAATGTAATACGTGGCATTGTCCGTTGATTCTACGTCGCTTAAATAAATATTACGTGTGATTATATAAATTAATTATGTATTGGTTGTTAAATCGATGACATTGTTTTCACAATTAGCGGCGTATGTGTGACGCGTGCGCGCGTCTTGCGCATAAAGCAGGATTAAATCCAGATATAGTTTTATTATATGATATATACTTTACTTTACTTTTAGCTTGAACTGTTACACTGCAGGTCAAAGGCCTCCCTCCCTTCTTTCCACTGGTCTCTATTGTGTGATTTTGTTATTATAATTTATCCATATGTTGGCATTCGTCTACTCTAACGATTATCGAATCTCTGACAAACGTAATCAGCCTATTGCCACTTCCGGTCGTTAATTCACAGTGCTACGTCGTTGAGTCTAGTTCTCCTGTTGATTTCTTCATCGACAATAATATCCACCTTTGAGCCCTTTCGTCTGAGTGACTTTGAACCTGTGAAGCAGATGAAAAAGGAGTGAGGTAAAAATAGAAGAAGTAGGCAAACGCGTGATGAGTAACACTCGTTTGCCTACTTTTTTCATAAAATTTAAAAATAAATTCAATAAATTTATAAATATGGGGCAGACTGATAAATGTGGAAAACATTGTGGAACACAAAAAAAATTTACCTTGTTCCATATGCAAGTTCACTGGCTTTAACTCGAATCATCAAATTTATGGACTTGTTTACACATTTTCCAAATATTTTCTTTTTTTTTTTGTAAATATTTTAAATCAAACTGATTATTGAAACTGTATGAAGAATGAAGAAATTGTTGACGTGTGTTTCTTCTTTTCAAGTAAAAAACTAATATAAAAAAAATTAAAGTCTTCTTTAAATTTCCTACTTTTATACCCTCCTAAATATCTTTTTAAGAGAATTTTTTTTCTCCCATATAAAACTAAAATTTAATTAATTAAATTAAATTTATGAATTAATATTTGCAAAAAATTGTATAACATCATTCACTACAAGTTTAAAATATTAATATTTTTCAATATAAATGTTTTTGAATTTGATTGGATGAATAAAATGTATATTATTAACGATTGAAAATTTGAATTTGAATACTAGGCCGGAACTATGCAACGGAAAATTATAATCAAACGACCGTAATTCAATTTTTTCTTCTCTCTTTTTTTTCATTTCATCTTACCAAGATTACTTTTTCCCATAGATTTCACTATCTTCCCATAGGCAATTTAACTACGCCAAATCTCACACTTCTTCGTACGCGTTATGTCCTTAAAAAGGCATATACAGTATTACATTGCGTATTAACATTCGTAGACAGAAAACGTAAGTATTTGCTGAAGTAGAAAATGACGTATTTTGTTTTATACACCTTTTGAATCAGAAAAAAAGCTGAGTCGTTTTTTAAAATTTATTAATTCTTTTCAAAAACAAATACGTTTTCTATCGTCGATATATACAAATATAATACAGTTCAAACATAATACATAACAAGTTTAAAACTTTTTTCTTAAAATAGTTTACTTATTACGACGTCATTAGGCGATAAAATATGTGTTTATATAAGAAGTAAAAAACTTATTGACGTATATCATATACAGGACGTCCAACCTTAGAGTGAGGAGTACGTCACCGCCTACGCGAGAGATCCCAATATGGCCCCTAAACTGATTCGTGGATACATAGCTACTGATAGGCGAAACACTTGTTATAGAGTACAAAATCCGAACTTATCTATATAGGGCTGCCACCAGTGAAGGAGAATTTTCGCTTTCGAAAAGCAAATTTATCAGCGTACACAACGTCGCTCAGAAATGAAAAAACGACTAGAGGAAGTGAAATACATACTTCATACGATACCCAGGAAATGGGATTGTCCTATTCTATACCGAAAACCATTCAAATCAGTATTTGTATGTGATCTTGGCAAAGTAAGTTTGACTGTCCATCTTTCGTCTATCTTGAATATTACAAACTGCCCTCCTCAATGAAAATACCAAACGTCGTAGTTCAAATAATATATAATTCTCGTAAAGAAAGGCTAAAATTAGGGAACATTATAATTTCATTCTAAAATATAGTGTTAGTGGTGAAACTACGTAGTAAAAAGGAAGTACGGTGCATTTGTTTCAAAAATTTTAACTTGCCACCACTCTGTGAACCAGCTAGCTACCTTCAGCTTTGTTTTCGAACCAATACGATATTGGAACTTTCAAAGAACAAGGTTATACATTTCTCAAAGATTGAAAAGAAAGCCATTGCCTTCCATCAGGCGAAACGCTTTCGTTTTCCTTGCTATCCCAAAAACAATGTATGGAATCGTTGTATTTTCTCCTTAAAATATTTTTATTTAATTTAGCTTGTTTTTCAAATAATCTATATCACTTAAGTTAATCGATACCTTACCTTAAAATAGAATCGGATTGGATACGGTCACAGAAAACCATTCAAATCAGTATTTGTATGTGATCTTGGCAAAGTAAGTTTGACTGTCCATCTTTATAATGGATTATCGCAAAGTAACGCCTTACTCCATCAATTATGTGATTTAATATGTTTATATCCAGTAACCAAAAATTAAAAATGTTTTCCTTTTTTATTTTATTTTAAATAACTTTATATTATAATACGAGTATATACTAAACCTAATGAATTAGTTATCAAAAAAGCATGCTGTGTACATATATTTAAAATTTAAGCCAACGGTATAATGTAAACGATAAATCGGAGGATGTAGCTATCAATCCTGATATCCGAAAGGAAAGCGGCCAGAAGCTTTCTACTTTAAAATAAACCCATAAAGACAAACTCCGTCGTATTAGGGATATAAGCCAAGGGTTCTAGTGCCTCCGGTGTAATTTACATGAAGGAACACGCAGGAGGTTTTGGTGGAAAGGAGTCAGACCTAACCCGCCAGCCGCCCCAAGGCTGAAGGGATCCATAAAGCATTTCCTATGGAGTAAAAAAAGGAGCAATATTGTGTTATCGTACAATATGATATAATGTATATTCTACATAATAAATTATTTCTGTGACTATCATTCTTTCTATGTGCTAACTAAATAAAATAAATATATATATTTTATAAAAAAATTGAGACCATTACAAAACATTTTATAAAATATTGATATTGCAAGGACAGTCATCATTCACATAAAACACTCAATGCTTTTTCAAGAAGACCTAAAAACACTCTTATGAAGAGTACAGAAAAAAATCGTATAATTATCAGCCCTACATCTGCGTTATTTCTCTGCATGCGCACGCGTCGATGTAAATACCACACGATTTCAGTTCAGTTCAGTCCCGCGTTGGTCTCTCGCACGTATGAATGTCTTATTTGTTATTTATAAATGATTCCAGCATATTTATAACAAACTTGATAATACATGTTTATTAATTATACCTCAAATGAGGATGTTGATGATTTGTGGTGTGAAATAATTTTGGCGGGAGATACACTTTATTTTATCAATCAGAAAACTAAGTAACGATAGATGAGGGTAATAATTAATTAAAATATATTTTAATTAAATTACACCTCAAAAAATATCTGCTTTAATATCGGTTAAAAAAGTGTTTATCACAGTTAATATATACCAAAATAGGTGTGACGTAGAAGTAAAAGAAATCATGGCACCAGATCAACCAGAATCACCTTCCCCTTCCGTTGAAACCCCTGAAGATACCCCTTCTCCATCTCCCGCACCGGACCATGTAAATAAATTTAACTGGTTAAAGCACACGAGAAACGCGAGAAATAATCCATTTGTCAAAGCGCGACCTTCGCTAACCAGAGAGAGCTCTACGTCAGAACTCTTCTCCAGGCAGAACTCGAGCTCAGACTTCTTTCAGAATTCTCGGCTTAACCTCTTCGAAACTGCACCGAAACCGGAAGTGTCGCAAGGATACAGCAAGGTAAAATATAATATTTCGTTCCCATTTCATTCACCATTAAAACTATTAATTTTCTTTAATGGAATCTTAACTTCTTTCATAAACATATGTTCTCATATAGATACATACATTCGTATTTATCCCGATAAACTTATAAACAAGTATAGTAATAGGGAATTGAACCCGCAATCATTGATTTATAAGCCGATAAAAAGAATCTTATTATACTTGTTTACAAGACTTTTATGTACGAGAGCGAGTACGGCCCAATTTTGGTTGCTAATTTTTTCTTATCTTGCTCGTCCGAAAAACACATTTTTCCCAGAAAGTCATCTTATTAGTGCCGAAAGCTCAACCCTTGCAGTCAATAAATAAGTAAGATACCTTTGAAGTTCTTTTTTTGAGAGTGATATTATAGGTCCAAATTATAGTAAAAATTTATGACATTATTCTTGAATATTACAAACTGCCCTCCTCAATGAAAATTCCAAACGTCGTAGTTCAAATAATATATAATTCTCGTAAATAAAGGCTAAAATTAGGGAACATTATAATTTCATTCTAAAATATAGTGTTAGTGGTGAAACTACGTAGTAAAAAGGAAGTACGGTGCATTTGTTTGAAAAATTTTAACTTGCCACCACTCTGTGAACCAGCTAGCTACCTTCAGCTTTGTCTTCGAACCAATACGATATTGGAACTTTCAAAGAACAAGGTTATACATTTCTCAAAGATTGAATAGAAAGCCATTGCCTTCCATCAGGCGAAACGCTTTCATTTTCCTTGCTATCCCAAAAAAAAAATCAAAAAAGAATCGGATTGGATACGGTCACGTGAAATCGATAGCTTGACCGATTATGATTGAAGAAATTTACCGTATGATGTTTTGTTCCTAACAATATCCATAACTAATTTTGATTATGATTATATATAATAAAAAGAAAAAATAACCTAATTGGTTTTTAAAATAACTACACTAGGACCAAATTAATAATTATTAAGAAGTCCTAACTGACTCTGCTGTGGCGAGGGATAAATATATGTATAGCCTACACGTATTTATTTCGAGTCAGGATGTCCCGCTAATCCGCTTTGGAAAACCGTGGTGGGATAATGTTCAGAAATAAGAAATACTCGTATCGAATCAGTGGGTCAAATGTATAATGTATAATATAAACTGTGAAAAAATCAAAAATATAACCTTGCAAGATAATCAAATCGTACACGGTCACGAAATAACGATAGCTTGACCGGTTATAATTAAAGAAATTTGCAATATGTGTTGTTTTGTTCCCAATAATATCCGTAACAAATTTTAAGTAGGATTATATAATGAAAAACGATGCATATTATCAATGTTAGTATTATTCAGTAACAAATTAAAAGTAAAATTCACTTTGACGAATCATAATATATCTAATTGGTTAAAAAAATGACGGCGATGTGGTTTCGCTACGATGAATGTGAGAGGAAGGAAGAAAAGAAGCAAGGAAGGTGTGTCGGGATCGTAGCGGATGGAGATCTGTGGTCTCTGCCTAACCCTACAGGGAGACAGGCGTGGCTATATGTATTCAGTAACAAATTGGGTGCATAATTTCAAAACCTAGTAACGGACATAGGACATTTTATAAGATAGCCAAAAGTAACAATTGGACTTTGAAATTTGAAAAGTTGGTAGGACAAGGGGCATTTTGTAGGAAAGTCAAAATTAACAATCCGGTTGCACAATTATAAAACTTATAAAGGAACATGTTATAGGAAAGCCCAAAGATTGGACGTTGATATTACTTAGACATGAGCCGCCCGCCTTAGCAATGCCGCCCATAGACTGCAACACCATAGCTATTACGGAAACTTCGCCGGTCTTTAAGATATATGTAGGCTTGTTTTTTGATGAAATAGGAAGGCAAACGAGTAGGGGTGTCACCGAGTCGAATACCGAAACCTTAAGATGTCAACATTTTCAAGTCCAATGTGTGCAAAGTACAAAAAATAGTGTTTCTTTCGAAATTTGTGCAACTTTCGAAAAATTAGCACGAAACCTTAAAGCTTAGAGGGAACTTTGTTAAGGAAAAGCAGCAGCAAGAACATTGTTGAAAAATCGTCGTTGTATCCGTTGCTGAGCCCTTGCTCGCTAGTCTTATATTTTATGGGATAGGGAGGCAAACGAGCAAGCGTATCACTTGATGAAAAGCAATTAACGCTGCCCATAGACATTTGCAAAACTAGGGGCAACACAGCGGCGTTGCCGGCTTTTAAGATATGAATAGGCTGCATTTTGAAGATTCCAATGTCGTATCGCTGCAGAAATACCACCAAAAGCAGCTGGTTCCATAGGGTAGTCGTGCGTGGAATGAAGTTTCGGGAATAACGCACCGTAAGCTACGGTTCCTTTGCACGAAATTGTAAAGGCCTTAAAGTCAAATATTCTCATACACAAAAATATATTTTAAAATTACAATCTGTTACAACTCCCTTCTGTATTTGGCGATACGCTAGTAGCATAGCATGCAGGGATCTTGTGATTTATATGTAACAGTATCACCCCGTAATTGGTTGTTTATCGGCGCTTCTTATAAAGTGTATTCCTCGACAACCGAAAGTCGGAGCGACCTTGCTTTTTACAGTTTTGTTGAATGCGTCATGCCTATTATAAGACAGACAGTTTACATGTATCGTTAAAGGTCGTTCAGGAGTCTTCACACGGTCGTTTATAGGAACATGAAAACATGTTTGCTGAATGACTTTTCTATGTAAGAATATGGCAAAACAGCAAACCCTTTTATCATCTTCATCTACTCAGTGTAGAGTTAAATTTAACCCGTAATGGCTCAGTTGGTAAGCACTGTTCTTAAGATCTGACGTCGTGAGATCGATGCTACACATTCGTAGCACATGCATTTTTTTAATTAATATTTTGAATAAATATATACAACGAAATATGTAATCCCAATAACCTTTTGGCATTATTAATCAGCTTACAAGGGGAGGGGACGATCTTAGTTGGGGAAGGGCTTTGGTGTAATTGTAGTACTTCAAGATATTCAATCTTTCAAATATTGCTTCAAAATGGCCAGCCAATTCGGAGATAAAAGCCTTCGAAATTGTAAACTCAGCTTATATATTAAAAAAAAAATTCACTATTCCAGCGATGAAATAGCCTAGCCGACTACGGAGAAAATATTGCTAGTCTCCTAAATTCTTTGGTAGTGTCTGTAGTCTCCAGGGACTCCCTTTAATATAACAAATACTTCAATTATCTACACACAAAAGAGATAAAATAATCTTTGTTACCATTACCTACATCATCAACAGCTTCTAGACGATTACGCCTGGACGTAGACTGCTTCCACGCTGAGAGGATGGACATATTGCCCATAGCTTCCACTCTTTACAGGTGGATTAATGATAACTGTCCCAGATATCATATATTCTCTCATACTCTTATTAGCTGGACTCAAAAAGTGGCCAATGATGACGTTCGATGACAAGTCAAACAAAAACGAAAATTTTTCAGGCTGTCAAAGTCAGAAAATTTGCTTACCTGGCTCATATCATGAGACACGACAGGTACAAATTGCTACAACTCATCTCATCAGTCGCGGGAAAACGACAAGTTGGTCGAAGAAGAAAGTATTGGCTACGTAATATTAGAAAGTGGACTGGGATACTAGTACTCTGAAACTGCTGCACTTCGCGAAAGAAGAGGAGTGTTGTGCTGAATTGGCTGCCAACCAGCGTAGGTCGGAAAGACACTCTCAGAAAAAGAAGTCTATCCTGTTATAAATGGAGATGAGTCTTTATTTTAGTAATACAACAATTAGCCACTTGTAAAACACTCGTTTGTGAATTAGAAGGATACAACATCTTATGAGGGTGAGTAAATCTCAAAGTTAGGCGTCATTGATATAGTCGAGGGTCCTTGTAATCCGAATGAGCCAACCGTTTATTTAATGGTTAAATACCTAAAAATCAATTAATTCTTGCCGTTGAATTTCGATACCGCACATCTCTATACAAAGTTTCATGTCTTATAACTAGATGAATGATGATTCAGTACGATGCGTTGCCTGAAACTTTGTTCCAAGCACCATAACTGTCAACTCGGTGTGAAACCAGCTATCTTCAGCGATATTTTCGAATCAATTTGACATTGGAACCATTAAAAAAACAAGCCTACACATTTCTCAAGGGCCGGCAATGCTTCTGCAATATATATGGTGATGCGGATGTCTATGGACAAAGTTGGTTGCTTTCCATCAAGCATGATGCTTGCTCGTTTGCTTTTCGATCCCATAAAAAAGCATTTTCAATTTTTTCGTATATCCTAAAATATAATCATAAAAGTTATTCGAAATCTGTATCGTATACATAAACTATGAAATAAATTCATTTGAACTTTGGCCTCCCTAAACATCGTGGGGTGTTGCCAATAGCAGATTGGTTTATTCTGAGGTAACTGCTAATGTCCATCTATTGGTATTTTGCCAATGCCACCACTGACTGAGTTTGCCCATATCAAAAATCTACGGGAATATATGGGGTGGAACTATTTCATTCCGGTAAAAATAAAGAAAATGAAATAAATTGCTGGCACGTAATAACGTATCTTGATATATTACAAACATGTTCTGAATTCAAATCACGCTTTCTTTCAAATATTTTTATTTTAGTTTTTATTACATGAGGGAGACTGAAATTGTTGATGGGCTTGAAAAAAGTGTAGGGTCATGGAAAAGGGAGATAAGAGGTAGGGATGGATAGATTTACGGCGTAGAGACGAATCACGGTAGAAAATTTTATACCCAGATATCGGTTAACAAGATTTAATGATTCAGTAATAAAATTTAATAGCTCCCCATTCATTTTACAACCCATAATTTTATTTACTTATCGTTTGTAGACTGCACTTTATGTCTTGTTGTTAATCTTCACATCCTCATTAACATTTATTAAGCTATTGGTTGGGCGCACTTTAGCCAATCGTCCGCTCTGTTAGCGTCCTAATGTATTGGGTAATTTTGCTCTCCATGTTTAGAATCTCTATATTCTAATAGCATTTAGTTATATATATCTAGTGGCAAGTGTGGTTTCCTTGCTAGAATACGGCTATTCCATATCTTTCTTTATGAGGAGGCTATGAAAATACCAAGAGATGGGCAGCAAGATCTACTTAAATAATGAAAACTAATCTGCGATCTCCCGTCCGCTCCTTAAGCATTAACAACCTCCCCCGATTTTAAAGGAGCCCAATGTGTTTCCGTGGATTCTTAAGACTCTTTCTTAAGAAGTCATAATACACAAATATTTTTTTTCATAGCCCATATACATATGTCGGGTCGGCACTGGCCTCCACGTTTCACGCTTGTCCAATACGGATTGGCGGGGTTAACAGACTCGGAATAAATATCTGTAGGTCATACCTACATATGTACATATATTTATTCTGATGCGGGGATCGAACCCACGACCATTAAATCCGTGGGCGGGGGGCACCGCCACTGCGTCAATCGGTCGTCAAACAAATATAATAATAAAAATATTTATGAAAGCATACTCCAAGTATATAAATTGCTATCATTTGTTTTTATTTTCCTTAAAAAAGATTAAGAAACAATCCGTAAGAACAGTTAGATTAAATAATAAATAGAAAATTTTGCCAGAATGCCTTAGAATCATTTTTTTTTTCATAGCGCATATATGTTCCATCTTGGACACGGGCTTCCCCAGGCGGATTGGCGGGACAACTTGACTCTAAATAAATACTCATAATACATACATATCTAATGATAATGGAAGCAGTAGTCTGACCACTAAGACAGTTAAGTTTTTTTTTAAATATAAATCTCTTCAAAAGTAATGCACGATTTACAAATCTTCACGTTCCTAACAATTCTATTTATAGCTCCGGTGAGCAGTTAAGATGAAAATTAATATGTTTTACAGTGAATCTATTGCTGCTTTTTTATGTGTGGGTGTAAACATACGTTATACCAGAAGCATATGGAATCATATTTCAAACCACAGATTACCGTACAAATATAAATATAGATTAATAACATTCAGAGTAACATGTATTTTATTTTTTTATCTTTATATGAGGGGTATAATTTCAAAACCCTCTAAATAATCCTGAAGAAATTTTATATAAGAAGATTATTTTGAATATGTTGTGATTGTAACATAATACATTTTAGCGGCATTTTAGATTGATTTTACTGTGAATTTAAGTGGGTTATGTAAGTTAACTAATAGACATATTGAAAGTAAAATTTAAAACCTTTATTTTGGTGTAAAAATATGTAAATGTGTCCAAAGTCGTTTTAGAGGGTTTTGAAATTACAGCCCTCATATGTGTATTTACATTATTTTATGTATTATAAATGTAGTATGTTTTTAATTTTACGAGTCGTATGTCTATAATTTATTAATACGCAAATATTGTTTAGTCTGTTTTCCTTATTAGGTAGCTGCACCACCAACCTTGCAGTTTTCTCAGTTTCATTCGCGTCTTGATTGGGTAATAATATCTCATGGCAATAAGTCCGCCAGTTGTGCTCACTGTTTGGAAAACACTCACCAAATAAATAATTTTAATTTATTTGTAATATTATATAGTTTTGTATTCTATTGTACAATTATTTAATACAGGAAAAACCATAACTATGGGACCAGCTATCTTCTACGATATTTAACCGATACGACGTTAAAAAGTTCAAATATAAGCCTACACGTTTCTCAAAGGCTGGCAAAATAAAATGCATGGACAGTTAAAAGTTTTACTTAGCTAAGATCCGCGACAAGCAAAACAATAATAGAAAATTAATACTGTGTTTTTCTGCTGGATGAAGTGGATTTATTTGGAACTTAAACCAAAAACTTACCGAAAATTGGCCATCAACTCTCCACTCACCAACCACCATACACAACACTAAACACACATTACCACTTTTCCATCTTGTAAACGACACGTGTTTCGCCCCAACACGTTCTTCAGATATAGTAGAGTCTCCGGAAGACAACCGAAACACTTATTAATAATAATAAAATAAAATGTAATTATTTATATACTTAATAAATAAACTTACACCTCCAACATATTTTCTACACCCCCTCGGTTGACTGTAAAAAATTATTGAAGATCACAGTCCACCCTTTTGTAGTAATTAGATGAAAAATTTATAAAGTTTTAATGAATGGATTACTAAGCTGAGATTAAATCTAAATATTGCAAACTTTAGGAGGTGAATACACCGCGCATAGGTAATTAAACAGGCGTTTAGCAATTTTTAAAGTACGAATCGACGTAGATTGAATTATATTTTATCATTTCCCGATGTTCAGTTCATTTTTATCAATTCACGCAAGTTCATACAATCGGCCCTCAAACATCCGCCGGTGACGTTGTCAGTTCTAAAAATATAAGCTCTACAAATAAACAGTTTATTTGACTACCCAAATGGTTCAGTGGAAAGATGTTTGCTTTCAGAATTCACTTGCGAGTTTGGTGACCCTAGATAGACCCTACAAAAATATCTACATAATATACATACATATATAAAATAATACGTGAGTATATGTAATATTATAGTACAAAACCTTTGTATCGTCTTTTTAGTGCATTGCGAGCACGGAGGAGTAAGATTTAGCATAATTTAAGCTTTTTGTTATTATAACAAAGCAGGCACACGGGCATGCAAGTCACCTGTTGGTAAATGATCACCGCTGCCCATAGACATGCGTAATACCGGAGGTGTCTTAGATGCATCTCCGACTTTTTGTAAACACATACACTTGTCTCTTTTTCTATGTGATGTGGCAAACGAGCAAGCGTGTCGCCTGATGGAAAGCAATTAACACCGTCCATAGACATTGCAAATGCGTTGCCAGCCTTTGATAAGATAAGGCTTGGTTTTTTTTATGGTTCCAATGTCGTATCGGTTTGAAAATACCTTTAAAGGTGGTGGTAAAATATAAATTTCGTAGATTGGTAGTGCGTTAAATGAAGTAATGCCTATGTCGTATTCACGTGGAAACACCGCAGGTGGTAAATCGTTCGCTCAATTCGCGATGGAATCGCACGGAGCTGAACGGTCAGCGGTAAGGATGAAACTTGTGATGAACTGTATGGCTGGGAGGAAAGTTGATTTCATATGGAGAAGGAGTGCAGAAGGCAGACAAAGTGTGGAACCCCTAGTGGGCGCTTGAGCTTTTCATGGGGACGGTAGCGGATAAAAAATACCAAAAGCAAATGAAATACCTCTATTTTCATGAAAAAACATTCTATCTAGCCGTCTAAAACGTTTATCTTATTGTTATGGTGGTATAAACATTTCATGTAAAGTCCATAAAAGGTTAGGAGCCTATGGACTAGGTGAAAACTAAATTACTAAGCTAAAATACTATGTTACTAAGCATTTATTATGGCGTAATGAACATATTTTCTTGAAAAGGCGGTAGTCCGTAAAAGGTTGGGAACTTATGGGCTAAATGAAATCTAAATTACTAAGCTAAAAATACTACATTACAAAGCATACAATGTCATATCGTAATGTATAACTGCATCGTAACCTCGAACTTGATCACGTGTAATTAGATACCGCGTCACGCTAGCGCGCGTCGCTCATCCAACTAGAATAATGAATAACAGTAGGTCACAAAACTATTGTATATGGCTAGCTAAATGATTCAGTAGTGAAGTTTCAGCTTTTGAAGTTAATGATCATGGATTCCTGCATAGGAATTGGGATGGAAGGCAAACAAACAGGCGTGTCATACCATGAAAAGCAATCAACATCGCCCATACACATCGTATCACTCTTTACGTTACCACGTCTTTCGTTGCGGTAGTATCATATCCCTATTATCTTGTCTAAACCCATCTTTTCTTTCTCCTGCTTTTTCCTTTCTTCTTTATTCTTTTCACTTCCCCTCCGCCAATTTACGGTCTGCTGTGCCAAAAGATGCGTGGCTAGGGGCGAGCTTAGTCGCAAGCGTGCCAAACGTCCCGAGATCGGGTTCCCTCGGGTAGTATTGTGCCTTACCTTAGCATGCGGCGCTCTGCTGGGGCTGACTTCTATCCTCCCTTCCGGCTCGTAGGACTCACTATGACAAATCTTAATATACCTAATTCGTTAAAAAATGTCACCGACGTGGTTCACCACCCGTCACGTCCTGATTCCCACGAGGGTGAGCAGCGACGAACGGACAGCCGTTTCGCTACGATAAATGTGAGAGGAAGGATACATGAGTGTGAAGGAAGCAAGGAAGGTGTGTCGGGATCGCAGCGGATTGAGATCTGTGGTGTCTGCCTAACCCAAGAGGAGACCATATGTATGTATGTATGCATAGACATCTGCAGTGCCATAGGCTTTGCAGAAACGTTGCTGGCCGTTGAGAATTATGTAGGCTTTTTGATTTCAATGTCTTATTGGTTTGGAAACACCGCTGGAGGTTACTACATCTGTGAAGTAGTGGTGCGAGTGCGTTTGTCTTAGTGATTACATACTTAACTGCTGAACAGGGGTTTTGGGTTCAAAGTCCCGACGACACTAAAACTTTTTTAAAGATAAAAGAATCGTATTTGTGTCTCTATCAACTATATATTTTTATCTTTTCGGTAAAAAAGTATTTTCTTTGTTCATTTTTTCCTTGCTCTTTCTATTCTAAGGCTTGTATAATAATATCGACATTATATGTACATACTCTCAATTCTCTTTTGACGGCGCAACCATCTTCAGATAAGAGGGTCTAGGGCGTTGTCCTCCAAAGTGACATGTACAATGACTCACAAGGATCTCCTTCAGAGTTTTGATGGAGTATATTTTTATTACACTCAAAATACTGTAGAGAAAAACTAAGCATTATATCAAAAATGTTTTTGTTGTAGGTTATTATTAAAATATCCTAATTATATTTCTAAAATAATCTATATCTAAAATATATTCATAGTAGAAGAGTCTTGTCTCCAATCGATCCCTGCGTCAGAACATTTATTTTTTTACGCGACAAAAAGGCAACGAGGCAAGTGTCTTGACTGTCAAAAAGCAACGTCACCCAAAAACATTGACAACACCATAAGCATTGCAGAAGCCAGGTTTTGAGAAATGTATGATTTGTTTATTTTTTGCAATATCGCTACGGTTCGAAAATACTACTTGTTTATTACATAAAGCGTATTTGTACAAAATTGTGATGATATGATTTTCTGCCATATAATACAGTCATCCCATTTCTATCCGTGGGTGACGACGAAGGCAGCAAATACCTGTAGGTGTGGTAATTAAAGCAATCTGCAATCCCCAATCCGGCCATGCGTTGGGATTACGATAGTGCCCCTCAGTTTTTAGGGTGGTTAATGTCCAGGGGTAAAGTGATGAAATAAAATCCTATCATATCTTGTATATGTAACCTACTATAAAGTATTCGCGTAATCCACAAAAACCTTTTCCCCAATTATATTTTAAATAAGAGAACATTCGTCTTTGCTCGCCTTAAACCTCACTTCACTCAGTTGAAGGACCTCCCATCAACGCACTGAAAATCTTTATCACTCCGGACATCATTATGTCACGGCGCCCTTTCTTATCATTTTGGGCTATTGACGTCAAGTTGATTACAAGAGTCATTAGAAGACGGTGAGCACTTAAGCAGGTTTTACGGATCGCTATCTTGTACAAGGATGTCGGATAAAATTTGACGTACCCTTCTCAAGGGGAGATTATATGGACCGTCTTAGAGGGCTGTATTTTATGTGAAGATCAAGTAGTTATATCCTATACCTTTGTCTTCTTTGGGAAGAATAGTTAAGTGTGAGCTGCAATTATGTCCCATGTTATCCTCTCTTTTATAAATTGAAAGGAGCGATTGAAACGAAATCTACTGCAGATAAAAAAAATGTATTAAATTTATCGCAAACTATGCTGGATCAGCCAATTTTTTTCTAATAAACTTTATTCACTTTGGAGTCGAGGACGAGTTAAAGGCAATTGGTATTAGGGACTGGAGAGAAAAGGCCAAACTAAGATCCGACTGGAAAAATGTACTGAATGAGGCTAAGGCCCACCCTCGGCTGTAATGCCATGATGATGAAACTTTACTCATAGCTCAAGTCCATACTACTATTTACGTCATAATGCAATTCAAAAATAAGAAAGAAAGTCCACTAAGCTTAGAATCTTATGTGTTTAAGAAAATGAAGGAATGAGGTCAATGAAGGAAGAGTTCGAAATACAGAATTACTAACCCGATTCTTAGCGAAAAACGACCGTTAACTAAATTCTCCACCACTCCACTGTTGTCATTAACACCAACAACGTGAAACACACACTACTACTTTTCCACAACGTATGTGACACGTATTTCACCTCAACACGAGGCATCTTCAGGCAAAGTAGACTCTATTAGAAGCGGTAGAAGATTTAGTTTGACTTTCGTTTTTTCGGTAAGAATTAGGCTAGTTAGATTATATTTCATATATTTCTTTCGTAAACACACAATGCTATTTTTTCCCGATTTGTTTTCACGGATCTTAGCAAATAAGTTTTGACTGTCCATCTTAGTAATGGATTTCCGCGCAGTAACGCTATTAACTATCTCGGTTTTATTTTTCCTCGGTACTTGCATTTTCAGTAGTGTCATCCGTGATGCAGATGCACTTGGGGGTCGGTGATTACTTACCATTAGGTGACACGCGTACCTCATGTGCAGCTTACATGCGGTATGAGGGAAAAATCTATTAAACTAAACTTTAAGAGAATAAGAAGAAAGTATCAGAAGTAGGATAACTGTAGGGTTTATTTATTATATTATTAGGAAACACTTTAATGTATGTTATCTAATTCTTTCGTAGATTAAATTCTAAAGATGTATGTGTTAAAACAAACTAAGAACCGAGACTAAAAGTCTCGGTTCTTAGTTTTTTTTATTATAGGATAGGAGGGCAAACGAGCAAGCGTGTCGCCTGATGGAAAGCAATCCACGCCGCCCATAGACAACCAGTTTAAACAGTTTCATTCAGTTTCAAATCACAACTGAACTTAAGAAGTTTTCACTTTAAAACTGTGTCTTACTGACGTCACCAAATTACATATGGACGTGATAAAATCTCAACAAAGACGTGAGGCCATTAAAATATGGAGGCGTATAGTGATTTGTCACTTAGCTACGACAATTTGCACGCCCATCATTTTATTGAACAACAATTGTTTATTCGGTGACCGATTTCGATGTTGTTGTAATGTCTGTCTCATTAGACTAGACTAGATACTTAAGATATTATACTTTGGTTTTACTGAACATGCTAAGTGTATTTTTATATAATAGTTCTATTTCTTTTAATTTATTTGTTTATTTTTTCTGATAATTGAATATTGTATCTTCCTATTTTTTTGGCATTTTTTCAATTCTTACCATTAGTTCACACTCTACCTAAAATATATATTTATATATCTTGTTCAAATTTTCAATCGTTTATAAAATTGTTTTTTATTCAACCACTCAAGTTTAAATACATTTGTTTTAAACTTGTAGTGGATGACACTTGATGTTAATGCAGTTTTTTCAAATATATAAATTCATTAAATAAATTTAAAATAATTAATTAATATTAGTATTACATGGAAAAGTAAAAAAAATCCCTTATATAAGATATTTAGCGGGACATAAAAGTAGGAATGAAATTTATTTTTTAAACATATTAACTGATAAATGAAGAACGCATATCCCTGTTTGTTTTGACAAATTTTTATATATCTTTAAGCATAAATAATTGTTTGTAGAATTGTATGTCATGTATATTTACTTCGTATTTCAGATTCTGAAGCCCTTGTTACTCTGAACACTTGACGATCCATAAATTCTATTGATAGCCGCAATAATACTGATTCAAGGTTTATACGCACGTCAAATGTAATATTTGTACATATAAAGCTGTTTCTATATTTCCGGGACGTAAACACTCAGCATTATATTATTATATAGTATTATATTATTTAACTCCATATATGATTCCAGAAGTTTTCTATATTTGTAAAAGTGTTAGCATATGATGTGCTGTGTATTGTGTGTGTGATGTGTTGTATCAAACAAATTAATAAATATTAATAAACATTTATTTTGTTTTAATTATTTATATAATTATATTAGTTATTATAGTTAATAATAATTAATATAATTATATAAATATCTAAAAAATTCTCACGAGGGCGAAAAGCGACCAATGACGAGCCGTTTCGCTGCGATGAATGGCAGCGGATGGAGCTCTGTGGTCTCTGCCAACCCCTGCGGGGGATAGACGTGAATATATAAAAAAAAAATAAAAAAAAATATTATATTATAGTAAATTGTGAAATGAATAAAGGATGTCTATATATATAGTATAGGATAATCTAATATAAAGGTTAAAGTGTAAGTCATATTTATCTTAATCATTACATTACTTCATACTAGGGTTCGCTGATATAATCTGTATATATATCTACCTGTATGTTTATATATATATATATATATATATATATATATATATATATATATATATATATATATATATATATATATATATATATATATATATATATATATATATATATATATATGTATATCGCAATATACAGAGCGCCCCACGGCTATTCCGAGAATAATGAGTGTGGAGGAAGCAAAGGAAGTATGCCGAGATCGTAGCAGAAGGAGATCTGTGGTCTCTGCCTACCACTACGGTAGACAGGCGTGACGATATGTATGTTTAATCGAAAGGTTTTATCATAAGGATTAATTTCTTTTAAATAACATAAAATATTTTAATACTAACGAGGTATTACTTTGGTTTTTGTTTTTGATATTTATGCGAATATATATCAATTGATTTTACTGTTCGAAATATAAATTTAGCAGACTACAGTTTACATATATTTTTCGCCAAATGGAAATCTTATCAAGAATTCGGATATTTATTTTTCGATATATCCGTTCTATCTTAGGATCTTTACGAACCCTGCTTTATACTAAGAATTTTCATAACATTTTCTGGCGAATTTCGTACCATGTACACCAGAGAAACTCCGAGCACAGTTCTTGGAGCAATTACGAGTTTGTGCAGACGGGCTATCAGTTTCCATGTTTCGGTACCGTAAGTTTATGCAAGACGCCCTGTTTGACGATTTTCGTCTTCTAGTCTACAAGGTATGAATAACAAGAAAACTAAATAATATTTTCTAAATATCCACTGTATTTGTTATCGCCCTTCTTTCGAAACTCGCTCTACCTTACCGTAATACAATTAATGAGAGCTCTCAATAGTAATATTGTTCTTCATACTTCGAAAGACAACGTCATCAAAAATTACGTTAATTGTGTCGTGAAGTAATTAATTATTATTTCGGTACTTTGGACTGTATTATTATTGTCTAAATACTCATTTACTGTGTTACAGGGCGTATCGTTCATAGGATGGCATCAGCGTACGAAACTGGAGCGAGTGCTTCTCATATCTTCCAGTTTACTGCTCGTGGCCACGTTGCTGACCACGTCGCTTCTGATGGCAATGCGAGGTCCGGCGTACCTGCCAATACCGCCTTGCTACCGCCCTGAACCTATGGGTAAATGAGTTATATTTACCAAAACCTTTATTTTTTTCACAGCTCATATATGTGCAAATGTGGAACAATTTACCACCTGCGGTGTTCCCACGTGATTATGACATGGGGGCATTCAAGAAAAGATCGTATACGTTCGTTAAACGCCTGCTACGTTGCGGATGTCTATGGGTGGCGGCGTTCGCTTAGCACCAGGTGGCCCGCATGCTCGTTTGCCTGTTTTACTATAAAAAAAACTATATATGTAAAGTCATATATATAATGTGGACAGTCAAAAGTTTTACTTAGCTAAGATCGACAAGCAAACAATAACAGAAAATTAATAATGTGTGTTTTCCTGCTGGATGAAGTGGATTTATTTGGATATTTAAAAGTGACTTTTCGGTTGTCTTCCGTAGATTCTACTATACCTGACGATGCCTCGTGTTGGGGCGAAACACGTGTCGTTTACAAGGTGGAAAAGTGTTAGTGTGTGTTTGGTGTTGTGTATAATGGTTTGTGGATGGAGAGCTGCTGGCCGTTTTTCGATAAATTTTTGGTTTAAGTTCCAAATAAATCCACTTCATCCAGCAGGAAAACACACATTATTAATTTTCTGTTATTGTTTGCTTGTCGCGGATCTTAACTAAGTAAAACTTTTGACTGTCCACATAGTGATGGATTTCCGCAAAGTAACGCCTGACTCCATTAATCATCATATATATAATGTTATTAAGTTTTATATCTTACTGGAATAAAAAGCTTCGATTATCAGAGCAACACACTTTATTTTATTAAATCTAACTTATATTTTATATAATTTTAAAATAAAAATTCAGTTTTTAAACCTGAAAGGATACACATTTAAGGCCACATTTTATATAATTTTAAAATAGAAATACAGTTTTTAAACCTGAAAGGATACACATTTAAGGCTTTTACTTTTCTTATTTTGATTTATAATACTAATATTTTCTATTACTGTATTAATTATGATATCTTTTTTTATTGACATGTGTCGAATCTTATTTTAATTTTATCATCCTTTACATCTATATTGATATTTCATTTTCTAAAATAAATTTATTCAGCGTTCGTCTTTCGTAGTGTCTTTTGCACTTAAGAATGCCTTGTTATCACGCAAAATACGTATTGTTTCTATTGTCAACAAAATAGTCTTGTGTGTAGGTATTATCCAATTCTAATATGTCTGATATGTTTGGGTGATGATTTTAGTTGAAATGCGATTTCAAGCTGACAAAAAAATAGTTATATTAAACATAGAGATTATGATTATAATATAATATTATATATAAAAATTATTATTCCTCAAAGTACCGAACGTGTAAAACAAAACACAAAATAATTGAAACAAGAATAGTTTTATTGAAATGTTTATAAAAATTTCCTGTGTTTTAACCCAAAGTCAATGTAAACATTAACATATTTCCTTTAAATACTCTTAGTTCAATATAAATACAAGACGTAATTTGTATCTGTACTATAGATAGTATAGATTCTATAATAATATGTAGCCGCTCTTCTTCACATCGGTAACGTAGCAACGCGGGGAGGGCGGGGCGCTATTGGTACACAAAGGGCAAGCTGCCCCTCATAAAGTCACAGCCAAGGTCAACACCGATCGCTATAATCCTCCATAAGGGTCGCACAATAAAGAAAGTCGACAGCGATAACGTTCGCGGCTTTCTAAAGAAATGTTTATTACGAAACAAGGGACCATATTACAACACTATATGAACATTTTAATTGTTTTTTTTTTATGGGATAGGAAGGCAAACGAGCAGGCGTGTCACCTGATAGGAAGCAATCAACGCCGCCCATAGACATGAGCAGCGCCATAGGCAGTGCAGAAGTGTTGCCGACCTTTAAAGAACGTGTCATTATGGGAGTAGGAGGGGGAGGGAGAAGGTGTTGGGCCTCCGGAACTCAGTCGCTCACCGTACGAAGCGCGGTAGCTAAGCTAGACGCCGGTTTTCTGAGCTAGTGTGGTACTACTCCGGGTGAGCCGGCTCATTTATGCTACAGAAAAATATTATGCCATTCTTAACAAAGTATTTGTCTGCAGCGTGGCTCTACCACTATCAAGTTTCTTGTTTTTTATAGGATAAGGAGCATGCATGTCACCTGATGGAAAACATTCAACCCCCATCCGTAGACATCCGCAATGCCATAGGCAATGCAGAAGCGTTGCCGGCCTTAAAGAATTTTGTAGGCTTGTTGTTTGAAGGTTCTAATGTCGTATTGGTTCGGAAACAGCGCTAGAGGTAGCTGGTTCCACAACCCTGTGCGGTTTTCCCAAACCTTCTTTCCTCGGAAGAAGGTTTGGGAAAACCGCACCGTACTGGTTCGCCATTCATCTAGATGGTGGGGATGAAACTTTTCTTTATGGCGAGTTGTGCGGTAGTGGAATTCAGTGGCCGGAATTATTCCGATTTGCCTATAGCAACTCTTTCCGAGAAACGTAAAATGCACGCTATATACATTAGTGGATCAGGTCATTTTTTAATGTTTATAGGTTATCTGTGTAGTCTTTGAATTTGATAATACGTTTTCACTGTCTGAGTATACTCATATATGTACCACTCCATTTATTACGATATACCTAACCCATTTAACTTTAAGTACGTTTTATATGATCGGAACCGAAAAAAATAAAACTGATTCAAGCGAATATGACCTCTTAAGTAATAGCAACGCCTTATTTCAAAAGTGTTGTCTCCTGTTTTATTTCTACATGCCAGAAAATAGTCGGACTGCGTTAGAAACGAGTGCATAAAAAACTACTTTTTGGCCTATTTTGTGGACCGCTCCCGCTTAAGCTTGTATAATATATTATAAGGTTGTGCGTTACGGGTGGTAATTTTATACACTGTAACACGCCTTGCCTAGCAATTGCTTTTACGATCGTATTGCCGCGTTCGCGCTAAGCCAACTCCACATTAACGCCGTTAACACCCGTAGCGTTTCATGTTAGCGCACAGCGTCTGTTTTCCGATCGGAGTCAGTATTGCACGCATCAACGCTTCCACATCCACTAACGCTTAAGGTCGGCTGCACATTATAGAACGTGTTTTATCAGAAAACAATTATAAAAAAAAAACAGTTTTATAAAAACCCTGCACACACACACGGTGGGTCATATGTTAATTACGACATGGTTGCAGACAAAAGTAGCACACTGTTACTATACTATTGGTGAGTGATTACCGCTGCCCATAGATATCCGCATACCCCAGAGGCGTCACAAATGCGTTGCGTGGTCGAGGTGGACATATACTTTTGAATATCCCCATAGCTTATACGGAAAAATGAATTACAATTACTCAGTCTAAAAGCCTAGTTAACTTTACAAAGACAGATAAAAATAACGACACTTGGATGCAAATCAGCAGGATCTTATTAGTTGGAAAAATGAGATTCATTGTCATTCATTCAATAAATATTTTTTCAATCGCTGCACCTATCTTTTCGTCTAATTCGGACAAGTGCATGAACACTATTGATCATTGCGAGTGTAGAGGGTTGATCATTTCTCTACAAGCACGCCGCGTGTAATTCTCGCCGCGGCTTCGAGAGACGAATGTGAAGCTGCCTTTACAATTGTATAAGTGGAGTAATGCATAATCTTGTTAGAGTTTGCGTCTTAGATGAAAAGAACAATGGACAGCAATGTTATCCTTCCGCGTATTTTATGACAAACAGAGTAGATTATAAGTAAAATTACAATCTAACCTATAATCTATAACGCTCTAAGCATTTTTTTTAACTTATATTTATGCAAATATTAAACATTCTATTTTCCGGGATATTATATTTTTGCTTATCACACTCTTCCAAAGCGAAAGGCGTACGTTTTATACCATTTATCATACCCGGTGCGTAAATCAACCCTGTAATCTTTGATACATAGATCGGTATAATCCCCACTGACACAATTATAACTTTTATTTATTTACATTTATTTTAATTTTTTTATTTATTTACAGAGGAGTCCAGCGTCTGTCTCTCTAGCTCTTGTATTTACACAGCCAGCGAAGTGATCAGAGCTTTAGATGAGAAGCAGGATCCATGTGAAGACTTCTACGAGTTCGCATGCGGTGGCTGGATTCGTAACAACCCGATTCCGGAAGGAAAATCCAGTTGGGGAATATTTAGTAATATCGAGCTTCAAAACCAACTGACTATAAGATATGCTTTGGGTGAGTAAAAAAAATCTTTGGGTGATTAAAAACAGAGCATGCTTTATACAAACATATACACGCGCACATCCAAACAGTACCCACAATACACACACAATTTGAGCACACGCAGCCACTGTATATACATACAACCACACCTCATCACGACGGTATACGAAAATACTTAATTTAAGTTTGTGTGTCGTATAATAATGTAAAAATGAAATGTATAAAAAAATTAAGAGCCGATTTAAGACATATTTTTGTCGTAAGGTAACTATGCTCTCTCAAAAAAAATTTACCACCAGATAACTTGCATGCTCGTTTGCCTGCTATAAAAAAAGAATATAATAGTTTTAATCTTAATATTATATTATATATTAAATCAGTTGTCAGGTCAGAGTGTCTTGTGACATATGCCTCCTCTATTTCCTTCCAATACTTTCGATCGGATCGGATATATATATATATATATATATATATATATATATATATATATATATATATATATATATATATATATATATATATATATATATATATATATATTTTTTTTTTTTTTCGATTGTGCCTTAACGTTTGTCACTCTACTACTACTTCTATTTTTGTGTCTTTCCATTTATCTAGTTTTGTTATTGTACACCGCTGGAGGAACCTGCTTCCGTACCTCCAGCGGTGTCTTCGAACCTCTACGACATTGAGCCCTTCAAAAAACACGCCTACGCTTTTCTTAAAGGCTGTGACTTAACATCTGTGGCACTGCGAATGTCTATGGGCGGCGTTGATTGCTTTCCATCACGTGACACGCCTGTTCGTTTGCCTTCCAATCCCATGAAAATGAATGTGAAATAAAAATAATACTTTATACCACGAATCGAATTGAATTAAATAAGGAAAACCTACGTAACAAAATTATCATGTTTTTGGCGCCGATCTCAAATGTAGACTTTACATGGAAATTTATTTATCAAAATTAGTATTCCATTGTGAATTTTATGTTAGTGTTATTAAATAGTTTATCATATAATATTTATCGAAACAATTTGACCTTACACTTTTGGTGATTTACTTTAAAACATATTTGTGAAGCAAATAAAAGCTATTAGCGTCTGACTTAAGCAAGTTTAGTCACTATTGTCAACTTTAATGTTAAAGAAATACTGAGCAAAATTGAAAACATGTAGCTTATTATTGTACCAAAGGATTTCCTGTTGCTGTGTAGTTATCACTTGTAAAAGAGACACCTCATTTCCTTTATACGTGTCGTAGCAGGCGATTATGGGAGCAAATACCAATGGATTGCCAGCACCAGCACGTTTACGTGAGTAATAAATGCCAGTCTACAGTCCTCAACAACGTGGTTCGCCACCCATCACCACCTGATTCCCACGAGGGCGAGAAGCGACGAACGAAGAGCTATTCTCCTACGATAAATGTGAGAGGAAGGATGGATGAAACGATGGAAGAGTGTGAAGGAGGCAAGCAGGGTGTGTCGGGATCGTAAAGAATGGAGATCTGTGATCTCTGCTTAACCCTACACGGAGACAGGCGTGACTATATGTATATATGTATGTACGGTCCTCAATCCGGTGTATTGAGGACCGTACATAGTCCCAAGTCTGCTTGCCTGGGATGTTACTGTAAACCACACACTCACAGTACTACAGTTACACCCCTTATATCTAAAGAATTCAATAAACAGTAGAGAATTTTTACGCCGGTATTCGTATGATTTATTATTATATATATTTATTTGTTTGTTAAATATTCTACATTATATATGTGGCATTATACATATTAAAAATTTACTCATATTCTTTTATTGCTAGTACTTTTACTTAACTAACAAAAAATTACGCCATTTTTTTAGAAATACCTAGATTTTATATATTTTTTGTTGAAAACACGCTCTAACAAGTGTTGGCAGAATGGCCAGCGCTGTAGTTAACCAACTACACCATTAAAGCTGAGCCAAGGCCCGTTCTTTGGCACATTAAAGTTAATTTTAACTTATTCCGAAAATTAGCGTCACTTTACTCTTCTTAGTTTAATTTTTATTTTGATTGTTACTTTTGATGTTGTGTCTTGAATAAACAAGTTATCTATCTATCATTTTCTGTGAGGAAATAGGAACTGGAATTGCGTAACAACGCATAGCGTTGATTAGATTGTTCATCTTCATCTTAAGTATACATCTTAGAGTTATCAAAAATTTAAATTATGCAAGATATACATGGCTCAGTGGCGGGGTCCCTCGCCCACACAGACACAATGGTTCCGTGTTCGATCCTCGCATCGGAATAATTATATGTATGGTCTACAGATTTTTATTCCGAGTCCAGTAACCCCGCGAATCCATCGCCCCGTCATACATTAGACAAGCGTGGTGGGTTAACGTTCGTTCCTCCATAAATGGGAAGACCTGTGCTCAACATTAGGACATATAAATGGTAACAAAAAAGAAAAACTTTATTATGAACTAATTGGCTCAGTGGTGAGGTTACTGCTTTCGGAGTCATTGACTCGTGAACTCAATTGCCGAGATAATTTGTATATACAGATACGGCCACAGGTTTACCAGAATGGTCTTAAATAAACGTAGTTGATGAGATAGCATGTACCACCGATGCCTCATCCTGTCCCATGGGGCAGACAAGAATGTACGACCGGTGGTACAACCCATCGCGAAAGTGTTAAATAAAAACTTTGTCCGTTTCAGAAAAGGTCAACATCTCCGATGTTTCGGACGCGGAAGCCAAGGCGCGTATATATTACGACGCGTGCATCGACGCCAATGAGACGATAGAAAAACTTGGTGAGAAGCCACTGATCGCCGTTATAAAGAAATTGGGAGGTTGGCACATTCTACCCACCACTATGGTCAAGCAACAAAAATTCGATTTGCAGAGATTAACTCAAGATGTGCAGAACACGTAAGCATTTTTTTATAATATTTTATAAGCCAACTATAAATATAGTAAATAATCCCTTTATTCCACGCACCACCACCCTCTGGACTCAGCTACGTTCAGCGGGATTTCCAAACCAATAAGACATTGGCACCATTAAAAAACAACACACGTAGAAAACCGGTGTCTGAGTGATAGCTTACTATCGCGCTTCGTACGGTAAGCGTCCGAGTTCCGGAGGCCCAACACCCTCCCCCCTTCGTCTGCCCCTCCACCTCCCATTCCCACTCCCATAATGACATTTTCCTTAAAGGACGGCAACGCTTCCGCACTGCTTATGGCGCTGCGGAAGTCTATGGGCGGCATTGATTGCTTTCGATCAGGCGACACACTCGTTTACCCTACTATCCCATAAAAAAGAAACATAAGTTGAGAATAGAACGTATATACGAGAGGTTTGTGCAGCATCTCTTGTTTCATACTAAATTATATAAAAAATTCACCACAAAGAACGGAAAACATAGATAGTTTTATTCGCGCAAAGGCAAGCAAGGATACGGAATTAAATTCTTTTTTTAAATGCTTTAGATTGGTAATCCCATTTTGAGATTCTGTCGCATGGGTGCCATTGTTAACATACAAATGACAAGTACATCCATCGAGATTAAAAAATTTTTATAATAAGTCTATCAATTTTAGTAATATCCAAAATATTACTAAAATTCTTGCTAACCATTATAACTTTATTAATAGTGCTTTTAATAGAAAAATATAGCTTACAATTGATGTAAACCATATTTTTCTATTAAACGCACTATTAGTCCAATGGCAAATTGCTGAAGTTTTTAAGAAAGGCCAGGCCAAGAGTACCCTTTACTCGCGGGCTTGCATGAGGAGAATAATGAGTGTGGAAGAAACAAGGAAAGTATGCCGAGATCGTAACAGATGGAGATCTGTGGTTTCTGCCCACCCCCACGGGAGACAGGCGTGACGTTATGTATGTATAAATATGCGTAAATGTAAGCGTAATTCTTACCCAATTAGTACCTCAATTAGCAATTAGGAGCTAAACATTAATGAGTTATTTCATATAACATAGTATTTGTAACCGCATAATATCTGTACACTATTTCAGTTACAACTTGGGTGGACTTTTCAACTGGGCTGTGACGGAAGATGATCGAAATTCATCTAAGCATGTTATAGTTGTGAGTAGTTTCTCGACTTTAAAATAACTGCCTTACAAAATTTATCAAATATATTCACGGTGGTTCATCATCATCATCATCATCAACAGCCTGCGGCAGTCCACCGCTGGATATAGGCCTCCCCCATGGGGCGCCACCTAGCCCGATCTTCGGCTACATGCAACCAGTTTCTGCCAGCCGCCCTGCGCAGATCGTCGCACCATCTAGCCGGGGGGCGTCCCACACTACGTTTATCGAGACGCGGTCTCCACTCCAGCACTCGTTTGCTCCAACGATTGTCGGATCTCCGACAAACGTGACCAGCCCATTGCCACTTTAATTTGTTAATTCGAAAGGCTAATATAGGCTCACGGTGGTTAATATTGTTTAATGAAAATAGATTATATATTAAATCAGTCATATTGTTAGCAAACTATCGAACAATTCAAACGTAAAAGTCTACTGTACATTGGTCTCCCGCAAAATCGAGGGAGGTCGCCGTAATATCCACGCTTGATTGAGGATTCAGGATTGAGGATCACAGATTGGTTTTTATTACTCAGGTAAACGCTATATAAATCTAGTTTATCGATAAATAAAATATATCTATGTATCTTTTTATTTATTTATTTATTGTTTACGGTTAACTCAGATTTATATATACTTATATTTAGGCTATTAACTTTGTTTATTAATAAATGTTTCTATCATACTAACGATAATGTATCACCAGCCTACACCAAATTATTTTTTTAACACCGTGTCCATCCTACGCTTGTTTGAAAAATAAACGCTATTAGCGATAAGACCACCCTTTGTATATAAACAATATTTTAATCAATAATCGTATAACTTTGTTTTTAGTGTACAATAAAGAAATCTATCTAATATCTATAATATAAAAAAAAATCTACCTATAATCTAAATAAAATATATAAAATTAATAGTGTTATTGTTCAAATTTTAGCTGGATCAAGGCGGTCTTAATTTACCCACGCGAGATAACTACCTAAACAAAACAGCCCACAAGAAAGTCTTAGATGCGTATTTGGACTACATGACCAGAATATGTGTCTTGCTTGGAGCCAACAAATCCGAGGCAAGGTCTCAAATGAGCAAGGTCATTCAATTCGAAACCGAATTGGCTAACATTACAACTCCGTCGGAAGACCGAAGGGATGAAGAGGGGTTGTATAATCCCTATACTGTGAAACAATGGCAAAAGGAAGTTCCCTTTTTGAATTGGTCGATGTTCTTAAATGATGCGTTCAAGTTAGTCAATAGAACAGTATGTATCTTTTCTTCTTCTATTCAATTTTGTTTTACACTTAAAATTAAAAAAATAAGATTTTGCCTCATACATACATATATTTTAAGGTTCTTTCCTGTGTTCACTTTAGTTATTCTTTATCTTTTCGTGTTAGTGGTTCCTACATTTTTTCGGCCCAGTAATTTACCACTGCAATGGCAGCAGCATTCGCCTCGATAAGGTCTTGGAATGTGAAGGTGTTAGGGCACAGTGAGCAGTCGAGCAGATGCTCCATGAACTAACTTGCGATCCTACAAACACACAAATCAAACTGCGGTGCAGTGTAGCCTCATTTACTCAAGTTATGTCTGCAACGGCCCACTTGTATACGGAGTTTGTTAAGAAATCTCCACGTAGGCCATTGTAGATCGTAGCCAGGCGGAAGATTTGGGGAAAAAATGAGGCATCTGGACCCAGCAAAAAACAATAAGATTTAATGGGCTCATATGTATTATCTTATTCTATTATACTTATCAATAAAATAAAAAAAATCATATCACATACTTTAACATATTAATTGTTTGTGCAAGGAAGAGCGATATGTTTTATATCTTCATTGTCAATCGACCAAACCAAAATTAATTCGAAAGAACAATTTATTTATTTTATATTTTAAAATTACGAATGTAAAAAGTCAGATGGTAAAAAATGAATGTAACAAATACAAATAAAAAGTTTTTATAAATTAGTGATACATTAATCAATGTATCACTATAGTACACTACTTATCTCTATTATTAAGCGAAAGTGTAGTGCTTTTCCTTACGAACCGGCCCATTCATGTAATAGAAAAATATTTGCTGAGTCTTTAAAAAAAATCATAAGAATACTCTACAGCAGGGATTCTCAAACTACTGTGGGCAAGAGACGCCCTTTTCCAAAATGGGGGTCTGAGGTATCAATTTGTTACTTTAAAAAGTCAAGCCAACGTACTTTAAAAATCCTATCTCTAATTTTTTCCTATTGATACAAAATACTTACCAGTTTAAAAACTTTGCGGTTGGCGGTGAGTCGTTCCCCTTTGGGAATCGCTGCTCTACAGCCCACGTATAAATTATTTTATTTTATTTTTTCTCAGATAAGCGACAATGAAAGGATAGTGGTATACGCTCCAGAATACTTCAGGAACCTAACCAAAGTTATAAGAAAATATAGCAGGACTGAAGAAGATCAAAGGTAACTAACTATTTATATTTCGGCGTTACAGTGATTCGAATCAGAATGTGTCCCCCTGACTGAATTTCGGCTTTAATGCACAAAATCGATTTGCTTCAGTATAGAAACAAACAAACAAACACAATTTTTAAAATACAGCTCAACATTTAAATGACATTTGTATGAATTGTAGATAATTCTAAATTTTTTATTTTACACAAATTACAATAATTATAATTATTTTATATAAACCAACATTATTCTTACATAGTCTGCCAACAGATGGCTCCAAACACATAAAATTAGTGATGTCTATTGTATACAATAATTAAATAATGATATTAATACTAATACGGTGATATTATATTATATCCAGCAATAATTCTCAATTTTATGGTTAAAGACGATCTAGCAAAACGCTTGTCTGCCAATAATTTTTGTTTTACCTTATACCGTACAATTTTTTGAAAATTATCTTTTATACAAACCTTGTCCTGATAATTACAAACACAACAAAAAATAATTATTTAATTTGGTGCAGTCCTTTTGAAGTTATGTGCGTACATACATTTCGGCGATTCATTTTTACTTATTGTATATATATCCTTTATGTTTATGAGAGGTTACCTATATTAATTATTTACTTGCATTTCTAGAACCATAACAAGTTATATGATGTGGCAAGTTTCCCGCTCGCTCTCTACATATTTGTCCAAGTCGTTCCGGGACGCCACTAAGATACTTCGGAAGGCATTGTTTGGGTCCGAGGGCACGGAGGAGTCATGGCGGTACTGCGTCACCGATACAAACAACGCTATTGGTAAGTTTTAAATTGTTATTGCTAAATGTAATTGCTAAGTTACATAATTGGTAAACTCTATAAGTAAGTTACTTAATTGGTAAATAAATGCTTTTGGCATACTAACTTCTTACTTCCTGTGCGCTACAGCTCTTTATGTGTCTTGGCCTCCTTAACTGTCTTAAGCGAACCGGTATTCTTCGTTGTGGACTTCTCAATCTGCTTGTTAAACCTATTGATAAGTAACTTAATTGGTAAATGATACTGGTAAGTAATTTAATTTGTAAATAAAAAAAATAATTGGTTTTGATAAGAAACTTAATACATAAACGCTATTTCAAAGTAATTTGGTATTCTGGGCGGCCGTTTCTATACAGGAAAGTAGTGGCGGCAAATAAAGTTACTTTAATTTTTAATTTGCCAAAGGAAAACGTAGTTCTCGTGATAAGTTATGTCATATTAATGAGGCAATCCGTCAGTGGCTTTTAAGTTATCAATATAGCCAAAATAGGGATAACAGTCGACAATGTGTTTGTGATGCCTTCAGCAATGCTTGCTCTGCTATAAAACATAACAGCCTTACCTCAGCATGCGGGGCTCTGCTGGGGCTGACCTCAATCCTCTCTTGCGGCTCGTGGGATTCACTGTGACGAATCTTTATACCTAATTTGTTAAAAAATGACGGCGGCTTGGTGCGCCACCCGCCACGTCCTGATTCCGAGAAGCGCCTAACAGAGAACTGTTTCGCTACGATGAATGTGAGAGGAAGGGTAGATGAAAAGATGGATGAGTGTGGAGAAAGCAAGGAAGGTATGCCGAGATCGTAGCGGATGGAGATCTGTGGTCTCTACCTGCCCCTAAGAGAAACAGGCGTGACGAGAAGAGATCACCAGTAGAGATCACCGTACCGATTTCTCAGAAGAGATCACCGTAGTCGAATCAGCCAAGATAAAATCATTTTCATATTTGTTCATTACTTCTCATATTGTAATTTGCTTCAGGTTTCGCGGTGGGTGCAATGTTTGTACGCGAAGTATTCCAAGGTGAGGCGAAAACTCAGGGTGAGATAATGATAGACAACATTCGGGCAGCCTTCAAGCGTAACCTGAAGAATTTGGTCTGGATGGACTCAGAGACGCGGTTGGCCGCAGAGATCAAAGCAGATGCTATTACTGATATGATTGGTAAGAAATAATACGTATACCAACATGGAATTGAGCCACCTCACTTCTTACCATGGGAGTCTACTTGTGTACTAAAAATCAATCTACGATTCCCAATCCGCCTGCCGAGTGTAGATAAGATGGATACTATTACTAATTATAATACTGTTTATATACAAAGGGTGGTCTTATCGCTAATAGCGATTTCCTCCAGACAATCTTTGGATGGAGATATTAAAGAAAGATAAAAAATCTTAACTTATTTTCCTTACATATATGACCGTCCATGTAGCACCTAAAATTTTATGATATGTTTATAGGTTTTCCCGACTACATCTTAGACAAACATGAGTTGGATACACAGTACGAAGAGTTGGAGGTTAAGCCGAACAAATACTTCGACAACAATATCGCATTTAACGTGTTTAGCTTGAAGAACGATCTGAAGAAGTTAGACCAGCCTGTGAACAAGACTAAATGGGGTGAGTAAAGAGACACCATAGAAATAAAGAAAAAATAAAGGCGATATATTTTTACGGGATAGATATATTTATATGCTAATAGTTAATATCTGCTTTCGTATATTTCGACAATGATGGTTGGAATTAGAATTTCGCCCCGAATGAATTTTGGTTTTTATACACAAAAACGAAAAGAAAGAAAATAAACAATTAAGAAAGAATATAAAATTGAATTTGCTTCAGCATAGCAACAATATCTTTTTTTAATAAACAAATAAAATTATTGCAAAACATTTCTTAAAATACAGCTCAAGATTCAAATTACATATTTATATGAATTTTAGATAATTCTAAATTATGTATTTAACACAAATTACAATTATTATAATTATTTTTTATAAACCAATAATATTCTTAGATAATCTGCCAAAAGAAGGCGCCACAATACATATAAAATTAAATTTTGTTTATTACATGAAATAATTATATAATTATACACCGATATAATGTGTGTATGGTGTATTTGATGATGCTGGTGTTACTGACAGCAGTGAAGAGGTGGAGAATTTTGTTAATGGCTATGTTTTCAATAAAATTTAGATTAGTTATTTTATAATTTCCACTTTCTTTAGTAAACATACAATATTGTTTTTCTATTTTGTTTGTTTTTCGCGGATTTTCGGCGGAGTTTCTGAACCGATTTGACATTGGAACCTTCAAAAAACAAGCCAACATTTTCCTTAAAGGCCGGCATTAAGACTTTACCCATAAAAAATACATGGTATGAAAAAACACAAAAGCTAAAACGTAGTAAACCGCAAAGTTATCACCAAATCCAAAAAAACTTTTAAGATTTCTGAAAAATTGTGTCTGATCAATAAACAACGTTGACACTGATGTTTCAACGTTATACAAAATGTTCTATTGGTCGTAGGGCTGTGAGACTGGGACAATTCGACGCAGTATTTTTGTTCTAATCTAAATATGCAATAAAATTATTTGACATATGTGTTTACATTAACAACGTTTTCGCTTTTTTTACGTCCATTTATTTATTCCGTTGCCAGTATCGAGGCCATGACCATTGCCTCCGAAAGCAGTAAGGTTCCCTGTTCATCTATGTAATATATTTAATTTATTTATGTTATATACTCTTTTTGTGTTAAACCTGCTAGGGAATTTTAATAAATAAATAAAAATTTATTAACGATTAAAATTTTCTTCAGGCATGACACCGTCAACCGTAAACGCATACTACACCCCAACGAAGAATCAAATCGTATTCCCGGCGGGAATTCTACAACTCCCCTTCTACGACGGCGACAGTCCTAAGAGTGTCAACTACGGCGCCATGGGGGTGGTGATGGGTCACGAATTGACTCACGCATTCGACGACCAGGGGCGAGAGTATGACAGGTATCTAAAATAATATCATTTTCATTGTAACATTTATATTTGTATAGATAATGGATGAAAGATTTAGAATCTTCATGTCTTGTCAATTCTACGTGACAGTGGCGAAATCATCCGTGCTATTTTGGCACTATTGAAAGCCATTAATTCAAATGAATGAATGAATGAAACCAATAATTGAACGAATTGTTTATCATTCGGCAAAAGGTTCGGAAACCTGAACCACTGGTGGAACAACGCAACCATCGATCGCTTTAAGGAGAGGGCCAAATGCATTCAGAATCAATACTCCAACTACACCATGGAAGGGGTGCATCTCAACGGCAAGCAAACATTGGGTGAGCCAAAGTTTGTTTATTTATTTAAAATAAAATCCAAAGCATAACTTATTATGCATAATATTTGAACACTTATGGAGCCAATAACGGATTTACATTTTATTATCTTAACTTACAGTAAAAATATATGTATTATTAATGGAGTCAAGCGTTACTTTGCGGAAATACATCACTATATGGACAGTCAAAAGTTTTACTTAGCTAAGATCCGCGACAAGCAAAACAATAACAGAAAATTAATAATGTGTGTTTTTCTGTTGGATTAAGTGGACTTATTTGGAACTTAAACCAAAAACTTACCGAAAGTCGGCCATCAATTCTCCACCCACCAACCACCATACACAACACCAAACACACATTATCACTTTTCCATCATGTTAATGACACGTGTTTCGCCCTAACACGAGGCATCTTCAGGTATAGTAGACTCTACGGAAGACAACCGAAAAGTGACCGACTTTCGGTAAGTTTTTGGTTTAAGTTCCAAATAAGTCCACTTAACCCAACGGAAAAACACACATTATTAATTTTCTGTTATTGTTTTGCTTGTCGCGGATCTTAGCTAAGTAAAACTTTTGACTGTCCATATAAAATATATGTATATAAATTCATTGGTATCGGCGGTTAATCTATAAAATATTGCTTTATTCACATAAATATGTACGTGTATGTGTATGTGTGTGTGTGTGTGTGTGTAGGCGTAGTGTGTGAGCGTGTGCATGTGTGATATGCATGTTATATGTGTGAATATTAATAATCAATATTGACTAATTGAATTTTTAAAACTTTTTTTTAAATGAGGTTTAGTGGTGTATAACCTATACCCCGCTAACTCGTGTACTTATTCTGCAAAAATAATTATAATCCCGAGGATGGATATATTGTTGACTAATAAAACGATATCTAGCAGCGGATACTATGGGTTCTTATCGGCTTGACTGCTATATTTCCACACCCTCACAAAATATTGGCATTCTTGTGTCACCTCGTATTACAGATACCCATGGGCTCTGGTGATTATTTATCTTCAAGTGTTCTGCTAACTCAGTCTCGTACTTGTTCTGCAAAAATAATTATAACTCGATATGGGGACATGCGGGATGTGGGATCGAGCCTCGGTGATGAACCTCACTGCGACGCGGCGGCGCGCTCTCGGCGACCGCCCCCAGGTCCTAGATGGCGCTGTTCCCAGTGGCTTTTGGGTGTCCTTTAATGACTTGGCATCGTCGAAATATCGCTAAACCTATTCCAACGTTGGGTCCGTCGCTGGCCCTCCCCCCTCGCGGGAACCAGGCGGCGAAGGGTAGGTTTCGCGTGGGAGCGGGCGTTCACCTGAGGGACATCCAGTAAGACATCTAGCAGTGGATGTTATGGATTCTTAAATTGTTGATAAAAATGTGTACTTTTTATTGGCAGGTGAAAATATAGCCGACAATGGCGGACTCAAGGCTTCATTTCACGCGTATGTCGATTACAGCAAGAGCGCTAAGGTGAACTTGACATTACCCGGTTTGAAGTACAACCATAGACAACTTTTCTTCATATCTTTCGCTCAGGTATTCAATTCTTTTTTAAAACATATCGTACAATTTAAGATATTCAACATAAATTTATGTTACTAACGGAATAGTAAAAAGCACGAACATTCTAAAACAACACACACACAAAAACTCTTTCTTGGCAAACTATTATATCTACTTAAAATTGAAAGTTGAAACTTTGAAAACGGACTGAAATATGTAATACATTTTTCATTTGCCTGCAGTTTTTTGCCATTTGTTCTCCGTTCTCAAGACCCTCATTTCGGAACGGTAGTAGAAATTTGACTGTTAACAGAGTGATTTTTGACATATTAAATGTAATTCTAATCATCATCATCAATATATATATATATATATATATATATATATATATATACTATATATATATGTATATATATATATATATATATATATATATATATATATATATATATATATATATATATATATATATATATATATATATATATATATATATATATATATATATATATATATATATATATATATATATATATATATATAGTCTTTATTATACACCAAAAACCAAGTTATCTAATTAATAAAGCTTTACCACCATTTCATAATGAAGTTCGTCTGAACGAAAAGAAACGGCGAAAGAAACACAACAGGTATCCTCTTTTTTATTTTTTATAACATGTTTATGTGTATAGATCAAACTTATAGTCTCACAGATAAGAAAAAAGAATGACTGAAGAAAAAAAACATGTCACTATATCGAAAAAATCTTTAAGGCCGTTATAATTATTGTCATTTTATTTCTTAGGTATGGTGTTCAACGATGACGCAGGAAGCTACCAAAATGCAAATAGAAAAGGATGACCACACCGTTGCTAAGTATAGAGTGATTGGCCCCATATCTAATTTAAAGGAATTTTCCCAAGAGTTCAACTGTCCAATCAACTCTAAGATGAATCCAAAGAAAAAATGCGAGGTATGGTAGAATGGAGGCAAAATGGGACATAATTTCGTGTAAATATCTTTACAGAGCTTCGGCGGCGCTGTGTATATGTTGGCAGCTTTATTTTCTTTATGTCAGTGTTTTGCATACTGGGCCATTGAACCGAGATCAGGAAATCCTAAAAATAATTTATATAACCCCATCCGGTACTTTTTCGTTAGTCGGGCGCAAGCGAAAAATCACCAAATAATGTAGAATTCCGCCAAATTATGTAAAACTAACCTAACTTAACCTTTTTTCCCCACGTAAAAGAACTTACTACCTAACCTAACCTAACCTGATAAATCCCAAATTTTCATCATTTTTTTTCAACCAATTAAGTTGGATAAACCAATGAAGATAAAATAATTAAAACCAATTTGAATGAATTCAGAAAATAGAGCACATGGCCCCAAACGAACATTCTCCTTATACGAATGAATGTATGAAATTTGGCGAAATTATACGTTATTTCGCGATTTTTCGCTTGCGAAAAGTACCTCATTCTTTTCATACTACCTACGTTAAAACATGACAGAGAAATTAAGCACTGTCATATTATGTTTTTAGAAAATTGATGTTCAAAATAGGCTGGACTTATATAATAAAATAGATAAATAGGCGTGTCGAAAATATAATAAACATTAAAATAACATGTCATGATAAAACTAGTTTATTAACAAAAAATCGTATATAAATACGATGCACTTTTTTTATGCCTTATATTTTGAAGTCTTAAAATTAGTTTTAAAAATGAGTTACAAATTAATTTATATAAAAACATTTTATTTTCTGAATCTATTAAAAGATTAATATTTAAGTCATCCTATTTAATAATATTATTTATAAAAAAGCATGTAGATCAAACGATTCTCATATTTATCGTGTTTATATAAGAGCTTAGCAAATGTTATTAAAACGGGTATTTAATCGTTTAGCATTGTCGCAAAGATGGTTTATAATGAATGCCATCATAATTGTATGGAAAGATATGCAATGGACGTCACTTTCATAATCTGGTGTTATTATCAATTATACTGTTTAATTCTAGTGGCGTATTATACAATATAGTTCGATTAAGGCGTATAAGTGAAGTGATATAAAATATGCGTGTATCGTGTCTTTTAAGTTGACTAAAAAAGTTCATTTTGGTAAAACGGAAACCATTTTATCACAAAGTAACGTGATAAGCTGAGAACATTTCAAGATATTTTTATTTGACAATAGAATAATAGTTAGACCTAACTGCTATCAACAAAGAAAAATATATATGCACTTCTGTCTACATTTAATCGATAATACATGTTACAACTGGGCCTGTCCCAAGATTTAAAAAAAATATCTTTATAAGTATTAAATAATTTTTTGAATTGTCAAGTTAACATATTGGATTTGATTAGAGAAATAGAATAAAAACGTGTTCTTTTACATAGTTATATATACGATGTATTAAAAGTACAAGCATTGCAAATTTATTTTATAATATTATATAAGTAATTATTGGTGATATGTAAGTTTATTTTAAAGTTTCAAATTTATATTAAAATGCATATGTACTTACGTAAACAAAAACCATATAGTGTGACATTTGGTATCCATAACTAGTTTTTAAGCAAACCTGTAAAGTATTTATTGAGGGCCAGTCCTTATGAAGCTTTAGTTAAATCTTAAACTAGGATTTTAATTATTTAGGAATCAGTTATTACACCCGTTAGTGTAGACAATGTTTGATCAAACTAAGAAAGACCTTGATATGTTTGCAAATATTGTCTATGCTCTAGTAGGTAGTACTATTATTTACAGTACACATTCATTTTATTTTGGTATCTAAACACTTACTATATTTATTTTTATGAAGGGATTTTATTCAAGCTTAATGATATTGACTATTTTTTTATTCTGAAAATATAATTTAAAAAGTAACTTTAGAATCGCTGACTTATATAACTATACTTTGTAAAATTTAGGATGATAATTTTGAAATTTCATGTGCGTGAACTGTCAAAATTATCATCATTAACAAGGTATAATATCAGGTATCTCTGGCCAACAATTATGTTGTTTATGGTTGCAAATTAAAACAATGTACAGATTCTGATTCGAACTATTAATTTAGCTGTGAATATATCCATTCGCAAGTCAAATGTATCCAAGAATCTTTTAAAATACCGAAAAAAATAACGCAATATTTAACAAAATAATGACCTAAATGGCTCAGAAGTGAAGTTAGGCGAAACGGTCTGAGTTAGAATATCCCGCCAATCCATTTTGGACAAACACGGTGGTTTATTTTCAAAAATGTAGTCTAGACCTTTGTTCCTAAATAATAATAACATAATACTTTCATTAGTAATTTAAACCAAAAAAAACTTATAATATTATAAATAAAAAGTGAATTCTGAAGTCGTTCTCAGAGAAGGACAATAAAAGTAACTTCCTACAGCCATTGATGTTTAAAAAACTAAAAAGTTATTGAATGACAATTAATATTGTTGCTTGAACTTTTAAGTCATCACAGGACACCATTTTGGCCAACGAAGAAATGTATTGGAAATATTTTCTTTTTTACACTTTTTCTTCCTTTCAGAATTTTTGTGGAATATTCATGTGAGATTTGACAATGACTATATCCATTATGAAGGGTCTTATACAGGAGAGATTAATGAATTGATTAGGAGCAACCTGATTTTTACTATCGTTTTCTTGAGCGAAAATTAAATACATTAAAAAAAATTATGGCAGAATAGTGTTGGTAGGTGCGGCGGCAATTAATATTTTCTCTGCTTTAATTATTTTTGTTTCTGTTAGCAATAGCTGAACCACTTCTTTTGCTTGGAAAATATACTTGTCCCGTGGATAATGTTTTGCAGAATGTGAATTGTTTAGAAAGTTTTTGAGTTTTTGTTTGAGAGTTGTTTACTACGGTTTCTGAGTAAACATTAACATTTCAGAATATACGCATATCTGGCTATTGAAGTTAACATCCTTGAGTTATATAACCATTTATCAACCTATGATGTGTATTTTAGAAATAAGTATAAAAGAAAAAAAAATCGTCACAATATTCCAATGAAGTAATTAGTTAAATGTATTATTCTTTAGATTTTATTCTATTTATATGGTGAACCTTATAGTAATTGCTTATAGGTGTTATAGTATTAAGATAGGGTCGTATATGATTATATATATATGAAATAACATATATAAAATTCCTTTATTGAGACAATAATGTTGTCCCTTCATATCTATTTTACAAACTACCAAATAATGTAGCGATATCTTTGTTCTGGTAACACTTTTCCATTATTTGTATGGTATATTTTATATTTAGTTTAAAATAAAAACAATGGAGAGAATAATCATAACAAACTATAACTTTCAGACATGAGATTTATTATGTATGAAACATAAAAATTACAATTTATTATTATTAGGACAATTGGTAAACGCTGTTACATTGACCCTTTTATATTTGTGTATTTCTTATAGAATTTCAATTGTTTAAGAAATATTTTTATTATCGAGTGCCAAAATATTAAAATTATTGAACCTAAGATGATTAATGGAGTCAGGCGTTACTTTGCGGAAATAACTATGTAGACAGTTAACATTTTTACTTCGCTAAGATCTTAGCTAAATAAATATTCCACATATTATTCAACCTACTTATGTTAGGATCGATTGTCAACATTTACTACATTTAAAAAAAACTAAATGTATATATGCCATATAATTTGTATTTATTTTTTTATATGTATTTAATGATTTATTTTAAATGTGTGTATGATACACCCTGATACCTTTACTGATTAAGCCATTAGTGTTGCCTAATATGAAAATAAAAATATAGTGCCATTTTCATATTCATTCTTAAATTGCTTTTAAAGTTCTTTTTTTATTACATACTTAGTGTATAACCTGTATAACTTTGGTACATTTTTAATTACTGCCGTACGATGTACACATTTTATATCCAAAATGCAAAAATGTTGATCTGGTATGTATTTAAACAGATTTTAATATTTTATAATGACATTTAATGATGATGTTTATATGTGTACGAATCGACATCATTGTGTGTACGAAAAGTTAGTTTTACAATAATGAAAAACATTAAATATTAAACATAGTATACAGTATTTTACGTCTGTTTTAAAGTAGATTCCTAGTCATGTGTTGCACTCACAAACTGTTAAAGCATTATTGTAGATATTTGAAAATTATTTTTAATTAGTCGTATTTCTGTTATTTGTGAGTGTGTATCATATTTTTATACAGTTGTTTCGTTTTTATATACTTTGTATTTTAATTACTAGATCAAACACCGATTCACTTGTAATTAATGGGTTTTTTTTGTGTTTTTCATATTATTTTGACTGATTTGTAATGCAAGATTAAGAATGCATTTAAGTAAAGTTGTGTTTAAAATAATGAGTTTTTTATTTCACTTATAAAGTGTACCAAATCCAATGATATCTATGTAGTTAGTTGCGATTACAGTCAATTCTTCTGAAAGGTATTGTGTAAGGAAATTAATCGTTTTATTTATTTTGTCAAGTGTTTGTATATATCATACAATCTTTGTATTATATGTAGAATTGCATATAAATTTTACCAAAAATTTCTCTTTGTCATCTAGAAACGACTAGATGTCGCTGTTCAGTGAAGATTCAGACCTGCATTGCGGCGATGAGATCGCCGCGATAACAGGTCAACTGTACGTTTCGGGAAACGTCAATATGATCTAAAACAACTTCCATAAGAATCCAAAACCCCTTAGTTTGGACAGTCATTTATAGTCGTATAAGTTGGAGACCCCAACATATATTAGAGTTGTTCAGGAAGATGAATCCAAAGGCAAAGCAAAAAATAGATTAACATGCTCATTAGTGGGATATTAACAAATTTTAAAAATTCGTGGAATTGCGATAAAATTCCACGATTAGAATTTATTATTTTCATATTGGCAATGTATTATACAGGTATGTATGAAATATAGTGACAACACTGTCTCTAGGTGTTGCATGTAACGTCTATTTTATTATTAATGTAATAAATATTTTTCTTTCGCATCCAAAAAGTATATTCAATGTAACTTCTTTTTAGCAAACAACAAAAAATAATGATTTCGAATGAGCTTATTTCAAATTATTACAAATCACAGTAAATGATATCTTTGTGATTGAATCTTTGAATATATTATATGATGAGAGAAATCTTAATGAGGCTCTTATGTAAAGTATACATAAAAAAATATTTTATATTCGCAAAACTTTCAAGATAGATTGTAGATGACAGTCAACGGACTTAACACTAGGACTTCTAAAATCTAATGACCAGATAACCATTCACTTTATTGTAAGCGCTACAACAGCTACTGGACCTAAGCAACTGAATTTTAGCCTAAATAGCCAGTTTTGAGATGAGCACTGAACTGCCCCTTTTAAATATATATGACGTCAACACTACAATAAAGAAAAAATATTAAAATATAGTCGTATCACGGTCACCAGGAGCGAATAAAACGTCCAAGTTGGAGAAATAACTTGTATCAAAGTGATCATATACATATGCACAATACAAAGTTTTGAGTTACAGTTGTAGTATACAAAAATAATGTATAAAAAGTATTGCCAACTTAAAACTAGTATGGGAGAAAGGGAGGAAAATAACCCCCACTAAAATAAATTTACAGTTATATATAAAAAAAAATATATATATAAAACTAAGCAAATTTACAAACTAACAATGATATTTACGAACAATAAAAACAGCATGCTCACAGAGAATATACAAATGTAAAATACACAATGTAAATATTAAGTAAAAATTTTAACAATCCAAAATTACAAGTCCAGTCGTGTCGTAAAACGGACGTGTTGATCAGAACGCGTAGTATATACAGGTTTACTGGCTTGGGAGAGGCAGTTTGCTTCTCAGGTAACTGTGCAGCAGCAGAAACAGGTGCGTCGTCATAGATGTGGGCCGGTTTTACTCGGTCCAAGCTAACATTGACGTGACGATCACCTACGATCATGGTCATTGTCTTGTCAGTCCGAGCGACTATATAGACTTAAATGTATCATAAACATAATTAGTCTAACGAAACAAGACGCTGCGCCGGAGCGGCTTCCGACGCAACAGAGTGTTGCCAGTCGTTACGCTCCCCCACGCAATAGTGTGGGTGCGAACCGCTACATATTCATAGTGATATAATCGTACGTTATATACGTTCATACTGATATATCGATACCATCGACAGTTTCTGAGTAGATTTTAGTAATGTCAGCAAAGGTATGAGTAACTCATTATCTGGTACCGCCGATTATCTATTTATTTCTTTCTTTTTTATTTAAGCTTTCTCTAGGTATCGACTTGGTCTATGAATAAAATGGTGGATCTGTCAAAGTCGTGAAATCGGATTGTGTCTGTCTTGTTAACGTAACGCATTACTGCGCTTATTTTTCATGCTAGTGAGATTTCTGATCATTTAACCGCCAATGTCAAATTTACCCAAACAAACATTTTCAATCTCAACTTTTATCAGTTTTTTTTGTTTATGAATAAAAATATAATATTTATTAACTTGTGCTATTAAAACCTAAATTCATAAGTATGATTTCATAGCATCTTGTCAAGCATTTCAGGGTTATAAAAAAATAACAATTTTTATACTAATATATCAATTTAAATATTACAGTAACATGTTTTAAAATAATTGTTTTTTGAAATTCAATTATTTAACATTAAGATGGACCAGATAGTAGTGAAAACTGAAGTCCAACCAAATGGGGATATATTGCTATTTTATTTAGATGGTAAGTTTAATAACATTTTACATGAAAAATACAGAGTATTTTAAAAAATGTTTACATCTCCATTCACCATCTCCATCTTTTCTTATCATATAATATATCCTTGTCATTTGTGATGTCCACGAGACAAGGAATCCTAGTATAGGAATATGAATTTAAAGTAAAAAAATGATCAGTCTGGTATGGATGATTATGAGGATGAATATACTGGGAATGCTATTTAAATTGTACACTGTGTGATCTGTGCTATCTTTATTTTTACAGAAAACCAAAGCCATGAAGTAGCTACTTTAGCACAGCCTGCAAACATTGAACAAGATCAATCAGTGCTCTTACAAGAAATTGATTGTACTTCCAATATTGTTGAAGAAACAGTGGATGATGTTGACTTGTTAGAATCAGGAGGACTCTCGGAATGGTCAGAGGAAGATACAAAACAGTTACTTGTATTTTATATTGACAATAAAGAAAGGTTTGAGAATAGCACTGAAACAAGAAAACAATTGTGGATGGTGGCTTGTAAAACATTTTTTCCACATAAATATGCTAGTGAATGTGAAATAAATCTTAAAAATTTAAAAACTAAATATTCACAGGTATGTAAAGAAAGAGAGAAAGGTGCAATGGTGAAATGGTCACTTTTGGAGTTGTGTGAGGAAGCGTTTCAAAATGATGCTTATGTCCATACAATATTTAGTAAAAATTATGCTAGTGTAGACTCACAAGAGAACACTATTAATGCATCAATAACACCAAAATCAAATGAAGATGGTTCTATTTTTGTTAAAAAAGTCAAAAGTAATCGTACATCTGTTGATAGAAAAGTTGAACAAATGCTTAACTTATATCTTAACTACAAGAAAACAATTCCAAACTACCATCAACACAAAGACCTTTGGGAGGCAATAGCATTGCAATTAGGGGAGGATGCTGAATATTGGCATAAACGTTTCTTGAATTTTAAACAACATTATGTAAAGATGGTTTGCAGACGAAAAGAGACAGGCCCTGACAAAATATATTGGCCATATATGAAACTTTTTGATCAAATATTTGAGGATGATGAGGAATTTCAGCATAAATTTTTCCCTGATAATAGTCATGTCGAAAAAAATAGAGATGTTATGACAAAAGATGAAAATTCTTGGAACAACACAGAGATGACTGTTCTAGTAAAATATTACTTTGATTGTTTCTATGAATTTCAAGATCCTACAATACCCAACAAATTCTTATGGCATGAGATTGGCAGATTATTGGATAAGCAACCAGAGATATGTAAACAGAAGTTTAAGGATATGAAGCATGCACATTTTGACAAATTATGTGAAGGTAATTATGACTTAGCTAATCGTATACCGATAGAAATTATTTTTGACAACATAATAGGTTGTGAAACCAAAATAGAGTTAAAAAAGAGCCAAAAAAGATCTAATCAAAATGACTCATTAAAAACTGAGGTAACTGGTGAACTTGTACAATTCTTTTATGATAATATAGAGTTGTTTAAAGATTCTGTAGGTTATTATGTTTGTTGGGCAATGGTTGCAAAGAAATTCAGAAAAACCATTCAAAGTTGTAAAAAACAATGGGAAGAATTAGTTTTACATTACAAGACTATGCTAGAAGATAAAAAAGAAGATTCTGATATGCAAATTGATTGGAGATATATAGATATATTTGATAGGATATTCGATTATGGTATGGACATAAATTTACTTGAAGGATATGAGAATTTGCAAACTGAAAATGATGAAAAAATATCTGGAAAAGTTGGTGGTAAGTATTTGTAAACTAATATATATCAGTCATCTGAATAAGGTTAAATAAAAATATTTATTTGCGAAAATGTATATTATAGGTAGGTAGGTTTCATTCTTCATTGCTATTTTCTGCCATTTTCTACTCCTATATTATATGTTCATATAAATATTTGTGAAATTCACAGAAGCTGTGTTTGAAGTTTTTTTTTTGTATTCTGACAGTAAAAATTACAGAAAAGCACAAGTAAAAAATAAATTATAGACAAATATTTCTATCCGTCATAAACTTATTTGTACTATAAAAGCTTTTTTTAATAATAGTATAGTTCCTTTTTCAAAATAACAGCTTGCTGCTTTAGGTCCATTGATGAATTTATTAATTCTTTTGTAAAAGTGAGCGGTAAATTGATAAGCGGGTTAAAAACCAAATCTGTCTCACTAAATCATTACAGCATTATTTAAAATCAATTCACTTACTACTCATACATATATATTCAGTGATGTAGGGGACGAATCATGGGCATCATGACTATTCCACTTAAAACTTAATAATAATAGCCTTTATTCACAGTTTTTACAGGTTTCACAAATATGTATATTTCTATGATATCTGGATATTTGTATGCCTTTTACGGGCAAAGGCCTACTAGTCTTTACTTAAAACTTAATTTTTTTAGAATTAATTTTCAATATATATAAATTTATTAATATGATTGACGTTAAGCCTTGAAGAAACTTCAATCTTCTAAGGGTTCAGTCTAGATTAGTGCCAATATTGCCATTACTGCCAATAAATCACACAACATCCATAGAATTCATAAGGCCATCTGTTACCTGACTCAATGATAGAATTCAACATGAGCTTGGGGAAGAAAAGCAGTAATGATAATTAGAATAATTCATCATTTATTGAGAGCTTCTAGCATTGAGAAGAGAAAAACAGGGAGTAGTGGATAAAGAATTAGTTATATTAAGTGTTCTTTATTTTTACAGTGAAACAGATAACTTTAAAAGATGAAGATATCTTGGAAAATGAGACAGACGATGAAGAGACTTATGATGAAAGGGGATTCATCAAACGTTCTAAGAGACGTAATGGTGATTCTAAAGCATTTCGAATACTTGAGTATTATCAAAAGAATAAAGATAAATTTTCATGTTCGCAACTAAAGAAATTAGCGCTATGGGGAATATTGGGTAAACAAATTGGATTATCTCCTGCTCAGTGTGCCCATAGATTTAGAAATCTGAAACAAGTTTATACAGGATATGTTCAAAGAGAGATTAACAAACCAGAAATGCCAATTTTATGGCCTTATTATGCACTTTGCAAAAAGGTCTTTGGGTATAGAGCAGTAAAGTCAAAATTGAAAAATGGTAAAATAGATTCCGATGATGCCGAGGAATGGACTGCTAGAGAAATAAAAATGTTAATTAATTACTTTTCTAAAAATTATGATGATCTTTGTAATAACATAGATGATCAAAACAAATGGACAGCGTTGACGACTGATATCGCTAAAAGTGAGAAAGCCTGTAGCGAGAAATTTTTTGAACTACGTAAGTCTTATAGAAAATTGAAAACTATGAAATCAAGGAATCCAGATGTTAAAGTTTCCTGGAAGTATTTTAATATGATGGATGCTGTATTCAGTTCGAGAGCGTCAGAACACCAAGACATGACAGAAACATTAGGAGTAGATAACTTTGTTGAAAACATGGATATTGACAGCATGAAAAGTGAATTACAGGAAGGTATATTATTAACCATATGTATTGATATTATTAGTTTAACACATTCCCGTTGGAAAATGAGATTTCTCGTTTTTAAAAAAATTAGACATTGGGACTTTGCTGATAACTTTTTTCATAACTTAGTTCTGTGCTTGCTCCCCTTAAATATAGTTCACACATAAGTTGAGTGAGTTTTTTAGCATATTTTCATAACTAAAATTTAGAAAATTTTTCTGTAGTAATTCAATTTGAAATTTGCCACCTCGGTAATTTTGAGCCATGTAAAATATAATAGTACATATAATAATATGAATGTTTCTGCGGTGGTTCGAATTAGAATGAATCTCGCTCTGACTGAATTTTGGCATTTATGCACAAAATAAAGAAGGCTAACAAAGACTACAATGAACAATGAATCTAAAAATAGGTTTGCTTCAGCATAGCAACAATATATTTTTTAACAAACAAATAAAATTACCGCAAAATATTTCTTAAAATACAGCACAGTATTCAAATTACATATTTACATGAACTTAAGGTTATTCTATTTATTTATTTTATATAAATTACAAATATAATAATTATTTTATAAAATCAACTATTCTTACATAATCTGCCAACAGATGTCGCTACAATACATAAAATTAGGTTGTCTACTGCATAAAATAATTATATTAATTCTAATACGCCAGGAAATATTACTTTCATAGTTATATTATATACATAAATCCATATATAAATAACTAAAATAATTTAAGATAATATTCACTATGCAGAGTATAAACTGAACCTTGCAAAGACTACATTAGAAATGCCCAGACTTTGCTTTTGAAGAAAATTTATTGACTATTCATTTCCTAATATATCACATTTCTTTATTTGCAGATGATGACTATCAGTATATAATAGTTATACCAGAACACCAAGAGCAAAGTACAACTGATACTGAGTTTTTTGTATCAAATAATGTTGACACTGAACAGCACATTGACTCTGAACATTTTGACAATGATCAACATATTGACACTGAACTGCGTATTGATACTGAACTGCATATTAATACTGAACAAAATGTTGACACTGAACAAAATGTTGACACTGAACAAAATGTTGACACTGAACAAAATGTTGACACTGAAGAGCACATTGACTCTGAACATTTTGACAATGATCAACATATTGACACCGAACTGTGTATTGATACTGAACTTCACATTGACACTGAACAGCACATTGACAATGAACAACATTTTGATACTGCACAACATTTTGACCCTGCCGACCATTTTGGCACTGCACACCATGTTGACACTGAACAACATATTAAAACTGCGCAACATATTGACACTTCACAACATATTGACACTGAACAACATATTAATACTGAACAGCATATGGACATAAAACAAGAATTTGATACTGACCAACATGTGTATTTTGAACAACATATTAAAACTGGACCACATATAAAAACTGAACAAATAGCAGATATGATTGATAACAAGTCAGCTCCAAAGAAATGGAGTAAACGTTACAAAAAACGTCTCTTAATTTTCTACTATAAATATTTACAATCTAATAAAGGAAAAGAGATCAATTCTAGGGATATGTGGAAGGAGATTGCTGCAAAAATGCATCGAAATTCAAAAGCTTGTAGACAAATTTTCAAAAAACTTAAGACACAGCACAGACAGAGTAATTCTGAGGAACATAAAACAGAGTCACCATACTATAAATTACTTGAAAGGATTTTACGATTAAAACCAAAATTTGCGAAGATTAACCATGACAAGAGTCTACAAGAAGAGAAAGTATATAAAGATGTAGCAATACCAGATGATAAAGTTGAAAGAGCTTTGCGGTATTACTTGGAACATCTTGAAGAATTTTTGAGTCCTAAATTTGAGAAGAAATATGTTTGGATGGAGTTAGCTAACTTTGTATCGGAGTCTGTTAATAAGATATTTAAGAAAATAAATTATTTAAAACATTTGTGCGCTAGCGGTAACTCTGAACTTCCTTTCAATGCTTTGTTACAAGAAATTACATTCAAGGAAACAATTCTTAAAGATATTGTGTTCACTGATACGCAGCCGACAGTTGCTGACGGACTTGAACATTTTTGGACTGACGATGAAATTGAACAGTTACTGACATGGTATTTGACTCATTTGAATAATTTCAAAAACCCAAAGTATTCTCGCAGTTATCTTTGGTCGGAAGCGTCCAACACGCTCAAAAAGAATCCAGTAATTTGTTTGAAGAAAATGTCTGAAATTCGGACACAATATAGAAATATGGTGAGGGATGCACCAGAAGCATTAAATGAATGGAGGTTTTATGATCTGTGTCAAAAAATATATGGTACAGGTAAAAAGAACCCGATCAATAATAAGCCGTCTATTATCTAGAAAATGGAAAGTGGTAATTAATTAAATTGTGCAGACGAAAAATAGATTTGTCGACTTCAACGAGTGAAAATGGAGGTCTATTAATGTATTATATTCAATATATTAATATATTTAATATCAGCCTGCGGCAGTCCACTGCTGGACAAAGGCCTCACTACCCACTACACACCTAGCCCGATCTTCGACGACACGCATCCAGTCTCTGCCAACCGCCTTGTGCAGATCGTCGTATTGTATATATTTATTATAGTTCCATTCCAAATTCTATTATTTTAGTAACAAGAGATTAATTGTAATAATGTTCTTTATTTCAAACACATTTTTTTGGTCCATTATATATCCCTTTTTCTTTTTTAAGGCGGGCATATGATTTTCAGTTCTTTTAGTATTACAGGTTTTTATAGCGGCGCTAGTTGTTCGCCATCACCTGCTTCCTCATTTGTCTATATATTTCTTAAAAATATGAAATATGGAATGGATTTATTTATACATATACAAATGAGTTATTGATATAAATTTGTGAAAATTACAGTAAACTTACGTAGACAATATTTAACGTTAAACTTATGGAGAGTATGTGAAATTAAAAATAGTAGATTCCATTGTAATGTGATATGATTTTATCGTTTAATAAGTCTGTATCATTTAGATTTGTTTCAGCAACGCTAAGCTTGTACGTTCGTTATTTTAGAAACTAGCGAATCTAATTAGCAGCCTTAATTCATTATTTGATGCTAAATGTTTAGCCGTATTACATTTTATGGCATACAAATGATATTTGATATGAAAATATTATAAGTATATTTAAAAAATTAAAAAAGCATATTATACTCATTGTATTTTATTATACCGAGGACTTTTTTGATTGAAAGAAAGAAAATCTTTATTCAATTATCCACAAAACAGTAAACAAAAAATATACATATAAAATTAAAAAAAAGCATGATTATGCTATCCTACTATACTATGTATAAAAGGCACAGAAATTAAAGACTAAAACTAAAAAAAATATACAAATCATAATACTAGTAGAGTCCGTCTAACCCGAAATGACGCGCCCCACTATACCCTGTACAAGTTAGCTTGATCTTTTTGACAGATGTAAATTTTTCTGATCGACATAACTTTGCAATGACGAACGAAAATTATTTTAATTTAATGATTTTAAAAATTGTAAAAATATTAAAAAAATACATATAACACAAAAGTCTCTAAAGATCTAAAAAGCGTTATCCGAAAATTTTAAGACTTTTTAGTAAATTGCTTTAAAGTAAAATTTAAATAGGAACACTGAAAATAATAGACGCTAGTACAATGTTACATCGGTCGGACGGATGGGACACGGATAGCAGGCAGTATACAGTATAGACCGATGTAACATTGTACAAGCTGAGCATCTAGTAAAACCTGAGCAACAACAAATTGAGGAGCCCAATAAGAAAGGGTTCATTATACTGTAATGTGTGGTATTGAACTGACTGTAGTGGGTTGATTGAGTGAACTCTAATGTAAATAAGCGAGACGACGCCACCGTGTTACAATAATGGAATCATCGACACTGCTGCAGTAGGAAACCGCCGGCAGTAGTTGCACATTGATGCCCTCGACCAACTCGTCACTAGATGGCTCTAATGTTTACAAATATCAATTATTAAAATTAAATTCACAAAACAATAAATTTTTACTAATTGTAGCTTAATCATCTAATTTTATTTGGTATTATATTGCGCACTTGAAAAAACCATTACGCTACAACTCCTACTGTATAATGTAGGGTTCAAATTCATCCGCCAAATTTGCAGCATTATTTCTATGACTCTGAAACGTGCGAATATTTTTGAATATATCATACTATTTATTTCAAATATTGAATACTTTCGTCGTTTGCATTTTCTATTTAAGTCATCGTCTACTAAGTATCAAGTTCTTAATGTGACTGATTAATATAAGTTGTTTTGTATTAAAATAAACGGTTACTCCCGTAATAGGATTAACCCCTGGGGTTGAGTCGTAACACGAGACCTTGGACTATTTGATAGAGTATTGGCATGGTTGTACCGAGTGCGGAAAATCAAACTAATGTTGTATTATATCTCGACGACTTCATTGATTCTAACGAAGATTCTTCTTGTTGATGGAGTCTCTTGACACGTGTTCAGTTCAAGCATGGGGTTAAATATATGTATTGCCTTCTGGTTTTGTATGGATCCCCAAACCGTCTTGCAAAAACGAGGTGGGTTAAATTTATTCCTCCAGAAATTAATTAAATAGAACATCTTGATTTCTATACAGCATTGTATTTTATTTTTATTTTTAACGTATAAAAGTGTACAGGCATTTTGTAGTGGAAGTGAAATAGAGCGTATTCTATTTTATTTTGTTAAATACCAACAAAAAATACAATAAAATGAATCGGCACAGTACAGCGAAGTAGCAATAGAGAAATTTGACTCGTTCGCTTCGCTTTTCACTGGAACGCCTGCTTTAACCTTCAGTTAATTTATTTAGTGTTACGGTGTAATCTTAGTTGGACGTTTTCTGTAATATTTTTTTAATCATTAACAAAAATAATGGATTGTTATAAGTGTAGCAAAGTTGTTAACAAGATAAATGTTTTGTTGTGTCAGTGAGTTTTTGTTGAAATATTTTAATGTTTTTTTCTTTCTATTATTCAGTAGTTTTCAATGTGTTGATTTTACAGTTTATAAGTTATTATTTTACAGATTATTATATATAATAATATTAATAATTCTTTATTTGCATAATGTGAGATGTAACAAGATGAAAAAAAGACGTATAATAGCTACATCACATTGCCACTTATGGCGTACAAGTTTCTATAATTATTACATACTATTAAAAATAACTAAAACAATTATTACAGATCTAAATACATAACTAAAGTAATATATAATAGGTCATATCTTAAAGTGAAGTTATAAAGAAGTGTCGTTATTGTCCATGTCTTTTTAAAATTACTGACATATTTTCGGTTTATGTATAAAATACGTATTTATTATAATTTCTTGTGTGGTTCCTGGCATAAAATAGAAACCCTTAATTATACCCGTGGATGTCTTATTAGGCGGCTATGGGGCAGATGGGTCACAAGGTCTATATGAGTGAGAAATGCCAATCTGTGATTTCTGTTCCCGATTAGCCTGGGGATCCTTGTAACATACTTTATTCAATTTTGAAGGAGGCCAGTGTCCAGCAGCGTACTTTAACAGCTATATTGATTTTTTAATTCGTTTATTTTCATAATTAACTCGTATATGAGATGCGTAAAAGTTTAATTGTAGTGTTATAAATCATCTGAAGACTTTAAATGTCGTAATTGAGATAATGTGTTTGCTTTTAAAGTAAATTATAACAATAAAAAAATAAATTTATAAATATAAATGTATATGTATAAGCGATATTGATATTGGTTATGTTATATTGACTTTTTTAATTCTTAATTTGTAGTGTATTTATAATACACTATGATAATTATATCGTAATATTAGATAGTTCAGGTAAACAAAACATATCTGTTCCTCACGGTGTTTAATCGCATAATTAGGGTTACCGGGTTGACGTACATACATTCATATCGTTACGATTATTTCTCGTAGGGGTTGGCAGAAACCACAGATTTCCATCCGCTACGATCCTGGCGTACCCTCCCTGCTTCCTCTACACTCATCCATCTTTTCATCAATTTTCTCACATTCATTGTAGCGAAACGGCTCTCCGTTAGTCGCTTCTCGCCCTCATGGGAATCAGGACGTGACGGGTGGCGTCGCTGTCATTTTTTAACAAATTAGTTTTATTAAAATTCGTCAAAGTGCATCCCATGAGTCGCAAGGGAGGAAGGAGGTAACCCCCAGCAGAACCCCGCATGCTGAGGTAAGGCACTATAGTACCCAAGGGAGCCTGATTCCGGGACGGTGGGCACACTTGCGACTAAGCTCGCCACTAGCCACGCATCCATTGGTACGCAGACTGTGGACTGGTGGAAAGGAGGGGAAAAGAATAGAGAAGAAAGGAAAGGGCAGGGGAAAGGAAAGATTGACATGGACGTGTGGCGTCTGGACACACCATCAGACAAATATCAGTGTACCAGCACCATTTACTAATTTTTTTTAAGTCTAAACTGCACCACCTCCAACTTTATCTGTTTCGCAAGCAGGTTGACTGGTAGAGAATGCTCAGTGGCATTAAATCCGCCTGTTGTGCATTTTATGCTAAATTTTAAATAAATAAATTTTATCACAATGCAGATACATTATAAATGGCTGACAGCAACATTGTATCCACGCAACTCCGCCCTCAGTATTGAGTGATGAAGCCGTACAGTTGATATCCGCAAAGTAAGCGGCGGTCTTACTTCCAGGATTACGCTATTTCAGTTGTTATTTAATGTTAAAAAAAATATGAAGTCAGATTTTAAATATAGGATTTATCGACACGTTTACTGTGGGGCTACATCATAGGTTCCCAACGGGGGCGGTACTGCCCCCTAGTAGGCGCTGAAGCTTCTTCTAAGAGAGCCTCTCTGACTTGTGAAAGTTGGCAGCCAATTCAGCACAACTTTCCTCGTCCTTCGCGAGGTGCAGCAGATCTGGAGCACTCGCTATCCCGGTCCACTCTCTGATATTACGCAGCCAAGATTTTCTTTGTCGACCAACTTGTCTTTTGCCCATTTTTCCCATCATGATCAGTTACAGCAATTTGCACCTATCATGTCTCATGATATGACCCAGGTAAGCAACTTTTCTACCTTGACGGTCTGCAAAAGTTCACTATTTTGATTGACTTGTCGGAGAACTTCGTCATTGGCCACCCGTTTGAGTCCAGCTAATAGCGACCATCCATCTATATGCGCACATTTCCAACGCTTCTATACGTTTTCTGAGGTCTTCTTTAAGAGTCCAAGCCTCACATCCATATAGAAGAATGCGCCTTTTGAATCGTCAACTTATCCGGGAAATGTTTAGTGTTTTTATGCGGTAATTTTTAAAAAAAAAACTTTAAAATTATTAGCACATATGAACTCGGGGGAAGTTGCTAGCATGTTTTCGATATAAACTCATGTGCAGTACGCCTGTAAACCCCTTAAGGGGATTATACTTGTAAGGTGTTGAAGACTACGATTGACACGTCAAGGTCCCAGTGATTGATGCAGAACATTGGAAATTTTAAATGAACAATGTGCAGATAATAAAATAGTGCTCAAAACCTTTATTACCGTGTAATCAAAATTGGATAAGTGCGTTTAAAATGACGATAAAAGTGCAAGGATTTTTGTGTTTAGTTATCATTTTGACTCTGCAGTGGTGTGCAAATGCAAGTAGGGTACAAGCGGCTGTCAGCTTCCTGTAAGTATACCTGCGAGTTTATTTATACTGATTGACACGTTTACTTATAAACCTATAGACCTGTAAAAGACCTAAAACATCTTATGGGTCTTTCATTCGTTGCGACAACTAAAACAGTGTTTTCTCGCTCTATGCGGGTAGCTACGTCTTTTAAATCTAAATTTTACAATACAATCGATACCACCCACCTCAATTTCGAATTGAAACGACATTGAAATCCTCAAAAAACAAGCCTACACTTTCTTTAAAAGCTGGCAACGCTTCTGGAATGCCTCACGCACTGCAGATGCCTATGAGCGGCGTTGATTGCTTTTTATCGGGTGACACGCCTGCTCGTTTGCCTTCCTATCCCATAAAAAACCTACTTTTTATTCATATTTACTTTATTCTCTACCTCATAACTACGTGCGGTACCTAATAACTTAAAAATAGAGCAATGAATTATGTGTAACTGACAATAAATACATAATTCCTCGGCCTAATTAACAGAATTCGTAACTCCATATGAGTACATTTTTCAGGAACAACAAACAATGATTTTTTTATATTTTTTCATTTCTTGTGAAATTTTAAATAAATTCTTACTTTAACTATTCATACTTTAGACATATAAAAATCATTTTGAGGTAAACACGAAGTATTCTATCTGATACGCTTTAAGATAATCCGTTAGACGGCATCAAAAGTGAATTCTGATAATTAGACCAATGATATACCTAATGTTTGGAAGTAATTTTATTTGATTAATTCGTTCTTTCGTTCGTTAATTGAGTCAGGCGTTACTTTGCGGAAATCCATTACTATGTGGACATTAATAATTTTTATTTAGCTAAGATCCGCGACAAGCAAATAAAAATAGAAAAATAATAATATGTGTTTTTTACTGGACGAAGTGGATTAGTAGTGGTAGAGCCACACTGCAGAAGAATAGCTTAGCTACCGCGCTTCGTCCGGTAAGCGGTTGAATGTCGAAGGCTCAACCCTGCTCCCACTCCAATAATGTCACTTTCCTTAAAGGCCGGCAACGCTTCTGCACTGCCTGTGGCACTGCGGATATTTATGGGCTGAATTGATTGCTTTGAAAAAACGGTCTTCAGCAACTCTCCACTTTCCAACCACCATCAACAACACCAACGCCAAACTTACACCACCACTTTCCACAATGTACACGACACGTGTTTCGTAAGTCTTAACGACTTAAGTGCTTGGTGTTAACTTAAGTGTTAGATATCAAGTGACTACTATACTGATATTTGTCTCTCGGTTAACAGTGAGGAAGTACAGCAAACTTAATTCTATAAGTTCGCAATTTTTTTTATTCTTACTCTAATATACATTGTGAAATTTTCAGAGCAAATGCGTCATATCAAGAAATAGAGGTGAAATCTGAGTCTAGCTTATCACTAAGAGACATTCTACCAGTTAAAGCGAAGTACTATGACAAAAACCTTGCACCCAAATCATTAGGACAACCCACTGTAGTTTACTTCCACGTGACGGTGCTCTCTTTGGATTCCATCAATGAGGAAAGTATGGTGAGTTTTTGTTTTTCTACTGGCATATTTTTGTAGCTGATGTTGTGTATATTTGGCGGTCACGCCTTACTCAAGGCGCGATATTTAGCCCGTTCTTCGGCTACACACGTCCAGTCTCTGCCAGATCGTCGCTCCGTCCAGCAGGACTCACACTACGTTTGCCGAGTCGCGGACTCCACTCCAGCACTCGTCTACTCCAACAATTGTCGGTTCTCCGACCGACTGCACCGTTTAGGCAAAATTATAAAAGCAGTTATAACAGTTGTGTTGTATATAAGTTATTCCGTTATGAGTAGACTTGTTTTTTGAAACCTTCCAAAAACAACCTTACTCAAATCTTACAGGCAACGCATCTGTGATGCCTCTTGTGTTGCAGATCTCTCCACGGGCTATCCATCCCTCAAGTGATATGCTTGCTCGTTTCCCCCCAACTCCAAAAAAAGGTGATAGTGCTAAAAATAAACCTTTGTATTCCAGACATACGTGGCGGATATATTCCTAGCTCAGTCCTGGCGCGATCCTAGACTCCGTCTGCCGGAGAACATGCACGAGGAGTACCGTATACTCGATGTGTCCTGGCTAAGCAAAATATGGAGACCGGATTGCTTCTTTAAGAACGCAAAGAAAGTGACATTCCATGAGATGAGTATACCGAACCACTATTTGTGGTTATATCATGACAAGACCTTGCTCTATATGTCGAAGTAAGTTCATACTATTTCATTAACATTAAGATAATGTAAAAACTTCATGTTCTTTCTATAGCGACAGGTACTAGAAATAATTTGGAGAGATGTGAGTGAACGGGTCACCTGATGGTAAAAAATCACCATTTATTATTGCAAAACCAAAAGGCGTTAAGATGTGGAACCTACATTAGAGTAACCATGTGAATAATGGGACGGGAAAGAAATAAATAAAGGAAGGGGAGAGGAATTGGGTCTCTGGATCCTCACACTTACACTCAGTGTACAAAACGTGATAGCACAGTAAATTGCCAAACTTGATGCCGATATTCTGTGAGGGTGTAATACTTTCCCGGCCGAACCAGACAATACGTGCTCCCATGGTTTTACCACTATGAGAAGTCACAGTTTTAGTAATATTCTCTTTATATTGTAAATTTTTAGCTAAGATGTGATTCCTGCCGCTGAAGATTTACTACCACACATCGCTACAAAGAAAAGTTTTATTCTCACCATCTGGATGAATAGCGCTAGTACGGTGCAATTTTCCGGCAATTTCTTTCCTTGCACTACTATCCTGTAGAACCAACTACCTCCAGCGGTGAACCTACCTAACTAAATCGATACGACATTGGAACTTTCAAAAAACAAGCCTATGTATTTCTTAAAGTCGAAACGCTTCTGCAATGCCTATCATGCTGCGGATGTTTATGAGTGGCCTTGATTGCTTTTCTTCAGATGACACGCTCGTTTGCCTTTCTATCAAATAAAAAAGGATATAATTTTTTTAAGACTAAATGTTTGTTTTTAGATTGACCCTGGTGTTGTCCTGTGCCATGAAGTTTGAAGCGTACCCACATGACACACAAAGCTGTTCCATGATGATAGAGAGTTGTAAGAGATACATTTGTATTTATTTTTATATTGTATCTTATATAATATAATATTTGTGCTATAGCTAATTTGATAGATGTCTTGTCCATTCTTGAATTCATACAAATATATATTGTAATATGGAATTTAATTAAGGCAAGAGCGTAATTTCTTCTATCACAGATAATTGATGATACAAAGAGATGATATTAATAAGTAAAATAAGGTGTTTATACAAACATTCATCTATGTCATAACATACTATTTTTTTTCATAGTCCATATATGTTTATCCCGTATAATTCACCACGCTTGTCCAATGCTGATTGGACACAAATTAATTCATATGATAGTTCACAAATTAATTTATCTATCTAAAGACACATTCACTTAACTATACGAAAATTCATCAGAATAACAATTTATATATAATATTTACGCATGTTCCAATCCACAAAGTTATCCATGTGACAAAACATGAATTAATACACAATTCACGTATCCATTGGAAATGTATCCATTGGACACATATTTATACATGTTACAATTGACAACTTTGTTCATATAAAAATTGACATATGTATCCATGTGATAAGCCACAAATCTGTTATAAACAGATTATTATCAGTTTGACCATATTATTGAGTTACTATTTAAGGAAATTTACTTGACATTACATTTCAGAATAACTAGTCGAATTGCGAGCTATCGCCCTGCATAACCGTAACTATGTCTTACATGATATCTGTACCCGACGGGTATCTATTGAAGCAATTTCCAAATCAACTGACAAAAATACATTTAATTTCCAGTATCGCACACAGTTCATGACTTGGTGTTCATATGGAATCTGACAGACCCGCTGGTTGTGAATCCGGATATCGAGTTGCCGCAGTTAGACATCTCCAACAATTATACAACCGACTGCACCATTGAATACTCTACGGGTAAGTACGCTTGTCTAGGTACTTCGCACTTTCGCACTGCCTATGGCGCTGCGGAAGTCTATGGGGGGCGTTGATTGCTTTCCATCAGGCGACACGCCTGCTCGTTTGCCTTCCTAACCCATAAAAGAAATATCTATCTATCTAAATACGAAAATATTCCATTGGATATGTTTTAATATTATATTTTTCTTTACAATTACACACTTTTTTCGTTTACAATTATTTATTTTGGCAGTTAGTTATAACTATTATGCCAGTATCAAATAAAATATAACAACATCAAGTATCTTAAAATGTCCTAGTCAGCTTATCACGTTATGTCTTGATAAAATGGTGGCAATTCTACCAAAACCTTCTAATAACTTTTGCAGTTAACTTAAAAAGTCACAATACGCGCATTTATTTCATATAACTCCACTTATACGACTTAATTGAACTATATTCTACAATATAATACACCATCACAATTAAACAATATAAGTGATACGCAGAAGAACATAAAATTATGAAAATAAATAAAAAATACAACATCACTGATGTATGTAAACAACTACAATTTTAATGATTCAATACATAATAGAGTCATTTCATTAAGTTTCATGTCTTCATAGGCAACTTCACATGTTTGGCCGTTGTATTTAATTTACGCCGAAGACTCGGCTACCACCTCTTCCACACGTATATACCGTCTGCGCTGATCGTCGTCATGTCTTGGATCTCTTTCTGGATCAAACCCGAAGCTATTCCTGCGAGAGTCACACTGGGAGTCACGTCGTTGTTGACATTAGGTAAGTTACTTGAAATTAGAAAAACGTTGATCCGTCACGCAAAAGGTTTATAATTAAAAACCTAGACTAGGTTAGTAGACTAGGGTAGGCAATTTTCTTTATAATGTAAGTAAACGAATGGGCAAACTTCCGGTTAGAAATTCTACATAAGATTCAGATAGAAGATTTTAACGCAAAAAAGTAAAATTAGCCGCAAAATGAAACCTTACCACTAGAAACAAAAAGCTTTTAATATTTCTGAAAAAAATGTATCTGATCAGTCAAAAACAGTCAGCTTTAATGCTGCATAAAATGTTCAATTTTGTGACTCAGACTATTCGACGCAGTACTTTTTTCTGTATATGCTATAGATTTTTTGTGATATGTGTCATTTACAGCCCTTTCGCTTTTTTGCTTCGATATGTATTTCGGTCATTCTATTCCTGTAAAATTACCCGATCATTACCTTGCCTTTTCCTTTCTTCTCTATCCGTTTCCCTGTCTCTCCGCCAATCCACGGTGTGCCGTGCCAAAGGATGCGTGGCTAGGGGCGAGCTTAGTTGCAAACGTGCCGACCGTCCCACTATCGGGCTCCCCCAGGTACTATAGTGACTTATCTCAGCATGCGGGGCTCGGCTGGGGCTGACCTATATCCTCCCTTGCGGCTCGTGGGATTCACTATGACGAAGCTTAATATACCTAATTCGTCAAAAAATGACGGCAACATGGTTCGTCACTCGTCACTTTCCTACGAGGGCGAGAAGCGACGAACGGAAAGCCGTTTCGCTAGGATAAATGTGAGAGGAAGGATGGATGAAAATATGAATGAGAGTGAAGGAGACAAGGAGGGTGTGTCGGGATCGAATCGGAATGAGATCTGTGGTCTCTGCCTAACCCTACAGGGAGACCATTGTAATGATATATATGTATGTATGTAAAGACAACGTTTCATATTCCAGCAACACAAAACACGCAGTCACAACAAAGTCTGCCGCCGGTCTCGTACGTGAAAGCCATAGATGTGTGGATGTCGTCTTGTTCAGTCTTCGTGTTCCTTTCGCTGTTCGAGTTCGCTGTGGTCAACAATTACATGGGACCTGTGGCAACGAAGGCTATGAAAGGATACTCCGATGAAGACCTGTCGAGGGATCTTGATGCTTTTAAAGTGAGTTTTTCTTAGGAGCCAAACGATAAACTCTTCACGTAATGGTAAGTGTATGTGGTAATGTGCTTGGATTCCGAGGTGGTGTTAAAAGGCGAAATGAATAGGTGTTTTTTTATATATGATAGGAGGGCAAACGAGCAATCGCGTCTCCTGATGGAAAGCAACCAACAAATGGTTTTAAAATTTTGTGGTTTTTTTAAAAAATGACCGAGACCATTCGACGCATTTTTTTCTGATTTACATGGTGTATAAAACCTAAATACATTATTTTCGTCCTACAGCAAAATACATTTTCTGTCGTCAATATGTAGTATACCTGTTGGCTACAGCTTCCGCGAGCTTGAATGTTCATTAACCCATCTTTAATGTTTATCCGCCTTGGACGACCATCGTGCCCAATAGTGGGACACATAATATAAAACGCATTTATGATTTAAGTATTATAAAATATAAACAGTTAATAAACAATATAAGAAATCAATAAGGAGATGTAAAAAGTGTAGTGGCGAAAAGATCGCCTTCAGAGACAAAGGTTGCGGGTTAGTTTTCCGCATCATTTCCTGATGAAGAAAGGATTTATTTATGTGATGAGGAAGGGATTATTTATGTGATTCCAGGGTTTTTTCTTGAATTGTAAGGGTTGATCCATGTCATTCGTCTTTGCAATGGCATCTACGAAAGATTAATAAACAACCAACCTAACGTTGGTCTAGACAAGTACAAAGTTATTTTACTTATTCTTTGTTATTTCTATCTATCGACATAGTCTTAATTAAACTTTTAATGTTTTGCATTATTTCAGCACATATTTCCAAATTCAGTGGACCCCCGAGCAAGTACTTCTGCATCTCTCCCGCAATATGAGACCTTTTGCAACGGAAGAGAGACAGCTGTATACATCGATCGTTTCTCTCGCTTCTTCTTCCCATTCTCTTTCTTTATACTCAACGTTGTCTACTGGTCGACTTTTCTGTGAAATGTCACGTAGTACAAAATGTAGTTTAAATATAAACTTTATAAAGTTTTAAGAGGCGAACGTTAAAAGAATGTGTGTCATAATCATGACTTAACTGACTTCGACTTCGATTACTTTAATAGAATTATTTGTCACATCATATTACGGTCATATGATGTAATAAATAGGGTAATTTATAAAATGTAATATAAAAAAATGTTTTGAATGCGTTTGTCTGAAATGTAAAATTATTTCAACTAGTAGACGACGACGGCAGATGGCGTTGTGTGTTGTTTGTTAACCCTCTGCTTTATGAATTGAGCGACGATTGCGTGTCATGCTCAAAAACAAAAAAATATTATCGAGTAAAAAGAATCGCTTATTTGACACGAGCATCTTACTTTTGGCTAGACAAAGTCATCAAATAGAATCGCGTCTCATTTTTGCGTCCCATTTGTTTTAAGGCAAAAGGTAAATTACGTCCTTAACACGCTAAACGCCATGGGGGTCACCGGTGACTTCACCTGGTTGCTTTATAGCGCCATGAGGGCTACAGGAGACTACGGTCACCTGACGAAGTCCCACATCAGATTTTTATTAAAAAGGTTATCGCATCAGATTTTTTTATATAACATCGAGTATAAAAAACAGTTGTAACAAACAAAATCGTTTTTCCATAATGGCGTTCAACGTGTTAAGTGGCTATGACTTAAAAGTAGAGCAAAAGAGTTTGATTTTTCTTATGAAGCACTGTCCTAATATAAACTAGCCAATGGAAGATGTAATTTTTCAAAAAGTTCGTTAAATATTATGTATAATCCATGTATATTTACTTTTGAGGCTTTTAACCTTACCCACACCTCTTTATTCAAAATAATGCTGTATAATAATAAATAATAATAAACACCAAACATCCAGAAAAATTAATATTTCCGAGAATGAGGGGACTTTCGTAACAAAAGTTGTTTCGTAATGGCAGTCCGGTTATTCAATAACCTTCCTAAGGATATGAAGACATTTGCTAAATTTCAAGCGCCAATTTTTTGCTTGCTTGAAGACAAATGTTTTAACACTACCGCAGACTATTTTACCTTTAAATAACTATCAGTATTAACATTTAAGGATCTACTATAAATTTATATATAAAATAAGTACTAAATATTATATAGAAAGAAATAGAAAATAATAAGACTTAAATATTATATAGAAATTGAACACAAACCGAGTTATTATACATTATAAAACATTGCAAATACCGCAATGTAACTGCTTAATTGTAAAAACATACATAACATTTGTTGTCTTGTACAATATGTTGTGAGGTGTTGGAATTTTAATTTAAATAAATTACTTTAATAATGATTTTTTGTTTTTTTTTTTTTGTTTGCACTATTATCTAGCTATAAGCATTAGAAACGGAGTCTCATTTAATGAAAAATGGGACTCCAGTCCTAATGGAGAGAAGCATAGTCCTTTAATAAAAGCCAAATTTGTATTATATTTTATTATATATTAGAATAGGAAGGCAAACGAGCAAGCACGTCACCTGATGGAAAGCAATCCTATAGACATCCGCAGTAGTATAGGCATTGCATGAGCATATGTATATATATATATATATATATATATGTATATATATATATATATATATATATATAATAGGTCGGGGCAAAAGTGTTTTCGTATTTTGAATGTATTATTTGTAATCAAACCTCTTTGGCTGTACTGAATGTAACTGGCTGGTTTTAATACCATATTAAATGTGACATTCTGAAGAAGCAATAAATAAAAAACTAGTTCCCGTCATTTTTCAATTATTTTTCAAGCAAGCAAAATGAACGTATGTGACGAAGAAATTCGGTAAAGTTTTATTACAAAAAAGGTAAAGATGTGACGAACGCGTCGAAAAAAAAATTGTGCGGTTTACGGACCTAATGCGGTATCAATAAGAGTAGCACAAATGTGGTTCAAGCGTTTCTGGACGTCCTGTCACAGATAAAATCAGTGCCATCTTTGAGAAAGTGGAGCAAGGTCGACATATTAGTAGCTACGACATGCTGAAGAACTGGATGTTGATCATAAAACAGTTTTACGTCATTTACGAAAGTCTGGGTACAAGAAAAACTTGACATTTGGGTACCACATGATCTTACTGAAAGAAACCATGACAACGCCAGACCGCACTCATCTAGAATCTAACTCTTTAGGAAGCATAAAGTTAACCTCAAAAGAACACTGTGAACACTACTTGTGAGTTTTTTTAATCAAAAATTTCAATTTCTACAGGAATGGGATACTACCCATAAGATGGCAACAAGTCATCGATCAAATTAAAAAAATATTTTTTTTCTTTGTATGAACAATACGAAAATACTTTTGCCCCGACCTATTATATATATATATATATATTTTTTTTTTTTTTATATATTCACGCCTATCCCCCGCAGGGGTTGGCAGAGACCACGAGCTCCATTCACTGCCATTCATCGCAGCGAAACGGCTCGTCATTGGTCGCTTTTCGCCCTCGTGAGAATCAAGACGTGACGGGTGGCGAACCACGTCGCCGTCATTTTCGACAAATTAGGTATATTAAATTCGTCTTTAGTGAATCCCACGAGCCGCAAGGGAGGATGGAGGTCAGCCCCAGCAGAGCCCTGCATGCTGAGGTAAGGCACCATAGTCCCCGGGGAGCCCGACCCCGGGACGATCGGCACGCTTACGACTAGGCTCGCCCCTAGCCACGCATCCATTGGCACGGCAGACCGTGGATTGGCGGAGAGGAAGGGAAAGGATAGAGAAGAAAGGAAGGGGCAGGAAAGGAAATGTGGATTGGGGGGTTACCAGACTCGGAATAAACATTTAAAAATCCATATAAATATTTATTCCGATGCGGGAATCGAACCCGCGACCATTGACTCCGCGGGCGGAGGGCCTCGCCACTGAGCCAATATATATATATATATATATATATATATATATATATATATATATATATATATATATATATATATATATATATACATATACATATATATATAATATATATATATATATATATATATATATATATATATATATATATATATATATATATATATATATATATATATATATATATATATATATATATATATATATATATATATATATATATATATATATAGCTGAGGCGAAACGCGGTGTGTTTGTGATGGAAAGAGATATTATGTGTTTCATATTGTCAACGTTGGTGAGCTTGCTGAGGTGTTGGAGGATTTTCCGCCGGCCGTTTCTCGGTAAGTCATTATGTATACACTTCTTCGCAAACACACAACATTGTTTTTTGTTCGCGGATCTAAGTAAGTTTGACTGCCCATCTTTTGAATGGATTTCTGCAAAGTAACGCATGAATCCATAAATTATCTAAGTTATAGTTCTATTGTGATGTAATCACGCAAAAAATCAACTCAGACAAACGTTCGCACAAGACTTTTCGTCTGCTATCGAGAGCCTCATAAATATTAAAATTCAATGCATTAAATATGGAAATAGCATGCATTGTCCGATGTAGCGAGCGTTGAATCCGTAAACGCACTCCACGAGGACATTAGCGCGGACTATTAAAAAGGTTATCTAGACATTACAATAGTCTGATTCTAAAATTAGGCATACGATTGAATTCTTTATTGTTTCAAGTCTAGACTTCGATTTTTGGACTTTTAAGGTGCTTTACTACTTTGTTTAAAGTTAAATATATTATTTATGATTAGTTCAAAGGGTCGGGGGAGCAATAAATAAAAATAAAAGTATTCCTTACGCGATATAATCGTAACTGACAGCCTTCTATGGTCACAGCCATAATTTCTCAAAATCATCTAAGCACTAACTTCCCTTCATCCTCAAATGCAAAATATATGCACAAAATGTAAAAATAAATAGATTATGATTTATGCTTGACAACGACGCAGGCGGCGGTTTGGCTGTAACGAGGTTACCGTCTGCGGAGTCAATGGTCGCGGGTTCGATCTACGCATTGGGATAAATATATGTATGACCTACATATATATATATATATATATATATATATATATATATATATATATATATATATATATATATATATATATATATATATATATATATATATAATCTGAGTCTGATTGCTCATAAGTAGAATTGTTTTTAACTATTCCAACTAAGCTAACAATGCTTATGCTAGGAAATGGTTCACATGAATAGCAAATCGTAAGTCTAATTATTCTTAACACGCGAGCCGTTGCTGATGTACTTTCTTGGGGCTGATTATATATTTCAAGACTAGTCATGTGATCATATTTTTTTTTATTTATTATGAGATGATGATGATTCCTATGAATTAAACATAATTATGATAGATGGCAATAAAAAAATTAGGCCGTTCTTTGCAAAAATGTTTCAATTTATTCGTGTGTGTGCCGCCTGTACTCATCTAAGTATGTTTTCAGTCACACTAAAGAAAAGAGAGAGAGAGAGAGGGAAATAGAATAGAAAGTGAGAGTAGTCAGTTTGTTACTGGTTACAACACTCAACTATGGCGATATCTAAGGAATCATCAGATATGTCAACTACGCATAACATATCATCTTATCCGTATCCACCTATATCCAAAGTCACGAATTAATTCTCTTTCAATTCGTTTACAAGAGATTTCAAGTGCAAAGATAATTTGAATATTGTTACTAGCACACAACTGCTGGGCACGGGCATTCCCATTGATGGAAAAACGGTCAATTTAACCTACCACCTTCTGGATAAGCGGGGTAACGAGATTGGAATAAATATCTGTAGGCCATATATACATATATATAATATATACTCTAGTGCCTTACTTCAGCATGCGGGGCTCTGCTGGGGGTGACTTCCAACTTAATTTGTTATAAAATGACGGCAACGTAGTTTGCCACCCGGCACGCCCTGATTCCCACGGAGTGCCGTTTCGCTACGATGAATGTGAGAGAAAGGATTGATTTCGTATATTGCATCGGCTCGTCACTGAGACAATTTTTCATCTTCATTGAATTTTTTTGCAAATTATTACATTGTCTTTGGTCGTTTGTGTTCGATTTGTCAAATTTAAGTACTTGCCCTTAAGTTGGAATACATTAGAGTGCGCGAACCTGATCGCCGAAAACCACGCCACAATTGTTGATATTTGCATACAACACGGTGACCGTCTAGACTGTACGTGACGCGAATGTCTGCCCGCCTGTCTAATTTTGACAGTACTTGCAGTGATGCACGCACTAAACTATACATCGATTTTTCGCAATAGTCTTCTAAACTAAAAGACAGTCTATCCACAAGTTCTTGAGACTACACGGAAAATGGTATGGAATCGATCAAATGAGTATGCTTCACAAGCTCAGAGTTTCTCTGGTAGATATGATACGGTACGAAGAAATCCACCGGAGAACCAAAGTCACCGACATAATCTTTCGAATTAGAAAACTGAAATGGAAATGGGGTGGTCACGTTTGTCGGAGATCCGACAGCCGATGAGTGCTGGAGTGGAGAGGACAGAGACCGCGTTTTAGCAAATGTAATGTGGGACGCTCTCTGGTTAGATGGTACGACGATCTGCGTAGGGCGGATGAAAGAGATTCGATGCGTGCAGCTGAAAGTCAGGCTAGGCGCTCATGAGGGAGGCCTATGTCCAGCAGTGGACTGCCGCAGGCTGTTGATGATAAAGATCAAATTCTGAGGAATAAAATAAATCTAATTCTAATTTAGAAAAAATTTAACAGAACCAAATATACACCATATTTGGTTCTGTGTTGGAAAATAAGCGATGGCGTACACTTTACAACCACGAGCTATATGAGCTATATAACAATGAGCCGAACGTCATTAAAACCATAATTAATTAACCAAAAGGCTAGAGTACCCAAACGCCTACTCGACGGCAAACCAGATGGTCGTAAAAGCCGCGGAAGGCCTAAGTTTAAATGGCTAGATGGAGTTGAGGACGAATTAAAGGCAATCGGTGTGAGGGGCTGGAAGGAAAAAGCTAAACGAAGATCCGACTGGAAAAATTTACTGAACATGGCTAAGGCCCACCCGCGGTTATAATGCCTTGATGATGCCTAATTTAGAACAGTAGACGACACAGAATAAATGGTCCTGTTATTTTGAGGATGTATCACACGCTTGCAGAAGATTGGTTAAAACTTTCCTACGACGTCTCATTATGTAAGCGCTTATATAATCAAAATCTTTTTCCATCCTTCGAAATCCCCCTTTTAAGGAGGATGCGTGTCACCTAATGGAATGCAATCAACGTCGCCCATAGATATCCCCATTGCCAAGGATATTGTAGAAGCATTGCCGGCATTTTCGAAATATGTACGCTCGTTATTTGAAGGTTCCAATGTCGTATCGGAACAGAAGCACCCCTGGAGATAGCTGATTCTACATCTCAAATCTCAAATCTCTCAAATCTCAAAATAATTATCTAAAGCTAATCTAAGCTTATTTGAACGAAAGAAAAAGTATATGACACACGAATAAAAAATACTTATATTATAAAGAGACCTAGATTCAAAAATAGTGTTAACCACAGCAAATTTTATAGAATATACCAACAATAGAACCTATTTTAGGTTCGGACTATATTCGCAATAGAGCCTATTTTAGTTTACTGAGAAGTTAACACGACTTTAATTACTGTCTGATCAGTATTAATTATCACTATCACAGAACTGTCTGTCTGTCCGTCTACATTTTAAAACATGCGCTGTCAAGTGAGTGCATAAATAAAGATACAGTAATAATATGTACATTGTAATAATTATTAATAACTGCCCCGATAACGGGCTAATTGTGGATTTGTTTATCTTATTTATATTATTATGGCATTTAATAATTAAAACATTTAATTCTGTGATATAATTAAAAGTTAATTAGAACCGGAAAATTGGCTCAGTGGCGAGGCCCTTTGCCCGGAGTAAATGGTCGCTGGTTCGATCTCCGCATCGGAATGGATGTATGGTCTATGGATATTTATTCCGAGTCTGGTGAACCCGCCAATCCGCATTGGAAAAGCGTGGTGGGTTAACGTCCGTTCCTCCAGTAATGGAGAGGCCCTTGCTCAGCAGTGGGACATATATGGGCTGTGAAAAAATAAAAAAGAACCGGCAAAAGTCGGCTCAGTTATGCTATACTAACAAATGACAATCTAATTAGCCAAGTGCGGGATCATGGATAAATATATATATCTATTATTTACGAGTATTTATTCCCTCTTTCCACCTTAAATAAACGTCATAGGTTGATGTTCTCTCCTCCAGAAATGGTGAGGTTCGTGTCCAGCAGTGGGTCGTGTATGAGCTGTGAAATATTAACAATAACTGAAAATAGGACCAGATGTCAATATAAATATTGACGACAGAAAACGTATTTATTGTAAGTAGAAAATGACGTATTTGACGTAAGTACCATTTGAAGCGGAAGAAAAATAGTCTCTGTCGATTTCTTAAATATTTAATTCTTTTAAAAAGCGACCGAGACTACGCAGTTTTCTGGGAAGGTATCGTTACCGGTAGGGGGATGAGGTGGACATATCAGGAGAGATTTTGTAACTGTTACCAGTTAAATATAAATTATAATCAGTATAATACGAACAAGGCGACCTGTCAAGCTTGTGTTCTTTACGAGGGTAAGTGTGCGAGTACATTCCCAGACTGGGAGTCACCAGTCAACGTTTGACAGATAATGACTTAGCGACTTATTTTAAGTCATTCCGTGTATACAGATGTGTTTTAAACACGAAATAATCGTAAACCCACCACACCCGGAGAATGTAAGTATTTTTAGATACAAAAGTGTTACTAAGGAACTTCGTCCTTAAATCTCTCTGTTTCTGTGTCTGTTTTGTACTTTTGCCTCTTTGAGGAAGGTCTTCGCAATATTTCACATACTAAGTATATAAGTAAAAAATTGTATTAAAGTTAAATGTTACAAATATAAATACACCATTATAATGATGGTGAGCAGTCTGCGGTGGTCTAGTGCTGAAGATAGATCTCTCAACCTTCAACTTTACGCATTAAGCCAGCCTTCCTGCACAGGTCATTACTCCATCGGGCCAGGATTGCTCCACACACATTTAAAAATCGAAATTAAAGACGCTACGTAACGTAGTTTAAATTAGATTTTAATTTATATATATATATATATATATATATATATATATATATATATATATATATATATATATATATATATTTATATATTCGGCATACCAACAATATATTTTTAACAATCAAATTAAATTACTGCAGAAACACTCTTAAAATACAGCTCAATGATCAAAATTATTAATAAATATATTTACATACATTTTAAATCATACTAAATAATTTATTTTACACAAGTAATTATTATTATAATTATTTTGTATAAATCAACATTATTCTTACATCATTTGCCAACAGATGGCGCTACACGACATAAAATTAAGTTTTGTCTATTGCATAAAATAATTAAATAATGATATTAATTCTAATACGCCGACGTATACGATATCGTCGAAGTCTATCTGCATGTGTTCAAAAATTCTGAAAATAAAAAGAAACTTTTCGCGGAACACTAACACCCGCAAATTTACGACACGCTTTCCCGGTTTTATCACCCTACATGTTTCATTGCAAGTCTTGATTCTTCATCGAATAACAAAACCAAATGCTAGTAAAACTGAAAAATGTGTTTCATAAATTATTATTATTATTTATTTAACGTATTTTATTTAATTTGTACCTACTTTTATAGTTAATAAACCTTATTGCCTTATTTTTTTACAAGGCTTTACTTTAATCTCCATTTAAAATTAGGATTCGTTTTTCTTTGATTTTTAATTTTATATAAATCGGTAATAGTTGTACTTATGGGATAATTGGTAATGTGATAGACCTCAACGGAGAAAATTGTCAAATTATATTTCGTATATTACACAGATTATCCAAATATATTTTTTTCACAGCCCATATATATCCCACTGCTGAGCACGGGCCTCTCCATTTCTGGAGGAACGGACGTTGACCAACCACTCTTGTCCAATGCGGATTGGCGGGGTTACCAGACTAGGAATAAATATTTGTAATCCATACATATATTCATTCCGATGCGGGAATCGAACCCGCGACCATTGACTCCGCATGCGGAGGGCCCCGCCGCTGAGCCAATTGGTCGCTGGAATGCAGCCGCTCACCGTACGCAGCGCGTTAGCTAAGCTACCACTCAGACTCCGGTTTTCCTGCAGGAATATTTCAGCTTCATATATATCATAGATTCTTTGGTACTGCGGACTGATATCTCATTTCTTAGCGTCTTTTATCGCTTTCACCACTAGGAATGCTCCGAGGATTTGTTTGGAATGATTCCTGCCGCTGAATTCTACAATCGTACAATTCGTCTCAAAGAAAAGCTTCATCGGTGTTTTTCTTGAATCTTTTCTCTACGCATCACCACTCTGTGGAACTAGCTACCGTCAGCGTTATACCGATCCGACTGATAGTGGAATCTTCAAAAAACAAGCCTACACATTCCTTAAATGTGTGTTTATGGGCGCGGGAGTATACCTCGTTGATTGCTTTTCATTAAGCGACACGCTTGTTCGTTTATCTTTTATCCCGTACAAAAATACTCACTTATTACATTATCATCATCCACAGCATGTAGCAATCCACTGCTGGCCATAGTGGGCCTCCTCCGATTAGCACCACCTATAGGCTACAATCTTCGGCTTCACGCATCCAGTTCAGCCGCTCTACGGACATCGTCACACCATCTAGCCGAGCGTCCCACTAAGCACTATATTTACCAAGATGCGGTCTTCACTCCAGCTTTCCAGCGGTTTTTGGTTAGCCCATTGCTACTTAAGTTTGCTAATTAGGAGTACTAGCATATATCGACGACTTCGGTTCGCCGGCAGTTTCTTCCACTAGAGAAACTCCGAGCACAGCTCTCTCTATAGCACTCTGAGCTCATGTATGTATATTATGATAAAAAAAGTCTGCATCTTAAATTGTCAAGACGTTAGTTGCCTAGATATGAAAGCGCCCCTCTATTCGCGAAGGAAGCGGCTTCATTCCCACGGCACCGCCCGGATGCCGCGGTTACTACTAGAGATGTCACGAGCCAGTGATGTCCATTGTTCGATTGTCGACTTTAACATAGTGCTGAATAGTTTGTTCGCATTACTTTTACACATGGGAAAATCGTAATATTATATATGTATAATTAATCACTTACGCACGCAGCAATGAACGTGAGATTCAAGATAGTTAAAGTTAAATAAATAAAAAATATTACATATTTAACGAAATACAGTCGAGTTTCGACCACTGGATAGGACCGATAGTATATAAAAATAGTTAAGAAATTTATTTTGTTTTTATATATAATAATAATTACCTGTAAGCCATAAATTTATTTATCCCGATGCAGGAACCAAACCCACAACACATTGACTCCGAAACTGCTAACTTCGCCATCAGTTTCAATTCCTCACCCCAAAAAATGTCTATTCTTTCAGTAATGGGAAAACTACAAGTCTAGTAGTGAGATCTTGTATAAATATATTAAGTAATAAATTTAGTGATGTCATTTTGTACACACATTTTAATCGATTAATCTCATTACATCACTTAATAAAAAGACGTTCACCCTCCCGCAACAAATCATTTTTAATTATGTGCGTATTCTTTCATCCTTCCATCTTAACCTGTTAAACAATAATGCAAATGGCCGGCAATTTGTCCCTGGGCAATAGTGGCGGGAGTTATCCGGTCTCTGACCTCCTTTTTCTTTTTTTTCGCGAGCGAATCGAAGGGGGACAGGATGCGGTCACTCTTTAAGAAATGGGTCAAGAGAAATTTCCGAACGGCGATTGCATTTGGGTCAAGTGGAATTTGGGTGAAATTGATTTATGTTTTGAAATAGTGGGCACTTGCAATTTCGTTTAATTTGAATGCTATGGTGTTGTGTATTTAGAAAAAAAAATTACATTTTTATAAAATTCCAAATTTTATTTCCAAAAATATATTTAGGTTTCTATCGACATAAGGTTGTGGGTTCGATTATTTTTTAAAGGAAACTCTAGGCCTGATGGAGAGCAACCATTGCTTATGAACATCTACAATACTACGGGCCCTATAGATTCATAGCCTACTTTGGAGTAAGGATGTGAATAACGGGGAGAAGAAAGAAATAGTAGGAGAAAAAAGAAATCATGGGAGGACGGTGACGAAAATAAAGAGAAGGGGGGAATGAATTAGGCGTCCGCATCCCCTCACTCTCAGTATAAAACGCTACCGCCTTACTTTTAGTAACGTTGTAGCATTTCCCCGGTTGAACTGGGTCATTCGTACCTTAGTAGAGCCATTGGACTTTCGATATGAACCATATTTTTCTTGTACAAAATTTATAAGCTTAGTTTCAATTGTTTTACTAAATTGAATAACGTTTCAATAATATCAAAACAAAAAAAAAACACAACCCACTGATGTTAAATGCAATCAAAAACATCCTCATTTTTTAAATTTAACGGCAATAAAATTATAGATTAAAAAGAAGATAAACACACCAATGATACTTACCGTTTTGCGAAATGCAATATAAAATATTGGAAGGGCTAACTGTAATAAATTTCAATTTCACGTAGAAAAATATGAATGCACCCGCATGACAGCCCTGATGGATTACAATCATCGCGATAAAAGGAGCCAAGGCTACTGAAGGACAATGTTCCCATCCGGTGCGAGATGTACAATATATCACAGAAATGTGCAACGAAATACAAGTTAAATACACGAATTTGACATTTAAATACAAGTATATACGGATCTAATTTGCGTGAATCTTTTTCAAATACGATCACAACTTACCAGTGCAGCTACGCGCTTTGCCATTACCACGCATTGCTGGGAGAAAGGGGAAGGAAATATAATAATAATACATTAATTGGCAGTGAATAGAACGGCAATTAGAATTGATTTCTAACTAAAGTAGGGTATTGGGAATTAGGACTGTGCAAACAATATATTATTTCATTTTTTCAATTTTGTGAATATGTTTAGTCCACGTTGATGTAAAAAAATAATTTATTTTTAAAACTTGTTGAATCTTAAAACCTTGTCTTTTATGATTTATTTATTCTCTTATTTATTTATTTATTCACTCTTTATTGTAAACAAATGTAAATAGATTAAATATAAATTATTGTTACAACAGGCGAGCTTATCCCTAGTTAAAGGGAGAAAATTATGTAAAATGTATGTAATACATGTGCACATAATGTAATATATAACAAAATATAATAAATAAGTATAAATATATGTATATTTATATACATATATGTATTATATACTTTATAATCATTATTTTAATCCATAAAATTATTTATATCGTGTATATAAATAATTTTATGGATTAAAATAATGATTATAAAGTTTGTGATTAATTGACGATTGCGATTGTTCATGTGGTAAAAAAATAATGTTATTTTTGTTATTAGCTTTGTAAAATTTTATATTGTTTTTTTATTTAGGAGCTTTTCATAAAATATGTTACATAAAAATTAAAAAAACAATATTTTTAGTTATAATATAATATTACATGTATTTGTGAGCTGCGAAATGCGACTCCAAATTAAAATTGTAATAACGAAACTTTTAATAAATATTTTTACAAAGGCTTACCTTGTGCACATTAAAAAAGTAAATATGAAGAATACCAGTGTATTTTGTGTAGCCATGTGATAAGGGCCTAACTAGCCCTTTGTATTGGTTTATCCAAACGGTTGCCCGTCAGGGAGGTCTTTGTAATTTCTCCTCTATTGATTGCTGCTACGGAAACTACTACAGGCACCATGCGGGTGACCCCACGCGTCGAACTTCCGTTTCATTCTGTTCTTTATGTGTGCTACTATATCCCTGATGAACTTTAAAAGAGGTCACTGTCTCGGTGAGTGTTGCTGACTTTCCTTTTAACCTTAAAGCAATAAACAAAAAAGTGTACAGCGCGAAATAACGAAAAAAATTCAATGATAATGTCGCATTAATGGTATGAGCTCCACCAGAAATGAAGAGGCCGTGCTTAGCAGTGAGACATATATGGGCTGTTTAAAAAAATGGTACGGTTTTGGTGTATTGAAAAATACTCAGTTTATGGCAATTAAACACATGTAACGATCTAATTAGCTTAGTGGCAAAACTATCTCTTCGGAATCGGCGCTCGCGGGTTTGCTTCCAGATCGAAATGTTGAAAATAACGTTTTTTATTTTTTTATATATGTATATTTTTCAGTTATAAACAATCGTTTCTCGTTTTATCACTAAGTATTACAAAAAACCCCATTTTCCATTCAATAGTAATCAGCAATAGCTCAGTTGGCAAGCGTCGGCCGTAGGATCTGAGTTTTCTGTCGTAAATTAGTGAGTATGTTGTTGTTGTCTGTTGTGAGTTCATATCTTTTACTTGGCTCTTGATGTGAACCATATCCTCGCACAAGTATTATTAATTTAGTTGGAATGGTTTACAAGAATTCTGGTGATATTAAAAACATTGCTATTCTTCTAGTATAATATAATAAATATAATATAAAATAATTATAGAGCCATGAACGCGCTGCGACGATCGTAGAAATATCACACCCTCACAGAATATTGACATCGATATAAATATATGCCGATATTCTGTGAGGCATCATTCTAGTAAACCGTGTTCTGTACGGTGAGTGCTGATGAGATTTCTGGAAATTTCCTTTAAAAGGTAGTTTAGCCGTTTTTGGATAATCTCGAAGAATGTTTGCGAAGTTTTATAAATAATAATTAGTATCAAGGGAGCCCTACAAAAATGGTATTCAGAATCATTCAATGCACACTCGTTTATATCTCATGTTTATTTGTTGTTTAAGGCCTTGAATAAGGTCGAGGATAATAAAGCGAATGGGGTGACCATTCCTTACCATTGGATAAAAGGAATAAAAACCTGGAAATGGTCAACAACGTGTTCTTTAAAGAAAACGATCAGCGATACTGAATTTAATAAAAATTACGCCAGGCCTGGCATAAAACATATGGTATTGGTCTCCCTTATAACATTGATGATGATCGATGATACACTTTATTAGTATTTGGTTTTTTAAAGCCTGGCAACGTATTTGCAATTCCTACAGTGTAGCAGATGTCTATGGGCGGAGTTGATTGCTCTCCATCGACACGCTTGTTCGTTTGCTTATCAATCCCACAAAAAGTGACATTTTATAGCCTATAAATAGTATAGTATACCCCTGCTGAGTACAGGATCTTTCCATTTCTGTAGGAGCAGATATTAACCTACTACGCTTATTATTCTTGGATAATGTGGACAGTTTGAACTTTTAGTTAGCTAAGATGCGTGACAAGCAAATAACAAAAGAAAATTAATAATGTGTGTTTTCCTGCTGGATGAAGTAGATTTACAGGGAACTTAAACTAAATCTTACCGAAAAACGGCCGTCAGCAACTCTACATCTACCAACCACTATACACTACACCAAACACACACTACCACTTTTCCACCTTGTAAACGACACGTGTTTCGCCTCAACACGAGGCATCATCAGGTATAGTAGACTCTACGGAAGACAACCGTTAAGTGAAGTAGAGAACTTTCTTGTCGCAGATCTTAGCTAAGTAAAAGTTTCTAACTGTCCACATAGTAATGGATTTCCGCAAAATAACGCCTGACTCCATTAATCATACTTGAAATAAGTAAGACGTATTGCTGGTGCTTTTAGACAACGAACAAATCTTTAGGAAGACGAACGCGCGATCATAACCCGTTGAGGAAATTAGGTCTATAAGTGAGAGATGCCGTCGTACAATGATTGTAATCGCAATAATTTTGTGTGTCCATATTATGGCGACCGTGACAATATAGAATTCGCTACCCGCTAGTTCCTCGTTTTATTGTTAAATATGCAGGTTCAATTAATAATGGATACGTCAGTTAGGAAAGTTAACTCTTGTATTTTAAGATTATTAATGTAGTCAGGCTTTACTTTGCGGAAATCCATCACTATGTGGACAGTCAAAAGTTTTACTTAGGTAAGATCTATTTACTTTTCGGTTGTCTTCTGTAAAGAAGATACTGTTCGCTTGTTTTCTGTAGAAAGATACCTGAAGATTCACGAACGACACGTGTTTCGGCCCAACACGAGGCGTGTTGGGCCGAAACACGTGTCGTTTACAAGGTGGAAAAGTGGTGGTGTGTGTTTTGTGTTGTGTATGGTGATTGGTGGGTGGAGAATTGTTGGCCGATTTTCAGTAAGTTTTTCAGCATCATCCAGCAGAAAAACACAGAAAAACACATTATCAATTTTCTGTTATTGTTTTACTTGTCACGGATCTTAGCTAAGTAAAACTTTTGACTGTCCACATCTTTTATTTCACGATGATCTTACAAAAAGTGTTGCAATATTCAAAATATTGCCAGTTACTTATTCTTATTTTCAACAATTTGCATAGGCAACACTCCGACAAAATATGATGCACCATTACATTAATATTGTGTCAGTGTTGTGCGCAAATGACGTATTGTCGTAGTAGGCATCAAATCATTCTTTGTTCGACACTACGTATCACTGCGGTGACTTTGAACTTAGCCATATAAACCGCTACAAACTTTATCATCACGTTTGCCGAACCGCACTCGTCCGTATTGCGTTGACACAAGGTGCATTTTCGTCGTTTATGTTAGTTCACGTGTGGTGTCGGTACGTTTGAGATTGGTGCACATGTGTGGTACACAATATTGGCCGTAATTGTTTAATGTGGGCGACATTTCGGTGCTCGCTGGCAGGTCAGTGCTGGCGTATGGGACCCCGCTATTGGGGCGTTCGCCAGATATAGACGTAATCGGACGTGCGATCTTCTCAAGAGGTTTGTTGTGGTACGAACGAGTGAGTTGTTTCCGTTGTGGGATGTTGTGAGTTTTGTTCTCGTTACGACTTAACTCTTGTATGTTAGTTTTATTATTGTCGACCTAAGTGGCTCAATGGCGAAGTTACTTCGAAGTCAATGGTCTTGGATTCGATTTCCGTATAGATAGATACCTCATTGCGAAATTGTTAGAGTACTGACGTTTGACAATGAAATTCAATCTCTTATGTCGAAAATAAAAAAAATACTTTTTTTAAAGATAAATGTTCCCTTGCAGATAAATTAAATAGAATAAACATATACGTCTGGTCTATAGGCATTTATTACGAGTCCGTGTGCCTAATTCGCCTTGAACAAGAATCTCTAGAATCAGAAGACCCGTCCCCAGCAGTGGGGTTATAGTCTGAGAAAAATCTTAATTCCTGTAGATTTTATGATTGGCCTACGATTTTTCTCTTGAAAATTCGTTCTTTTCGTTCTTCGTTTACTGGCTGTTCAATTTTACGACCATCGATAAGTGTTTTGTTATAATATCTTAAGCTCTTCTTTCAATTGCATTCCCATCAACTTAATTCTAAAGCTCTGCCACTCGCTTCTTTCTACGCCCATCCTCTTAAGGGACAGTTACTCTTATGAAAAATCTCTTTCACCGCCTAATTCCCAGTCGAGGCAGAAATGAAACATGAACCTGATTAAGTATTGAAGAAGGACATGGCTAGATCTAAAGACGACGTCTAAGAACGCTTAATTTGCATCCTTCCAAACTGGTATCTAATGACCGGAGGAGCTGTGGATCCTGAGCAATAGGGATCCAGAGGGTCCAGGCAATAGGGATTATTGCCCTCGCCGCATGATACCTGCGCCCTACTCGCAAGAAACAGAAGGCCCCGTTTGTTCGCTTGTTACCTAACAGATGAGGCTTTTAAGAAGGACTAATAGGGGAAAATTTGAACAAAACTAGACACAAAGAGTTACAAGCAAGTAGTAATAAGTAGAAGTAGTAGCATTATTGGCTTAATCATGAATATGCCTATTCAGAATGGCAATTAAAGTAAATCGTCTCAATTTAGGAGAGAACTATATCCAGTTATAAGCTGTTGGCAATGATGATGACCTAAAAAATCCTTCAAATTGGGTCTTGTGCTAGGAATTAAATGAATAAATAAAAATAATTGAACTTTTGTATAACTGTGGTTTACGGCAGAATAAGGTCACACGATATTACTTATAGTACTTACAATGGTGTAATATTAATAACTATGGGAGATAATATATACCAGTAAATTGGCAACAATGTTTCCTCAGTAATGAAAAACCAGCCTCCTAAATAATGAAAAACCAGCCTCCTAAATAATGAGTTTTATGAATGTAATATACAATGATAGTAAATTTCTTTTAATTGGGAACATCCACAGAACAAAATTTTACAAATGAAAATTGCAAAAATAACGAAGGTTTGTATTGCTAGTAATCGCCAAATCATGGCATTTTTAAAGGTGTTAAAGCCATGGTATAATGGTTTCCAGACGTAAAAGCGACTCTTTTAAATGGTCAGGGAAGAGTAAGGTAATAAAATGTAGATTTCGACCGGATTTGAAACCATAATTTATGGATCATAAGTCAAATTTATTAGCTAGGTGTGATGGACAAAAGAATTAAATAACATATTCAAGTTAGAAAGATAAGGTAAAATATTGTGTTATAAATGTTTTATAAGGTACGTACCGCGAAGTTTAGTTTCAAACAAATTGCGAAGGCACCTTTTATCAGAATGAAAAGTAACCATTGAGTCGAGTTGGCGGAGCATTGTCCCTGATTGTGTCATTTGACAAGGTTTGTGACCTCCGGGTGCCGAAAACTAGCGGTCACTGAGGTTCGATGGGTGGATGATTGATTGCAGCGAAAAAATAATCGTTTGCGGCTTGGAGGAGGCATAAATGAATATCGACAAACATTCGGCTTTCTTAATTAATTAATTACATAGAACAGATTACAATAACGGAGGATAAAACTTTTTATGTGATTTATGGCAAATATATTTAAATTGCTATAGACACCTAGCTAAAGAGCATTGCTATGTTTAAGAATAAATTATGTACGTACAATAATAATTAAAAAAAATAATATAGCATAAATTAATTTATAATGGATACGAAGATTTGGCAATAATTTTTTCTTTTCCTTTCTTTGATGGCAATTAGCTATTACGCCAGTGTCAAGTAAATACGATAACATCAAATCTCTTGAAATATAACGAGTCATATTATCACGTTCCGTCTTGATAAAATGGTGGCTACTCTATCAAAACCTTCTATGGACTTTTTAAGTCTACTTAAAAAGTTACTATACACGCATTTATTTCATATCAATTCACTTATTCGCCTAATAATCGATATTAATGGCGGGAAAAGTTAATTGTTTCTTTCTTTTCCATGTATTATCAAATACAGATAACAAAAGATTTATGTTATATTACAAAAAAAAAACTATTTTCCTTACGGATACTATGCCTGATAACTAACACAACAGTAATGTTGTTTCTTTTTCCCGTCAACTTACATCAGTGACGTTGTGTTTTTATTTCATTTTCATAATGTTATATTATTATCACTTACTACGTACTTTGAATAAGGCGTACCTACAAGTGAAGTGATATGAAATAAATGCGTGTATCGTGACATTTTAACATTTTTAAAATGTGCAGTCAAAATAAATTATCTAAAGCCAAAATAATAAAAAAAATATATCCGTGAGTATTTTTTCAAAAGAAGACTAAGCCAAATAAAATGATTTTAGAAGTACTTAAACATAAACAGATGTATATAGTTATTGTTAAATCTATCAAACTAGTAAAACTATTAGGAAAAAATAGAGTATAAATGTTAATGAGTAAACGATAAAAAATTATAAGCTTGCAACTCTACTACTCTAGTCCGATGTAAAGGTATGTAATCTAGTTTCTAGAATGTTAGTTCAAGGAAAAGTCGCAGGCAGAGGTCAATGCCAGCATCGTCCTGGGAGGGTTCCTGGATGCCGTAGTGAATGACCCCTCCACCAAAACAACATAACATGCACACAAGCAAACATACCGGGATACTTGAATAGGGTAACCACTCGTTTGTATTATTATTTTATTTTAATTATTATTAGTAATATACAATAATTTCAACGCATGGCATCTTGATATTAAAATGTGTTCATATATAGAAATAAATAAATACTTTTCTTTAATAGTTGTGACCTAATTATCAAAGGAAAATATGTTATGAATAGATTGAAATATTTTTTAAAGATTCTAAAACAAAAGTTTCAACCATTATGTTTTTACAAAACTGTTCCATTTTTTATATGATATCAATTATCAAAATAAAATTTAGTTTGCACGTGATTTAGTCACATATTTCTGACACGATGAGGAACAGATTGTTCCAATGTTGTTCACATTGGAACAATCTGTTCCTTTGGTTTTCCCGAAAAATTACCACATAGGGGTATACAAGAGATGGGCATATGTTATCTGTTATCATCAAGTGTATGTTCAATGCGTTTTCAGCATTTTTTGCTCTGTAAACAATCCAGTTTGTATCCGAACTTTAATATTCATACTCATGGTTACATTACGCGCGTACGCAAAAACTCTGCATTAGTGTGCGTGGCGTCACAATGTCTCACAGTGACAGTGGGCAACACAATTCGAGCGGAGAGATAAAAAGGTGCGCAATACACAATGTCAAATTCTACATCGTAATTGTGTGTTCTGACACATTTTCACACTATTATTACACTGTAACAAGAGTATGCAATGTTGTTTAGAATTTCGTTTCGTCAATACAAGGCTTTTGAGATAAAATTAAAGAAAAACTCGCCGGAAACAATATTTAAGAAAAAAATATTTTACAAGGTTATTTGTAACGTTTCAAGTTTTTTTGCCACCAAGTTCCTTTGCTCCTTGGCCTATCCCCTTTATACTCACTTGCTAATTAATCACTCTCATAATGATATAACGCAAAAACCTGCGGTTTTCTCACCTGAATACGACATAGTGTTATTTAAGAAATGAGCGTAGCTATGTGTTCGCTAAAGACCGGCAAATCATTTGCGACGCCTTATGGCGGCGGCGTTGTAGATGTCTATGGGCGGCGGTGATCATTTACCATCACGTGACCCGCATGCTCGTTTGCCTGTTCTGCGATAAAAATAAACTTTTTAACTTTTTGTCACTCTCTTGTGTTGACTGATTTTAAAAATAGTCGAACTGATTTTGGCAGAACACCCTCGACATCATGTACGATGTAAAAAAGGATTAAAGCTTCTTCCCCTCCTTACCCTTCAAGGCTTCGTTCCTGACAACCGTAGAGTCAGCTTAGTCTAGATACGGATATTATGGATCTAATTCGGTGCTCTCTCATTTATGTGACATACGATGAAGAAACGGCTATTAGCTTAGTTGGTAAGATTTGAGTTTATGATCCGACGTCGTCAGTTCGTACCTTCTATTGGACTATCGATGAGAATTATTTCCTAGCAAAATATATATAAATGTAATTGGAATGGTTAACAAGAATTATTGTACTGAAATTGCTAGATTTCTTTAAATAAAATTGCCACAGTTTTTAATCGTTAATAAAATACTTTTATATTCATCCACTCAAGTTCAAATATAATACATCTTTTTTATATTTGTAGTGGATAATAATGGATATTAATATACTTATTTTAAAATAATTAAATAATTTTAGTTTTATATGGAAGAAAGGAAATTCTCTCATATAAGATATTAAATAGGATATAAAAGTTCTTAATTACTTAAATAAACTTAAATCAGGTCGATTCTAGACTTTGCAACATGCGCCATTTGAATAAAACAATTCCAATGCAAGAGACAACTGACATAAATATGTGATTCAATCGAGAATTGAAAGCGCACCGACGATTCATAAGCTTGGCATGTACTCCGTTAATAAAGGAGTCGTATTTTTACTGACTTTACAACTTTCCTTCGCGCAATTCTTGAGTGTACAATTGAGATGAGGAGATGAATCAAACTACTACTGAATCAATTTCAAATCACGTGACAAAGTCAATTTCTACATAGGTCAACGTAGGTTATTAATGATTGAAAATTTGCAAATAACATTTATTACTTTTACAGTGTGTTGGTTTAATACATAAATATAAAACAATTAAAAATATAAAAAGGTTATTCGAAGTGGTCTCCATTGGCTGCAATACAGTCCTTTAAACGTTGAGGCCAGTTATCAATAGAAACACGTACTCTTTCCAAGGGAAAATTCTTCACTGCCAATCGTATGGATTGTTTTAGGGATTCCAAATAATCATGGCGTTTAGAACAAGCCGTACTCTCTAAAACTGACCATAAATCATAATCCAGCGGATTAAGATCGGGACTAGACGACGGCCAGTCTTCAGCGCTGATGAAGTCCGAAACGTTCGCTTCCAACCAAGACTGCGTGGACCGAGCTTTATGACCCGGTGTCGAGTCCTGCTGGAAGGACCATACTTGGTTACTGAACATGGTGTTGTTAAGCGGCTTAACTACCTTCTCAAGAATGGTATTTTGATACACTTGTGCCGATGTTTTGATACCTTTTTCACAAAAATATGGCTCAGTCACTCCTTCATAGCTAACACTCCACCAAACCATCACTGAAGTCGGATAATGCCCACGTTGCACTCTGTCGAGTAATTGGGAAGCTTCCCTACAGCTTTGAGCATAAAAACGGTCATTTTGTTTGTTAAAATGTTGCTCAATTTTAAAAAAAATTTCATTCATAAACAATTTTTCTGTGACCTCCCTTTGCGTACCGCTTCAGTAGTTGTTTCGATTTTACCACCCTATTCTTTTTTAAATTATCAGTTAAGAAGTGACAAGTGCAGCTCTTATAGGCTGCAAGTCCTAAGTCATCTTTTAAAATACGCGACATGGTTCTAGGTGCTATCTTCATCTCCCGAGATAAAATCTTTTGCTTTCGGACAGGATTTCTTCGAATTCTTTCCCTTACTGCTTTGACTACCTTTTTCGTACGAACAATACGTGGACGGCCAGGTCTTTTTCTGTTACAAGCAGAGGAGGTCTCATTGTACCTACTAATAGCCCGGTACACAAACATTTGACTACTACCAAGTGTATAAAGAGTTTTAAAAATTGCTTTTGGCTCCATACCTACTTTGTGTAATGCAATCACAGCGATTCGGCTCTCTTTATCACCTCACTCCATTTTAATATCGCAAAATATTGTACACTGTATTGGCGCCAAAACGAGAAAACACAATAAACAATCGTATAAAAATGACAGATTCCAAATTCAAATGTAATATTTTTTTATTTTTAATTGTAACAGTATTTATGGCTAGGTATATGTAAACAAATTTTCAATCATTAATAACCTTTTTAACAATATATACGACACGTATTGAGGCAAAACACGTGTCGTATATATTGTTAAAAAGGGGCGGTGTGTGTTTTACGTTACGTTTTTATGGTAATGGTATTATGACGTTTTGCGTGGCGACGAGTGTCAGTAATTTTTTTAATGACTGACAGCGATCAATAGGTTTGGTCAAACCCTTATTGTATCACGAATATAGAGTATTAATTTTGTGCTAGTCTCTAAATCTATATATATCTATATACATACATCTACTATATATATATATATATATATATATATATATATATATATATATATATATATATATATATATATATATATATAGAGAGAGAGAGAGATATATAGAGGGGGGGGGGGGCAAACGAGAAAGCGTGTCGCCTGCTAGACCATTCTTATTTGGTATTACTATGTATGTACCTAGTAGAGCTATGCAAATATGTAATATGAGGCAATAGACGGCGCGGGGAGCTTTCTATAGTTATAACCGCAAACCAGCGGGAAGGAAGTGGCTGAAAACCAGTGCTATAGGAGAACATTCTCTGATGGTAGAAAACGAGCCACTTCTATAGCTTAAGTTATTAAGGAAGAAGAAAAAAAGGCATTTCTTTTCAAGCATTTTCACATAAAGATAGGTGATAGTTACGAAATAAATGTTATATTGGCGCATTCTTTCAAATCATACTGCAATTCCGGCCTAGAAACGAGGCGGAATATATAATCTCCAAATATGTAGATAAGTGGAAATGTCAAGCCATAAAAAACTTCAAATGATAAATATAATAGAGATAGTATTAATAACCACAATTAAAAGAGTCAGATAAAATGAAAAGAGTGCTTGTGCCCGTATCGCGTTCTGATTTTAGACAAATTAGCTCATAACTCCTGCTCCAAAAAGTTCAAAATGTTGCAAATGTGAATTGCAGAACAATGATTCAATCTTTTGAGCGTTCGTAAACCCACGCGTTTCAGTCGACTACGGACCGGGATCGTCTCCCAAACGCATCAGTTCGGTACAAGCGGTTACTGGGCGCGCGCGTCCGAATTTTTGGAAAAAATCATATCGCCAACATTCAGTTTGCATCAACAATCATATCGGCGACGATGCGTTTCGAGTGCAACATCGCGCGTTGTCCGAAATATAGATTTCGGTGAAAAAGATTTGTGGATTTTTTTTTAATTTTTCAGAAACAGGTGGTTTTCTTTGTTTGGGCGACTACGGTGGGTATACTGCATGTTTTGCAATTTGGAACAATTATTATATACGTGTAAAAATTAATAGTCTACGTATATCATACATTTTAAATAAAATATAAATATTTTAGTTTAGCGAAAAATAATATAAAACTTAAAGTTTTAACGCGGAAATAGTACTTTTATTTCTAAAAACTACTAGAATTCATAACTAGAATATGATTTTAAAATATATGTAGATTATCTTTTACGCAGGCTTATAGACACATACTCGTATAACAGGATATACAAATAACAAACATCAGAAAATAGAGAAATAAAAAAGTAGGTTTTAGAGAAAATCTTTTGATTGATTTTTATTTATTTTACAAATATGAATTGTATATATTTACTCGGTAATTTCGGTAAAAACAACAAAGAACGTTCTAATCTTTGCTCTATGTAAGTTACCGACGGCGCCTGGTTATGATGCTTGCAAATATTTTCGCAGGCATACTTTGGGAATATTATACGAAATGTTTAAAAAAATCTGCAATATTAGTAAAAGGATGATTAATATATTAAAAAGGCCAAAATAATTTTAACTTAATAGTGTTTCTATTAAAAACAATGTCAATATCATACCCGGGAAAGAAAAGAGAATATATCGTTAAGGATGGTAACACTTGAGAGATTATTTTAAAAGCACATATATACTTAAAATGTTGTATAGACAACGTTTCCAATTTTATTTTTGTAAAAAGTAAAATAATAAAAAAATAATTTTGCTTATAAAAATATAATATGTTATAAGATAAAGAAATCGCCCGAAAATAAAATTTCACCAACTCAATTTACACATATGTAAGTGTTTTTTTTTAAACAACAAACTAAATTTATTTCATTCTTTTTCGCGAATTCACAGTATTTTAATATTTATAATAAATATATTAAAATACTGTGAATTCGCGAAAAATTATTATTTATTATTTAAATTTTAGAGTTATTTTAGACAACTCCAAAGTAAATTGATTACAATTATACCCAGAAAATATGATTAGATTTTAGATTCAGAAATTTGATGTTTACCATTGCCATATTATTAAATTGTTTTTATCATGGCACAGATTTTTTTTGTCTGCTTTATCTATAAAAGAGAAAATTTTTAATGAATCTAATATACAAAAATATATATATTTTAACCTTTCAATGTAATATTTTTGACTATTTGTTTGTTTTTAATTAATTTTTCTTTGATTATGCTGCTTCTGTCCGCCTTTTTATAAGCATACAAGATTATTTTCACAATATATTAAAAGCAAAAACAAAAAAATCGTTTTAACTTTTTTCTTGTGTTAGTTTCCAGTAATTTGAAAATAAAATGAGAAAATTGCGTAAAATAGCTCGTATTTTATATAAAAAAAGGAAATCAAGTAAAAGTATTAAAATCTCCAAAAAAATTTGAGAAATTGTATCTGCAAACGGGGACTTTTCGTCAAAATTGTCTAAGCTCATTTGATATAATATATTTATTAAACAAATTTAAGTCATTAAAATTTGTTACATTATTTACCTTCATAGTCTAAGGTAAGTCATATGTTGGAAGTAGAGTTTTGCCATACTCGGAGTTACGTATAGTCATGATGACTATAAACTTTTTTAAGTGGTAGAGCCACGCTGCAGACGAATACTTTGTCAAGAATGGCATATTATGGGCATATAATGGGCCGGCTCGCCCGGGGAAGTACCACACTCCCGCAGAAAATCGGCGTCTGAGTGGTAGCTTAGCTACCGCGCTTCGTACGGTGAGCGGTCTGAGTTCCGGAGGCCCAACACGCTCCCCCTCACACTCCCCTCCCCATTCCACTCACATAATGTCACTTCCCTTAAAGGTCGGCAACGCTTCCGCACTGCCTATGGCGCTGCGTTGATTGGTTTCCATCAGGTGACACGCCTGCTCGTTTGCCCTCCATCCCATAAAAAAAATAAAAGAAAACGCAACTCTCAGTATGGAAAAACTCTGGGCATCATTGTTAAATTTGACGACCGCAAAACTCGCCATAGCGCTCCAGTAAATATACATATATGTTTCCAGTAGTCTGCGAACTATATGTATTATTTCTAAGTCTACGTCGACTGATTTTAAGAGCCTCGTCTGAATATGAGTACAATAATTTGCATGGACAAGGTGTATTTAAAATTGCATTGCACTTATGGAAGTGTATTGACACCCCCTCGAATTTGGGTTGTCCACCCGAAATTACCGCTATCGGATTCAATGCTTGGGAATTTGATACATAGATCCCTTGACTTGAGTGATGGGTTAATAGTTATTCCCCTAGAAATCAGCCTACAGTCACGAATATATGTAATCCACTTCATTTAAATATAATACCGAATATGAAATGTAACTTTCCTGCTACTTCGTAGGCACATGTAATTAAAAAAAAAAACAACTTTTCCGTATTTTAATCAAATCCCGTTTTTAATTTTCAAAATTAATTATAAGAAATATTGTTAACTATTTCAATATTAAAAACGGACCCTTAAATTTTATTTACTGTACTGTATATCTAAAAGTTGTCTACAATACAGAGAGCACTGTACTCACGGTGTGTGGCCTACCCTAGGGTAAGGCGAGAATAGTTGAGGGGATAGAAGGGAACTGATGGAAGGAAAGATGGAAATAAACGCTTCGTATCGCGGTATTTCCTAGGTTCAGCCGGCACTTTTAGTGTCGTTGAATGGCTCTACCATTATTAAATATAAATTATCAATAATATACAGTGGTGTAGCGAGCTTAACTCGCGCCCGGGGCACAATACCTTTTTAGCGCCCCCCCTCCCCTCGAAAGCCATATAATATTATATGTAAAATATACTCGCAAATTAATAAATAAATATCACAAATTAAAAAATCGTTTTAACATAACAAGCGTAAGCTACATTGCGGTTACGAAATAAAAATAAATAGTGTTCTTAAAGAAAGAATGTTTGTACTTTATACACTGCAAATATTTATTATAACATATTGATAATTTATGTAGCCACACAGCGTAGATGCCATAAGGAAGTGCTGAAAGACACAGGTCGAGTCAGCCCCGCCAGTAGAAAAGACGTGCCATTTCTATTAGTAGTAAGAGTGCAGCCAGATAATATATATATACATATATATATATATATATATATATATATATATATATATATATATATATATATATATATATATATATATATATATATATATATATATTGCTGGCATTTTAAAACTGTAAAATGTTATTTTGGAGTTTGAGAACTGAAGTATGGATTTTTATAAAAGTTTTGTAGATTCTATTATAAGTTATTTTATTTTGATTATCGAGAACTATTTTACAACTAGGTATTTTATATTTTTACCAAAAATTTTGCTTAAAAATGAATCTGAAACTGGCTCGTTCAGAGAAGAAATTATGTACATAGAAGATTCTTTCCGCCAAGTTACTCCAGTGAAGTTAATTTTTTATTTCATTTTTATAATCTCACTTTATTATCAGTTATATTGTTTAATTCTGGTGGCACATAACCCAATATAGTTCGATTAAGGAGAAATAGTGAAGTGAAATAAAATAAATGCGCATATCTCTCTTTAACTTGGCTGCAAAGATCCATGCAAGTTTTTGTAGGACGGTCACCATTCTATCAAGACTTATCATATCAAACTGAATTTTATAATTCAAGATACTTGTTATTATTTTACTTGACACTCACATTATTATAGCTCATTGCCATCAACGAAGAAAAAGAACTAGAATAAAATACTTTTGTGAATAAGTAAATACTGAATGTAAAATTTTCATTAATACAATTATGTATTAATATATTATATATATTAAAAATTTTCATTAATATATATATGCCTATTTATGCTATAAATGAAAAAAATATAAGTCTTTCGTTTATAGCACAAATAGGCCAAAAGTTTGAGAAGCATACCACAGTTGTAAGGATTCGTGATATGTAGCGCACCAGAACCACTCTTGAGGTCCAGGCTGATGATCTTTCTTAATAACCGCAGCGATTTTGCCCTCTTATCGAGGTTGAACAGCTTTTTTAATAGTGGCAGCGTCCGTTTCTTCCTTTACCATATAGTGAGAATCGATTTCATAAGCAGAGCGTTTCTTTGTTAGCAACCGTTTCCGCTCCTTTCTTTACCATATTAGCGGGCTAAACCAAGCTAATATTTTAATGATTGCTAAATAATTTACCTAACTAAAACTGTACCAGTTTATCATGTTGGTTTCCCCTCATTGAAACGAGTTCTCTACATGTGTGGATGTTTGCCAAACATTTGCCAAACTACTGATCCTCACCAGTTTATCATGTTGGTTTCCCCTCATTGAAACGAGTTCTCTACATGTGTTGATGTTTGCCAAATATTTGCCAAACTACTGATCCTCACCAGTTTATCATGTTGGTTTCCCCTCATTGAAACGAGTTCTCTACATGTGTTGATGTTTGCCAAATATTTGCCAAACTACTGATCCTCACCAGTTTATCATGTTGGTTTCCCCTCATTGAAACGAGTTCTCTACATGTGTTGATGTTTGCCAAACATTTGCCAAACTACTGATCCTCACCAGTTTATCATGTTGGTTCCCCTCATTGAAACGAGTTCCTTACATGTGTTGTGTTTGCCAAATATTTGTCAAACTACTGATCTGTACCAGTTTAGCATGTTGGTTTCTCCTCATTGAAACGAAATCCTTACAACTGTTGATGGTTACCAAATATTTGCCAAATTATTGATCTGCAACAGGTTCATGTTGGTTTCCCTTATGTTACATTGGAAAACAAATGTTCATGACAAACAACGTGGGTGTATTATATTTTTATAAGTATTTATTCCAACCGTGTCTCCGTTCGTAACATTATTGTTGATTTCATATTACTCTTGTTTTGTGCTTTTGTTTCTTGCTCTCTATTGTTGTACCTTACGTGTTGTATTGGGAAGACAATTGACTTATATCAACTTTCGTGTTCGTTGGTTGGGGTTCGACGTTTAAATTATATCACTTGATTTGGATGTTCGCAAATTTCTATTTTCTGTTGTTGTAATATTTACTATTTTCTTCAAATCGTACACATCGATCTTTATAAGGTACGTAGCCGCGGCTCCATAATCGTCATTCGTTAATATGATGGATTCAAAGATGTTGATGCTGGTAGCCTGTTTGGCTTTTACAGCTTTATTGAATACTGGGCCCGGGTAAACTCGGGGCCCGAGGGCAATTTGTTAATATGTACGACATCCCATCTTTTATAGCTCGCCGCATCGTAGACGAGCGGAGTTTGGGCCTCTTCTTAGTAGGAGGCTCTATGAAAAATTCATCCAAAGATTCGCTCTTTCTTTTGATTGGATATGGAACAGGTTCTTCTTCATCGAGGCTCTTCAAAATCTATTTAAAAGTATTTACTGTTTGTGTGTGTGTGTAATTACTGTTTGAAAGTATTTTTTCGAAGTTGACGGTGTTCCCAATATAACACGTAAGCTACAACAAACAAGAGGGAAAGAAACAAGTACAAAACAAGAATAATATAAAATTAGTAATAAAGTTACGACGAGAGACACGGTAGGAAAAAGTATTTATAAAATATGTAATATTCACATTCAAGTTGTTTGTCATGAGTATTTGTTTTCAAATGCACCGGGTAATATAGGACGAAACTTTGAAGCACGACTTAGTAAAGGAATGGGATGAGGCTTAGGTGTTATATAGTTAGACAATTATTTGGTATTCATCAAAGTATGTAATTATGTTAAGGTAGCCCGCTATATGGCGAAGGTAGAAGCGGAAATGTTAGCTAACAAAGAAACGCTTTGCTTATGAAATCAGTTCTCACTATGTCTGTCTCGCTACATCAGCGGACACTGTTGCTTATTAAGAAAAAGGTGTCGATACTTGGTAGTATCGACAATGTTCGTGTTCTGCGACAATGTGGTAAGTAGTAGGAATTGGTATTCCTACTACTTACCACATTGTCGCAGAACACGGACTTCTGAATAGACTTCTTTGTTTCTATGTTTTTTTTAACAGTTCAGGCAAATGAGCATGCGGGTCTCTTGGTGGTAAGCGATCACCGCCGCTCATCAAACATCTGCACCACCGGAGTTGTCGCAGATGTGTTACCGGCCTTTAACGAACACATACGCTCTTTTATTGAATACCCCCATGTCATAATCACGTGGGAATATCGCAGGTGGTAAATTTTTGCACATTTCGATACTTTGTGGCAGAAAACTGCGACTAAATCGCACCGTGGTTAACAGCCGGTCCTCCAGATGATGAAGATGGAACCTTAATCATCTGGATTTTTGTGACGCGTAGTGCGATGGTGGAACTGTGAGCTGGGAGGATATTAAACAACTCCTCAGAACATTCGCCCTAATAAATTCGATACATTACGCAGGCAGATGATACATCTGCGTTGCGTTAAGTTCGATTTAAAAGCCTGAGATTCGTCTCCTTTTCTTTCTCTTCTCCTTTTACTTCCTTCCTCTTCAATTAATCAAATACAAATACATAAAGTAGACAACGCATACAACAGACAACACCGTAGATTAGACATAGATTAGCCTTGGTTATTACGTATCTTCATGGGCGGAGTGGGTTGCTATTTTATCTATTTAAAAAAACGGACTGGCATCTGCAATGCCTATGGTGTTGCGGATGTCTATGAGCGGCGGATTTCTTTTTAATCAGGCGACACGCTTGCTAGTTTGCGTCCCTATTCAATAAATAAAAATCTATTCCATGAATAAAATATTTTGTATTTAAAAATGTCGTTTTCTTCTTTAGAATGGCGTTAGTTGCTCTAGGGCTGTAGCAACAATTCTACTATTCATTATAATTCACGTGATTCATTTTTGCATAAACCATTCCGTTAAATATAGGTTTAACCTTGAACCTCATTAATAATAAGGAAGAACACGGTTGACAGAGAAAGACTTGATCAAATTATTTACGCCGCAGCGAGAACAAGTATGAATTGTTGTTAGTCGTGTCGTACAACACTTATCAGTATGTCGAGAAATTCCTCCACAAAGATCGGGTGCAGTGTGATGTCATCCAATGATATCTGCCCAATTCACTTACCTACCTTGGCGTATCATTACTTCACTCTGTACGTAGGTCATGCTCATTTACGAATTTCCCAACACACTGATTCAAACTAGCGGTCATCCAGTGGTCGAAAATCGACCGTGATTCATTAAATTACTGTTTTTTTTTGTCTCGACGTGGTTCGCCACCCGTCACGTCCTGATTCTCACGAGGGCGAGAAGCGACCAATGGAGGCCGTTTCGCTGCGATGAATGCTCTGTGGTCTCTGCCAACCCCTGCGGGGGATAGGCGTGAATAAATATATGTATATATATATTCACGCCTATATATATATGTATATATATATATATATATATATATATATATATGTATATATATATATATATATATTATTTTATCTTGCTGCACTCTTTCTCCATATGAGCAACCAAATCAAAGCTCTCACCTCCTCTCTGCGTCTAATGTGTTTATAAAGGGATTCAAAGTTGTTCTTCAAATATTCGTACATTACATTCATATTCAGATTTATATATATCACGAAGGTTGCACTAAGCTATGGCATGACGTTTTTGACATTATGAATGCCGTCATAATGTCAAAAACGTCATGCCACATATTATGGATATCCATATTATGCATTTTTTTTCAAAGCCCATATATGTCCCACTGCTGAGCACGGGCCTCCCCATTTCTAGAGAAACGGACGTTAACCCACCACGTTTGGCCAATGCGGATTGGCGTGGTTACCGGATTCTATATGGATTGGACTCTAGATGGATAGAAAAATATCTTTTATGGATAGAAATTTTTGGGCCAAGATTCTGGTCAAAACTGAAATTTACTTTTAATAAAATAACTAAGCATGTGCTGATAAAATATGGGTCACATCAATATTGGTAGAATCGAACCTAAGATCATTAGCGCTATCCTAACCAATTTCGCTGTTGTTGCTTAAAAGGAATAAACTATATGAGCAAGTAATTCCGTTAGTTTAAAAAAGAATAATACTCCTTTCATATTAGACAGTTTTGGTGCTAATAAGTATCAAGTATTACATAAGACTGTACATACATATTAAATGAAAGGTAATTGAAAAGCATTTTATATATAATAATATTCTTGCATTGCAAGCGAATGATCTAAAAGAAGAAAATACAGCTAGATACCGTTAGGAAATAGAATGCAGCAAAGATTCGAACATAGATCAAGTATCGACGATTATCCAATAAATTTAAAGTTTAAAAGTAACTTCTCTTCCACAAACTTTATCCATGATACGTTGCATCTGGGTTATACCAACAAACATAATGAAGTTAATTCTAAACAGTCGACGAGAGATTTGTAAATACGAAATAACTCTTAGATCCATCTATCACGTGTAATATGTAGATTTTGTAAATAGATTTGCTGCTGAAAAATTAAATTTCCGCACGCCCAGGTGGGAGGCGATCGGCCTTCTCACCAGAATGAACTAACTGGGTATTTTTAAACACATTTATAACACCTGCCCGGTTCGCGAACTTTTCATTTTCGCGATATTTGGACGGTGAAACGTGCGGAGGAGAGAGCACGCTCGGTGTGTTTACACGTGAGTTCAAAAGTTTGGATTTCCTTTCTGATCTTATATCTGTATCGGCTTTGCCTCCGGCTAACAATTCTTTTTTAAACTCGATCCTAAATAGATTAGCAATTAAAAGAACACAGAAATGGCCCTGATAGACAATTAGAGTTTAGATTTTCTAAAAACAATTTAGATCCGGAGAATTGAAGAATTTAGATTTTCGAAAAACAATATAGAGCCGGAGACTCGACATTAAAAATATGTTCCTTAAATTGTTCTTAGTTTCACCGGGAATTTGAATAATCTTTGGCTCAAAAGCCTGGTCTTTTAACAGCAAGCAGTTTAGTGCGTTTTAGGTAATATATAAACACCACTAAGAGTGTATGACTAAGAAGGAGAGGGAGGATTGTCTAAACAGATGTTAGATATTTCCATTACTCTCATTGGAAAAATGGTAGCTATGGTTTTCCGTTGCCTTCTGCTGTAGTACTTTTAAAGATTATTTAGATATCAAGGCCTCATCTACTGTAGATAGGTCAGGTCAAGACAAGATTACCCTTAACCGGTGGGCTTGCATGAGGAGAGTAATGAGTGTGGAGGAAGCTAGGAAAGTATGCCGAGATAGTAGCAGATGGAGACTTGTGGTCTCTTCCCCTACGGGAGACAGGCGGGACGATATGTATATATCTACTGTAGATAGATGAGTGGTTATACTGCCATTTATTCGGTCGCCAGAGCCTCATCAGTAGAGCGTGTCACGAAAGTCGATTGTTTTCCGCCACCATACGGCGTGTGTAGGAGAGATTGAGGTTTTGAGATGATAGAGAAAATACCTTCTCCCCTAACTCCCCTAATATATTATAAAGTAGTCTAGAATACGTAAATTAACCAGCAAACGTGTTACTTGAGAGTAATTTACCACAGTGCCTATGGATATCTGCATTACCACGCTGCTGCTTACGGTAGGGTAAGATGTGAATAATGTGAGTGGAAGAAGAAAGTAAAAGAATAGATGAGGATTTGAATCTTCGGCTCTTCACGTTCATAGAATGAAGCGTAATATCTACAACATAAGCGTAAAAAATCCCAAGTGGAGGAAAACAAGATGACTGCCATACGAACCTAAATTCGTCATTTATGGGCCGATTTCGCTGAAATTTGGCAGAAACCCGAAATGCTCGTTTTTATTATAATGCTGCTCTGAAAAGCTAGTTTTTATTATAATGATCAGCCACGCACCGAAGAGGAGACTGCTCATTTACTCCAACGGTTGTCGGTTCTATGATAATCAGTCCATTGCAACTTGAATGAAACTCGAAGAGATTTGTTGGTGACTTTGTTCTCCAGTGGCTTTATCTTTCCGATCATATTCATTCATAATCATGTCTTCGTTGACTGCAATTATATAATTTAAAATGCCATTTTCAAAAGGAATTATTTAAAAATCTTTTGATCGTCGCAAAGTAAATTTCTAAACATTTTGATCAAATGGTGGTCGTTTCAACAAAACATGCTATTTGCAAATGTAGGTAAAATGATTAATGGAGTCAGGCGTTACTTTGCAGAAATCCATTTATCCATAGTTGAAGTTCTCTGTAAATCCACTTCTTCCAATAGAAAACACATTATTTTTCTATTTTTGTTTGCTTGTCGCGGATCTTAGCTAAGTAACGGTTCTGACTATCAATACTTACTTACTAAACAAATGTAGGTAACTCAAAAACTTTCGATAATTCATATCATTTGTAAACACTGAGTGGACTAGGTTTTGACACACACCAGGCGAGATGCACAATTATATTGTGAAACTTTGAGATGATAAAACTGCACAAATGTTGAAATTCTGAAAATCTACTGGGTTGCCGAACAATTACAATATTGAGGTATTTAAAAGCTGTCGTAATTGTTGGTATCGTATCCAGATCGCGGATGTCTATGGTATATATCATCCATATGGCGATTATCACCTATTATTGAGTGGCCCAAATACTCTAACTAAAAATAATAGAATAAATAATATTGTGTGTGTGTAATTTACTGAAATCAATGTAATTTGAAGATTTCATTGACTGCTGTCTTTTTCACTAACATCAAAAACGTAAAACACACAATACAACTTAAAATTATTGATAACTTCAAATGTGTGTAAGTCTTCCGTAGAGTCTGGCTATACTTAAAGATTTCTTTTTAACAGCCCATATATGTCCCACTGCTGAGCACGGGCCTCTCCATTTCTGGAGGAATGGACGTTAACTCACCACACGTGTCCAATGCGGATTGGCGGGGTTACCAGACTCGGAATAAATATTTGTAGTCCACATATATTTATTCCGATGCGGGAAACGAATCCGCGACCATTGACTCCAGAAGTAGAGGGCTCCACTGACCCAATTGGTCGTCTTAAAGATTGCTAGTGGCGAAATACATATCGTATTCATTGTTGAAAAGTTATGTTGTGTGTTTTACGTAAACACGCTAAAATGTTTTTCTAATTTATTTTTCTACTGATATATTATTATATTAATAACTTGTTTTAACTTGCAAATAAAAAACAAATGACTTGTCTATTGGCGTATCAACAAAATACTGGTCATTAATACCAAAGAAAAAAAAAAAGTTATTTTATTTACGTTTATATTGTACTCACAATTTTTTTTTTCTTTTCAGATGTGTCTGTCTGCGGGGGATCTACGCCGAATTTAATTAACAAGATTAAATTGATTGTTCTAATTATAGTTCAGCAAAAAATGTGGACAGAGATAAAAACAAACATGACATACGGTTCTCGTTGTCACTATAGATCATTTAGCTGTTCGCGGAATAGCTTTGTCTTGGTTAACATTATTGTTATTAAATATACATAATTGGTCGTTTAAAATGATGAGATAAGCTATTTTCAAAAAATATATTCTTAAAGGCCGTCATCGTTTCTGCAATACTGTCTATGGATGGATGGCTTCGATATGATTGAATGTTTGCTTCGATCAGCCTTGAAAAATAATGTTAGTGACGATATTGAGTTTTGTGTAAATGATATAATGAAGACCAAAGTTCGATTTATAAATAACGTTTCTAGGTATTTGTTGGAAAAATTACTGTATTTACTATTGTAAAAATTAAAATATATTTAAATCGGATAGCATTGTTGCAGTTTTCATTTTTATAATGGACTCACCATTACATATGTTTTAAATTATGATGGTGTTACATTCAAAAATCTTATACAATAAAAAAACACGTGGAAAATCGTTTTCTATGTTATAACTTCAATACTGCACTTCTTTCATAAAGCGTTAGTTTCTATTCCCTTCTAATACCTCCGTCTTCCACTCTCATCACTACTTTATTATACCAAAGGCTTTGGTGGATTATTTAACATTAAGAAACCCCTTGCAATCTGCAATTGCTTTGGTAGATCATTTAACATTAGGAAATCCCTTTGCTAGTTTTCTAATGTTTTAAGATAAAAACACCAACAGTAAAACATGATAAAAGCGTGCATTTAAAATAAGCTTATAAAATTTTTGTTAAACTGTTATTTAATAAAATCTTATAAAATTTTAATAAAATATTTTACATTGAAGAAGAAGTATTTAACACTAAAACATTTCAAAAATGCGAGAATAAAAATTCGACACATTCGTTACAATAAATTTAGACATTACATGTGTGCAATTTGTATTTTTGTTCATGACAACTTCTTTGCGCAACCCAAAGTATTGCAATAAAGAGGAAGTAAAACGATCGTTGACGTACATTTTATAAGAGAGAAATTTATTTCTCTTTCAGCATTCGCATTCCACTTTATAGCTTGACACATTTAAAAATAAATAATACTTAACATTCTTGTTTCAATTATCGTAATATTTTGCTTTATTATTTTTGTCATAAATTAACAGAAAGATGATTTCTTTTTATTGGAAATTTAAAAATGACTACAAATGCTATAAGGTGTATAAAACTCCGAAGGACTATCGGCTCGAACTGTAGGTCACGGCGTACTTTTATTTTATACAATTATTTATTATATTTAAAAACTTATGCTAATCAAATATATCTGCTATCATTTAATTCTGATAGCGCCTTGATTATTATAGTTTCATATAGGGAAAAATAAAATAAACGCTTTAAAACGTTTGACACGAATTTACGTATGTACCTACATATATACCTAAAATTTTAATCAATAATATTGTGTAATTAAAGTGTGGTTTTATTTAATATATAATAGTTCGATTAAGACGTGGATTTAAAATAAAATATTATATCTTTTAAGTGGACTCCAAGATCAAATGCAAATTTTAACCACTTAAGTGTCAATAACATAGAAAAAATAATTTGGTGTGGAGTGAAAAAATAATTGTGGCTTTTTAGGTAAATTTCCATAGCACGTGCTTATAGATCGAAACAATATGATTTAAGTTACCTAACAATTTGACAATCCTGACATCAACGAAAATAAGTGTCACTATGTATTGGGCCTGAGATAAATTTCTTGTTTTTTTTAATTTTAAAGATTATTACAGCACCTATTGTCTTTATAATAATATAAAAAATAAAATTGAATATTATGTTATGATAACATTTAGTCAAAACTTTTCTTTATTTTTTTTAGCTCACGGAAAGGTATGAAAGACGAGGGGTAGAATGATTTTTTATGGATATAGTGTCTGAAGTGGCGGCTTTAGATTATTATGTCCATGAAATATATGAATGATATGTATGAAATTGACTACGTGATTTAAAAAATATAAAGAAAAGTTGGCTTTAATTTTAAAATCTACATAACTGGTTCTGTAAAAAGGAATATTAAAAAATATAATTTTCGACTAAGTTGTCAAGCCACATTACGCTGAATGATAAACAATTTTTAGAGATATAAAAAAACTATTATCTGCAAACTTATTTTTTTCGCAAATGATAACATATTAAGCGATATCTTATATCATTGCTTCTGAAGCTATTAGGTCATTCGTGTGTCGTAGTAATCCGCTGAAGCTTCCGCTATCGAGTATATTTAGGTCACGGTCAAAAATTCCTAGTGGCGGACACTTCCCGATAGAAACAATATCTGTTTGTTACATAATGAGTTAATGAGGTTTTTTATGGTACTACCTTAAAATATATCTATAACCGATAATAAGAGGTTTATTATCGTGTACTTTTAGTACCTATTTTTTTTCATGATTTTTTTCTATTGCTTAGCTTTATTTTTTTTTCTATCTGTGATGTCTTCATCCGTCTAATTTTTATTATTATGTTAAATTTTATTATTGCAACTTTATCACTTTTTTGACAATCTTTTCATCAAGTCAATAATCACTGCTTCTCCATACTAATAATGATTATGTTATAAATTAAAATTTATTTTCTTGTAAGGATAAGTTTCAATGTAAATGAGATTGACTGATTATATTTGTATTTCGAAGTATATTTGTATTTTAAACTTGTTTTATTTTTCAAACATTTGCCTTTTCTTTAAAATTATATTTATGTTAAACACTGATTATTGTTTTAAGTTATAAATTGTGTAATATAATTTGTTGTTTTTTAGGACTCGGTAATATGAGCACATTTTAATTATTATTTATAATAATGTTACAACCTGGCTTTACTATGATTTGGCAAAGTTTTATTAATTTTTAATTTTGATAATACTGTTTCTTATTTATTGGTTTGTTTACTTCACAGTCATTTTTGTATTTTAACTAATTGAAATTATTTTGCTTTAACTCTTAGACACGCGGCGTCACAGTCACTTCAAGGGGTTAAAGGTGATCAACTTCAGGTTTACTAGTAAAGTTCTCCAAAACGAAGTGGACGAAGCCTTCCTCAATATCCACGTACAAGAGCTGGAGCAGCGGCTCAACGTGACCCTCGGCACCGAAGACTTCTTCTCCATAAATCTACAAGTGAACCGGGTCACGAGGAACAGTCAAGGGAGTAAAGCGTCGGTACCGTTTACTGAGAGTACAATAAAGATGTCCAAGAAGGAGTTGAAGATCGGGAAGTGGGTGAAAATTAATGTAACAAATATGGTGGCGGAGTTTTTCAGGCTACCGCGGGAGAACCTAGGGATAGTAGTGAGAGTACAAGACTCGAAGAATAGAATGAGTTTGGTTGTGCCACACCCGAGCTCAGAATCAAATAATGCATTGGTGAGTTAAAATGTTGTACTAATATATTCATAAAAAGTATTAAATCTTTTCGGTTCAGGATTTTTGTTATCAAATAACCTTTGGAAATATCTAATCTTGAGAATGCGAAGGTTAAGCGTCTTTGGATGACTTGAATAAATTCTTATACTTAATCAGGCCCCTAGTTCATCCCCAGTCTGACTGGAAGCCGGGCGGTGAATGTAAAATTTCTCGAGGGAGTGGTTCTCTCTCAGGAATGCGAACGGGACATTTAGAATGTCACTATATACGAGAGTACATACGTCTTTCGCTTTTAGTAACTTGAATTGTGGTAGAACCACGCTGCAGATGAATATTTTGTCAAGAATGGCATCTCTCGTCCCCTCCTGTAATGACACTTTCCTTAAATGTCAGCAACGCTTCCGCACTGCACTATGGGCTGCGGATGTCTATGGGTGGCGTTGATTGCTTTCCATCAGGTGACCCACCTCCTCGTTTGCCTCCCTATCCTATAGAAAAAGTATATACACATTTAATCTTTCGGAAGTTCAAGTTACTTACATATATACTTACCTTTAAATTAATTCAAACGTTATTTTTTATACAATAAAGCGCGTATTATTCAATTACGCAGATTACGAAAATGTACAATCGAACAACTAAATATAATATCTAGCTATGTATTTTATTAAATGTTATTTTTAAAAAAGCGCGCAAAAACTAAGACGGTTTTTTGTCAGTTGCTTCTTAAAGCGCCACTTGGTTTACGAAACGGTGATAGTTTATCAGTTTTAATATTGACGACGTCAGAAATAATAATTCCTTATGAATCTGTTTGAAAAAAAATAAAAACTTTTTTGACTCTATGCGAGACATATTTGTGTTTGTTTAGACTGCACGGTTTAGTTTTATATGTACAAGAAAGTTTCCCAGTGTTCGTTATCTGGCCGACCCAGCGGAAGGTCAACAGCTGTATTGGATGTGGGTCGCTTACTACTGCATACAATATTTCTGTCGTTATCTCTTTATGAAAACTCTTTACGGCTCGAAATGTGGGCTTTAAGTACCGCCAAAATATGTCATTCGAAAAAAATCTTAAAAAAGAAAACAAAGAATATCAGTGTTTATTGGTTATCATTTAACTGTGTTGCCGTCCTGTCTATACTCTCCTACGATACCGAATCATAGACACAAACAGTCCATTTGTTTCACAAGTTCAGGTCGCCCAGAGAGCTATAGAGAGAGCTATGCTCGGAGTCTCTTTGCTAGATATGATTCGGAATGAAGAAATCCTACAGAAAACCAAAGTCACCTTCATAGTTTTTCGAATTAGCAAATTGAAGTGGCTATGAGCTGGTCACGTTTGTCAAAAATCCAACAACTGCTAGAGCAGACGACTGCTGGAGTGGGGACCGCGTCTTGGCAAACGTAGTGTGGGACGCCCCTCGGCAAGTTGGTCCGAGAATCTGCACAGCGCGGCTGGCGGAAATTAGATGCGTGAAGCCAAAGATCTGGCTAGGTGACGCATTTTGGGTATGCCTATGTCAAACAGTAGACTGCCGTAGGCTGTGGATGATGATGATGTCTTACCGCGTTTCGTACGGTAAGCGCAGTGGTCCGAGGGCCCATTTCCTTTCCCCTTCCTTTATTTTCTTCTTCTCCTATACTAACCCTAAGGTAAACAACGCGCCTGCAGTGCCTGCTTGCTTACGGTTGCTCATCATCAGACGACTCGCTTGCCTATCTTTTAAAAATGATTGGTTGAAGTAATAAATAATCTTCATCATAAGAACTGTTATCTGGCAGAGCCTTGCCGTATGTAGAATTTTGTCTAAAATTTTTAGAAATATTACCAAAAGTAAATATTTTTGTCAAAATTTAGCGTGTAGCGTAAACGTGTCATTTTTTATGGATAAATGCCACACTCTTTTCCCTTCCTTTATTTCCTTCTTGCCCTTCTATCATTAAAAACTTTTCCGTTCACATCTTTTACATCATATCTCGTTTAAACACACAAATTTGAGACTTGAAACGAAAACATTTAGAGAATTCTAAATGTTTCGGTACAAGAATCCGGACCTATGACTTCAAAAACAAACTGAGTCCAAGGCCATTCCAGTCCATTATTTGATGATGATATCTTTACAAAAATTGAGCGGGAATGATTGCAGATGAATGAATGAATTGCATATCATATTATTTTTAAAAAAACGTAGTAATTAAATTTCCATTTCTACGTGTTTCAGATGCCATATATAGAAGTAAGTCTTAGAGACAATTCGCACAAAAGAACAAGGAGAACGATAGGTATGGACTGCACGGAGAACTCCAAGGAGGTTCGTTGCTGTCGTTACCCTCTAGCTGTCAACTTCGAGGAGTTCGGTTGGGACTGGATAATAGCGCCGAAGCAGTACGACGCTAACTACTGTAGTGGGGAGTGCCCATACAGTTTCCTCCAGAAGTATCCCCACACTCATATAGTTCATTTAGCAGCCCCGCAGGGAAGCGGGGGTCCATGCTGTGCACCGAGACGGATGAGCAGCATTTCCATGTTGTATTTCGATCATGATTTGAACATCATATATGGCACTATCCCCGGGATGGTTGTAGAAAGTTGCGGGTGCTCATAGCAACTGTTCCTTTTTGCTCTAAGTGGTCATATTTTTCTTGCATAGTAATAGATTTTTAATGACCTCGAAAAATAGTTATTAGTTATTTGTTTATAATTTGGGCAGTTATTTATTTTTGTGAACCTAAATTTTGATCCTGTTTATTTCTTTTTTTTTATGTTTACATGTACAGTTATGGCTCATTGGTAGTTAGTCTTTGCTTTATTTTTCTTAATATGTCACTGACCACTTAGAGCACTTGGAGATTCGTGTAGTGTGTTACTATATGTAATATATTCAGTTCAAGACTGCGAACCGTTTGTGATGTGTGCCGTGAGTGTAATAATGTATATTTTTATACGTATGTACAAGTAGATTAAAGAAAACTCTGTTGTATTCTGTATCTATCGTTGATGATACGCTTCTGTCGAAGCTTGAGCTCGTAAATTATTCGTGCTTAAAATTTACAGAATAAGATGCTTTCAATTAATTCGATCATGATATATGTAAGTAGGGTACTTATAACAATAACATTTTCACACTTTGCATACTTTCACATTCTATCTTTACTATTATTTATAATCTGTAAAAGTCAGACGATATAAATCGATATTTAAATTTTAAAAGAATGGGGTCAATTTTAAATCCTAATTAAAATCCTTTTATTTTTTTACAACAACGTTTTGAAAAATGTTATAGTAACGGAGAAAATAGCTTTTACTGTTTACTTTGCAGACTAAAACACGTCTATGTCTCACCAAATGGGTATTTTAAATCAATAAAGTCGAGTTTAATAGGTATTTGACCTCTGACTCCATTGTGCTCCGATAAAAAATGAAATTAAACTTGATATGCAGTATCAGTCTTTTTATGCAACAACAACAATTGTAACTGGATTGCAAAACGTTGTAACTTCGCAATGTTCTCATCTCAAAATGGCATTTATGTTATCAGAAACAAGTTGTACAATCTTAATAAGTAGGTAATATTGTACTTTGGTAGGTACTAATGGCTTCGAAGATAAATTTTCATGTATTAACGATTATACAATCGAATTAAAACATTTGAGACACTTGATTGAGATATAGGTTAATTTTAAACCATGACTGCAGGTAATTATTTTATAAGGTCAGTATACAGATATAGACAAAGAAAACATATAGGAAGAAGATATATTTTTTAATTTTTAATCTATACTGATATATGGTGTTAACCTTGCCGTTGAAATTGTTTTCACAAACAATCAATTAATTCTTTAAATACTTGGGGCACATTAAGGAAAATAATTATTGTTTGACTCACATTATTTGATAAATTGCCAAGTCTAAGACAATAAGGTGAGATAATTTATGCGTTGAATGCCTTTTGTGCCTTTAACTACTTCGTATAAAGTTTTATATAAGTATTGTTAAAAGTTGAATTACCTTAATGTAAACGTTTTTATTTTTTAATTAAAAACATTAACATATAAAATTCTTCCGAATGATTTTTCTGTTTTGTCTCTAATAATTGTGCCTTGAAATTGCATATTACCTTTACGTCTTGGATATTATCTTAATACTCTTAGTTATAGATAGTGTTATTTTAGTACGTGTCACTTTTCAATTTTTGGTACATGTCACCATCCAAATTTTAGTTTTAAGTAGCTAGTTAGTTTATGTCATACGATGTATTTCTTTTAACAACGTACTTGTGAGGTTTCTTTTAGACATTTTTGGATCTCGATCAAAATTATTCTATGATTTACAAAAGAAAATATTTTTTTAGATTTTTAGCGGGTGGTGCTTAAATGTATAAGTTTTAATTTATAAAAACAAAAACAAGTATAATCAACCAGTACCTACCCATTATTTTATGTTAAGAAAAAATACAACGTATTAATTTGAGGTGATTGATTTTTTTTACTTTTCGTAATTTAAGGCTTAGAAAATTTTTCGTCGGATGTAGACTTTCAAAAAATTAGATCTCAAGTTTTGGGCAACCTTTTGTTTGGCTGCCTATTTAAAGATCTCCCTTTGCTTTTGGATAACATGTGAAATAAAATGAGTCTTTTTTAGCATTAAGTGAATTGTTTTCTCATACTATTGTAAACTTGTAGTTTTCGAAATTTAAACTAACAATCACGTGTCATTAGATTTATGAAATAAATTGTCAGTTTATTTGTTGTTTTATTCTATTTTTCAACTTAGGGTGCATAATTTCATTTGAGGTCAAAAATCAAAATACCTCTAGAATTTTTATTGTTTAATTTATAGCTTGAGTCGGTCTGAGAAATAAATGGCTTTATATCCGAGATAAGAGCCAACATTTCTTTCATCATCAAGTTCACTGTTGGACATTAGCATAGCCTATTGAAGTTTTCTTACGTAATCTGCATGCTTAGTAAGTGGATTAAAGTAAAAGACTAAAAGCTGCTGCACATTCAGGGTCGTTGACTTACTCTCGTAGTCATTTCGAATGACCCCCTGGGAGAAAGAGGGGATGGATATATTAAGGGAAAGTAAGTGAGCTTTAAGCCAGCTCAAGATTGATTTACGGCCTGCTTGTGCAATGACAAATAGTTACTTCATTTACGGTGTGATCAGCCAAACGTTACTTAATTACTATATTACTAGCTGTCCGCCTCGACTTCGCACGGGTGGTGTTCCAAATGAGAAAAAATTTGACTTAATAATTGATTTTTTACGGTTTTACGTAAAATTTTTGAAGATTATCTTTTATACAAACCTTGTCCTGTTAATAACAAACACACAAAAATAAATATCTAATTTGGTGCAGTTGTTCTGAAGGTATGCGCATATCTACATTTCTGCGATTCATTTTTATTCATATAAGATATAGTATAATGATGTTACTGTGCTTTTATCAGCACTACGTCACGTACGGTGACTGCGCGGTTTTGGAGGTGCAATTCCTTTCCTTTTTCTTTATTCCTGTGTTTTTCATCCTTGCTCTTAGGTAAAAAATGCAACTATAGTGCCCTTAGTATTGGAATCTCTTCAATAAAAAAAGTTTATCAACTACTCCAAGTCAAGGCGATTGTATAATTAAATAATTTTTAATTTTTATACAGTTTTTTGCTCTTGCATATACAAATGTGCTTGCCTTTAGTTAAATTGATGATCAGTGAAAAATTAAAATAAATTTGTCTGATCATAGACATTCACTCTACAATCACAGTCTAAGCTAATAAAAAAATGAAACATCCGGCCCTCAACTTCGTATGTCTGCAAGAAAAGCTTTCGCCTGGCTATGATCTGCAATGGCCTACGTAGAAACATCTTAACAGACTTCGTACACAGGTGGACCGTTGCAGACATAACTTGAGCAAATGGAGCTAATGCTACACCGCAGTGTGAGGGATGTGATTGTCGGATCGCAAGTCAGACCATGGAGCATCTGCTCCAATGCTTACTATGCTGTTAGGGCCTGCACATTCCAAGATCTTATCGAGGCGAATGCTGCTGCCATTTCATTGGCGAATTACTGGGTCGGAAAAATATTGGTCGAACCACTGACACGAAAAGAAGAAGTAGAATAAAATAAATGTGAATTCAATTAGCGGTTGTCCTCACAGAACAGCCGCTCTTTATTTATATAAACTTTAAATTATTTACACATTTTGTTTTCCTACTTTACATTAATATACTCGTCAACGTTATTTTTTAAAAATACAATCAAAACAAAAAAAAACATATTTAACATAAATACACGCGACGCAATATACAATTACATATTTAGACAGTGGGAGAGAAGTTCAGACTAGTATACCAATTACAAAAAATAAACCATCCCACGATATAATTTTTTTTTTATTATATTTTTCCCAATAAAGAAAGTATTTCATAAATTTTGGCCAAGTGTAAACGTCAATTTATATATAATCAATGCATAGAAACGGCCAATAATTTATCTAATACTTCAGTCTAATATATTGCTTAATCGATCCAAAATATACAAGAGAAAGAATGCCTTATTATTGTACTTGCATCAATTCTAACAAACAATTCCTTAAATATTTATTTTACAGCCGCGTTTACGTTACAGAGAATTTTGCGAGCACGTATTGGCTATAGCGGTGGTCTGTTCCAGCGAAACAAGAGTTTCAAAACAAAAACCTGTTATATTGTAACAATAATGATTTAAATACAACCAACCGTTCCACAGGAACAATCCTGTGGGATGATATTCAGTACATGTTTCTGATATTGAATCTGTCCTTCATGCTTTACAGGCTTAGGACTTAGCTTGCATTACATGCTCAATATTAAAATTAAAATAGATTTTTATTAATTTAGCCAAAAACAAATTGCATTATACATTGGAATAAATATTTGAGAGTTCTTATTACATTGTTGTAACACTGGTATATACAGATAATAAAATTGTATAAAAAGATACTATAAATCGCCGCAAAAGCAACACGCAGCATTTTTGTAAATGTAGACGCGGCTTAAGGTATAAAAGTAACAGTTCATTCATGGCATTAAAATTAAATCTACATTACGTAGAAATAATATTTTTTATTATTTTTTTTTATTCTTATTGTTTTTAAGTAAAACCTTTTCTTTAACACTAAGTTCTAAACGTACAGAAAAGTGCACAACATCAAGTGGTGTCAGTCTATAATAGGTTTGGATGGATTTTTTACGAAGACGCTTTTGAAAAACAAAAAAGCTGCAGAACAGTCAACGGCCCAATGGAGCCAGATTAATCTAGAGAACGCTATAAATGTCCAGCATTGGTACAATTTATGGCAGTGTAGATACAAGAATCAAACTAAACTAAGGCATATAAATGAAACATCACAGACATTTGAAGATTACTACAACAGAAAAATGCATTACAAAGTTAAAATGCCATGAGATACAACGAAAATCGTCAGTAGAAATAGTAAGGTCACACTGGAAGTTCATGTACTAAGACTAAACGCTAAATATATACAAAAATTGCTATTACAACTCGTCAAATTAAAACGTGGTTGCCAACACTGAAACTTGAGCCTTTACTTTTAAATAGGATCACAGTGGAAAAAGTGATTTAAAGTTAAGTTAAATCTAACCGTCTATAAATATAATATGTTACTTTAAAGTCCACATTATGGCAAGTTTCTACATAAAATGCTATCACTTAATCGTGTCACTAGACAATCTATGTCTACTTCCATAGAAAAATTCATTCGATTATGTACAACACTGTCTATAGAGTCAACAATCGGAATAAAAGAGGCGTACGCCTCGCATCTAGAACATCGATCACTCGGTTGCACTGGGTAACGCGAACTATTTAGAAACTGGGTTGCGAAACAGTTCTAGGGTTGCCACTCTGCGGCTGATATACGTCGTACGAGTTGTGTGGCTCCAAATGGCAGACGACATTGTTTTCTCCGTTCAGAACAGCTGCCAATGCTCGCATGTTGTTTTCTTGGGGTTGATGGTAAGGGTGCATTAACCTTCCACTTTCATAAGCGTGTCTATCATACGCTCGGTCTATAGTGTCCCATTTACCGTACTTCCCATAATTCTCCTGTTCGTGATGGTGTCTATCACCCGGGCTGTACGATATCAACGGGCGATGGTCCCCGAAGAATTTTGAACTGGACGATCCATGATGTCCAGGATTCTGTCTGCAATTGTCCGGTCCTGAATTGTCATCAGACATGTCCGACATAAGGGTTTCGTTTCTCTCGATTTCCTCATAAACGGGATCGTCCTGAATAACTCTGAACTCTTGCTCCGATCCCCTTCTGTACATCCTGCCCTGCTGTGACGCGATCTCCGAATACGTGTGGTTAACGTTTTGACCTCCGTGGTGATGGTGATGTTTGCGGCGGTCGTCTTTGTAATGTTTTCTGAAAATCATCTCCTGGCTCCCCGGTGAATGTTGGGACATGTAAACGTGCGGGTTTCTAAAGTCTTGGTTGTAACTTCTGGTGGTCTGATAGCCTTGAGGATGATGCAAGGGGCTCTCTTCGTCTTTAATGTGCCGGGGGGAGCCGGGCGCAAGAGGCGCGTCACATTCGTAAGGGCTGTGTATGTGGTTTTGTTGAGCCAACTGACGAGTCAGTGTGTCGTGATGAGGAAGTGTTGACGTGTTCCCCGGGTGGTGTTTAGAAGAAGTGTTCTGCGAAAAAATTAATAATTTTTGAATTAGGTACATCGAAGTAAATGACACGATTACAATTGATCATCATATTTATAAAGCGTACTCTCGGTGGCAGAATTAGGATTTCAACCTTAACTCATACTTTCAAACAAGGAATGTTGGACCATATTCGTTATAGGTCAAATATTCCTTGTTTGAAAGTTTTAAACAAGGAATGTTGGACCATATTTGTTATAGGTCAAATATTCCTTGTTTGAAAGTTTTAAACAAGGAATGTTGGACCATATTCGTAATAGGTCAAATATTCCTTGTTTGAAAGTTTCAAACAAGGAATGTTGGACCATATTCGTTATAGGTCAAATATTCCTTGTTTAAAAGTTTTAAACAAGGAATGTTGGACCATATTCGTAATAGGTCAAATATTCCTTATTTGAAAGTTTCAAACAAGGAATGTTGGACCATATTCATTATAGGTCAAATATTCCTTGTTAGAAAGTTTTAAACAAGGAATGTTGGACCATATTCGTTATAGGTCAAATATTCCTTATTTGAAAGTTTCAAACAAGGAATGTTCGACCATATTCGTTATAGATAAAATATTCCTTGTTTGAAAGTATCAGTTAAGATTGAAATCAAATTTTGCCACTGGATACTGGACACCCATTACTTTATAGTATTCAAGATATAAAATAAAAAGGTATTTACTATATAATATTCATTGAATGAATTACAGACTATAAAATCTATGATAAGATTATTTAAAAACTGCATGATGCATCATCAATTCTTTAATAATCTATTATTTATTTAATTAATGGTAGATTATAAAAAATATATAATACGTAATGTATTATATTTATTTTTTTTCCTTATTTAAATTCACTAAAAAAAATAAATTGCAAATTTGTTCAAAAAACGTAATGTCTTCTAAAATATCACATCAAAAGAACAATTATTACAAGTTTTTTTTATGTACAACTATATGTTCAAGACAGCTCAATTCATAAAACATAAAAAAATAAAAATGGTGATATGATTACAAATATAAAATCGGACAACTTACAACAACAATATGTTGAAATTACATATGAATTTAATTTAAAACATGACAATTATAATAATAGCTTCTTCTACTAGAAAACTAATTTTTAATCTTTGAAAAGGTAACTAACTGATCATTAATTAGTAAAAAACCTTAAAAAATTTAGTACTATACACTATTTTTTTAATGTCATGACGAACACAGAGAGTTGAATAAAAATTATAAATATATGGGTTTGTCATATTATATAATAAAATCATAAAATATTTTTTGTAACTCTGAAACACTATTAAGAGATTGTATTAAGGGAACACAAAGGAATTATTTTCAATATAATGTAATTCTTCAATTAAACGTAATTTTTACAGCAGTCTACAGTTAGAAATAAAAAGTTATTAACGAAATCAAATTACTGTTTATTTTATAATTATGATAAACGATTTATAAATAGGTTCAGATTTAAATTGCAATATAAACATTTTCAGCAGCTTTATTTAAAACAGGGAAATGTCTACAATAAAGTTACTGTTATTAATACCTATATTATGAATTTTCATGCTGTCATGCTTTGATAGCTAAGGAATAATCTAGCTTTTATATTCTGATTAGATTTATAGATCAGAAGGAGATGGGATGGGCTACTGACGTATGTACATTGAGATGTGCAGCTGGGGTGAAATCATGCAAGATCACGCTATGGTTAGATTGTTGACATGCAGTTATGAAGTTTATAAATGTAATACACTTCAGTAAGATCATCAGCAATAGCCATCACCAGTGGAAAATAATGGTTTTAAAATAACATAATAAATAACAACGCTGACACTTTATATATATATATATATATATATATATATATATATATATATATATATATATATATATATATATATATATATATATATATATATATATATATATATATTTATATATATATATATATAAATATACGTACGTACAAATAAGTGTAATTCCATTACTATAAAAATATTCAAAAGGCATAATATATTTCGTAGTTTTTTGGTTTTTGGTAAGTTCTGTTTAAAGGGAACTTAACACATGCTATACACACATAGTCTAAGTTAAAACAAATTTAAGGGTTTCATCATTACCTATTTATTCTAAATTAAATCTATCATATGACTAATTAATCTAAATGAATGAGGATTGGATAATATATATTAAAAGTAAAATTTGGCGCTGGCGATTGGCTAGTTTTCGTTTTCACTTAGAGATCTTACTAAAGCGAACTATTTGTAATGTCACTCTATGAGTTACGACAGAAGAAGCCTCACAAAGCCCTCCCCTCACCTTCCAGACATTGCCACCGATCGTATTCGCCATTAGCGCCCACTCGTTCGCGCCAATCGACGCCGCCATCTTGTTGGAAAAACAAGATGGCGAGCGCGATCGAAGGTTCTGGTATTCGTTAGGTACATCGATATTGTTCCTGTAGCTATGCATTGACGCTATGCTTTGCGTGTGTGACGAGCTATGTGGTATGTTTTGCGGCGTTGGTGCACGGACCGATCTTGTTTCGTCATTCGGCACGTAAATAGGTGCAGTCGGTCTGATATTCCACCTTGACGACTCCGGTTGGATGTTGTAACTCTGTTCATATAGGTTAGAAAGGATATATAAGCAGTTATATATATATCTACTTAAAATAATATATTTATAAAATCTTATACATAATAAGAAAAGATATAATAAGAAAACCCACCAACCATCAATAACTCGAAAAGTAATAGGAAATTTAATAGAGAAAAATAAATTATTTAATTTTATCAACATACGTGTGATTTTAAAGATATAGCTACTTAAATAGATTAACATACGCATCACATTTTTAGAGATAGGATTTTCATACTTCAATTATCAATTTGAAATTATTATAATGATTAGTCAATATTCAATATCCGGATGCACTATTTTCTATAACCACCACACCACTAAGTAAGAAGTTAAGAAGATGTTTTAAATAAATAGCGTTAGTATTAATAAAGTTTAAAGCGTTAGTCACTGTTAGAATTTTGGACAGAAAAAATATAAAACAAAAAATACTTACCGTTCGTAATACATTCTACGCAGTCAAATTGTAAACTGTTAGTTACACAGCGCGTTTAACAAACATACAAATATAAAATTGTTAAACAAATGAAACAAAATCAACTGAGCTGTCTTAGACCAATTAGTTACAACGAGAAAAAAGCTTAAGTGGTGTTTTTGGTGGTATTTATTTGTCTATGGAAACTTTTCATTAATCCTATCTCTAATAAATGCGACACGTACCTTGCTGGACGTTTTGTCGGTAGCCTTGTGGGTATCTCCCACTTCCCGGGTTAATAGGACCTCGAAGGTGTGTCATGGCAGCAGAGGGTTCTCGTTCGGGAATATTGTGAGCGAAATTAGCCCCTGTGGCATTGAGAGTAGGACCAAAACTGGATGAAGGACTGAAATTTTGATTTTCCTGAGAATTCCTTCTGTTTCTATGGGGATGATAATTATGAGCAGCTGCCGCAGCAGCGAGCGAGGCCACAGCCGCATTGTTGATCACATTATTGTTGTTGTGATTGTTGTTGTTTACAACAACGTTTAAGGTGTTGATGACAAGGTTGTTTGTCGTTGATGCTGCCACCGATGTGTTGGTTGAACTCTGTTAGCATATGTAATTCTATATTGTATGTGAACGTTTGATATTTCTTAAAGTTTAATGAAGCCCTTATAAATACATTGTAAAATATTATTTTTTTAAAATAATAAATTGCCAACTATAGAGACACATAAATATTCGAATATTAATTTCTCGATTATATTTCCTATTATTATCACTGTATCTAAACATACTTGATTAATAAATAAAATAATAATTAGATAAAATTATTTTTAATATATCTTCCACCATTGTCTTACATGCATTAAAATGTAAGTTCAAGTTTTTGTAACAATACTTCCAGCATTAAAAATAAGAAGCATATATATTTTCCAAAGGCCGGCAACGGCGTTGATTGCTTTCCATGCGACACGCTTGCTCGTTTACTTTGGAAAAAACAAAATATTTTGTCACTAATGGATTGGTGGTTACTTTTCTCATTAAACGCGTATGTTGTCTACGGCGGCGTATTAGAATTAATATCATTATTTAATTATTTTATGCAATAAATAAAACTAATTTTATAAGTACAATATTTTGGCGCCATCTGTTGGCAGATTACGTAAAGATAATGTTAGTTTATATAAAATAATTATAATAATTGTAATATGTGTAAAATAAATTATTTAGATTTATCTAAAATTCATATAAATATGTAATTCGAATATTGAACTGTATTTTAAGAATTTTGTTTGGTAGTAATTTCATTTGTTTGTTAAAAAAGATATTGTTTTGATATGCTGAATTTTTTGATATCCATATTTAACATCCTTTGTTCATTCTTTTTTGTCTTTGTTCGTCTTCTCGATTTTTTGTATTAAGGCTGAAATTCAGTCAGGGGAGATTCATTTTATGTATTCTTTTATTTTTTTGATGGGAATTAGTTATACTTATATAAACTATTATGCCATTATCAAGTAAAATATAAAAATATCAAATATATTGGAATTTATAATACTAGTTAGCTTCTCATGTTAAGTCTTAATAAAATGGTGGCTATTCTACCAAAACCTTCTATGGGCTTTTTCAGTCAACTGAAAAAATCATGATACACGCGTTTATTTTATATTAATCGAACTATATTGCATAATATGCCACCAAACAATATAAGTGATAATAATACGAGATTATAAAAATAAAATAAAAACACAGTGTCACTCATGTAAGTTGGCGGGACAAGTCCAGATTCGTTCTAATTAGAACCGCCGTCGACGCCGAAGTGTACTTATTGTGAGGACACGTTAGGTTTTGCCACTAATGGATTGGTTTTTTCTCGTTTGAGCGTGTTATGTACTTACTGTGACGTCACGGGGGTCGATGACGTCATCGTCAGCGGCCGTGCTCTGGTGGTAGCGGCGACTCTTGACGGAGCCCTGCCTCGTGTCCACGTGGTTCGAGGAGGCTGTTGCGGGGTTGTGGGCAGGGGCGGGGGGTTGTGTAAAGTACAGACAGCACGACAGCCACGGATGTCGGCGACCGAGACGTGCACACTCCTTCTGGAACTGAAATAGTACAAATATGATGATATTTATATCTAAACTAGTCATACTCAAACTACGGCCGGCGGGTTGCATGCAGCCCATTAGAAAAATTGAGAGCGCGCTGTGTAAATATGTTCCATATTGATACAATTTGCCACAATATTTTTTAATTTACATCAAACGTCTGACTGTATCACAGCAACATGGCATTTTAGCATTTTCGCAAATAAGACAAATCAAGTGTTTGGATCAGCAATGTGGGCGTTTTTAGTTCCTTGCCGAGCGAGTGACACCGCAGGAATCCCCTGTGCTCGGCTTCCATACTCCATGTATACGTGTTGCTTTGTTTGCCGGTCGTGATTTGTTTTGAATTTGTTTACACGACACAAATCTATTAAAACCTATATATAATTCTTTTTCCAGCCCGCGACACCACGACTAACCTGTACCACTAAACTAAACAACTAAGAATAAAAAAATGAGATTTTTTCAAAACAATAAATTATTATACGACTTGATTGTAAATGGCCAAGAAAAGCAACAAGTATCAAGTAAAATCGTCTTTAATCGGTCCCTCCTTACTCGATCGTGGTCATTAGAATCCCTCAAATGGACAATTTGTCTCTGAAATTTGGTAGAGGATGTGGCTTCCTTCACTTCAACCATCTTGTTGGCAACCGACCTCACGCTCTCTTTCGTTATTATCAACAATGAACGGCTTTTCTAGGTTACCATCTCCTCTTCCTTGTGATCAAGGATATAAAACATCTACTATCAATTAATATGTTGACTGGGTGCTGCCGAGATCTCTAATTGTGAACAGAAGATATAAGGTGGAATATTCGGGAACAATATTGTTTGCAGGGACCACAAAAAAAAACATAAAAAGAATTAAAAATGGTTATGATGAGGTAAAAATAATATATGTACATAAGAGAAGAAAGAATACTATTCTATATTTGCATTGGAAAAAAAACTTTTCTGTGTGATGTGAAAGTGTGGTGTAAGAGTTTTAATGTCTCAAAAGATTTGATGCATTCATCCATAAATGGCGTTGTAATAATTATGTTATTATAAGCTCAATATATCGTATCGTAGTTGTAAAAATCACAATATAGTTAGTTGATTTGTAAACTAATATATGTAACTTTGAAAATTAATAAAGGGTATGCGTAAATTTAACCATTCATTATCCCTTAAACAAATTTACATCATCATCATGATGATGGTGATGATGTAAATTGGACCATTTATTATCCCTTAAACAGTCCCTTAAGGGTTACATGCCAATCCTGTACAGTGTAGAATGCAATTTAGTTTATGTTTTTTGATTGATCGATGCTTATGCATAGAATGCAATTTTTTTATGGCAATGAAAGAGATAAATCAACTTTTTCTTATTTTGAATTCTACACTTTTGGTGTGCTCCATGGGGTGTTTGCCCGTAGTCGCCATACTGGGCAGGTGGGTTGGCGACCGCGGAGCCAGACGCGTCGCACCGGTAACGCCGCTGCCCGTTACCGGCCTGAGTTACTTTGGCCTGGCATTTTGTGCGATGGTTATACCGCCATCGATCGGTCGAAATTCTACACTAAAAACGCAGATTGGATTTACTTACAACATCATTCAGCAGGCAGTGAAACACGAAAATGAAGAGTCCCTGGAAGGAGTTCAGTATAGTGAAAGCGTACGCCATCCCCACTGTCTGCTCATTCAGATACAGGACTCCAAACGTCCACGTCAAGCCAAGCAACACGGCCAGGATCACTGATGTATTCAACCACACCCTGAAAATGATAATTTTGTCAATTTAATGTATAATCGACGAAAAGATAACCAATTGGCTTAGTGGCGGGGCCTCCATGCCCACGAAGTCAATTGTTGCGATTTCGACCCATATATATGTATGCCCCTACAGATATTTGTTCCGAGCCTGGTAACCCCGCCAATCCGCATTGAACAAGCGTGATGGGTTCATGTCCCTTCCTCCAGAAATGGAGAAACCCGTGCTCAGCAAAAGGACATATATGGGCAGTGAAAAATGACAAATAAAAATAATCAAGAACTGAAAAAACGGTAAAAAGCCTCAAAGTTATCTGCTCAAAAACAAGATAATGTTATTTATGAATTGGCATATATAAAGGAAACACTACTTCAAAACTGATACCCAAATTTTTATAAAGTCGTTACATTTTAATAACGTTACGTTATTAAACGATACTGGTATCCGAATTATAACGGTGTTAATTATTGCTATTAGTTGTCACTTTCTCACAGCTTAGTTTATTCTTTATTAGGGTTAGCATGTTAATATCTTTAGTTACGTTATTACACGATAGTGGTATACAAATAATAACGTTATTACTTATTGTTATTAGTTGTCTCTTTCTCACAGTTTACTCTTCAGTGCGTCTTATATGAAACTCAAGGCGTAGAAGCGCGACATCGTATCCTGCTATCCCACCTACTTATAATTAAAATAATCGTGTTAGCAAGACGCCTTGTCAAACAAAAAAACGTGAACTTCACTAAAACTTACTTGATTTTATACAGCTTCGAGTTCTCCTTGGTTTTAATCGACACACTTGTGTGTCTGCACATCATGTAAATCACCAGCCCCAAGCAGATCCAGTTGGCCTGAAATTATATAATACAATTGATTTTCATATTGCCATTATGCCATGCATTCAATTGATCATTAAAACAATACTTTCATTTCGATCGCAAAAAACAGTTTTATTTTTTTACGATTTCTGAAAGAATGGAGACTAATTTAACATGTTTGTCAAAACTCAGATATGCGGCACATCCAGACTGAACAAATACATTCAGGATTAGGACATATATGTACATATATATTTATTCTGATGTATTTACCTTGATTAAGTTTGTGTATGCAGTTTTAAAACTAAAGATAATAATAAATAAAGAAGTAAAAAATAATAAATAATGAATGTTTCATGACTCTTCTGCCAAACCCAACTTTCACTACCGTAAATCAGAGTCGGAACAAGCACTCACCGATGAATCGCTAGCCGGGCCGTTTTAGCCACATACTGACTTTTCATAGAGGAGGGATATATTGGCATTGGGGCATGTATAGGCTTTGAAAAAAACCTGTTTTTAAGTGATGTGTTAAAAATATAATCCATTAACACTCACCGCAACAACAAGTGCGACGGGCCCGACAAAGCTCATGATGAACAGATGGTCAGTGGAGAGCCAGCAACTGTGAGGAGTGCCATAGCCCATGGGGTAAGTAGCTGCCGACGCCAGCACCACCAGCGCTGGGGCTAGGTAAGCCCCCGCGCAGTACCAGCGAGCCCTAGGCCGTTCAGGTTCGAATACCTCCACCAACATAGCGTATAGATGAAAACCTGCGAATTGAGATAGAAATAGAAAACATTATTCATACACTTTTTTTACAATAACTTAATACTAAAATTAAAACCTAAATATAATATTATACAAATAAACAAATATTGGTACACACACACACACATACATCCATATATATACTACTACTCAAACTCATATACACATACACATAAGATAGATAGATATTATCATTATATAGATATGAAATGGCAGTTTTATCACAAATAGCGATTTCTTCCAACACACCGTAGGATGGCCACATTGTTAAAAAGGTAACTTGATGTAGGCTGGATATACATCATCGTTATGATGATAGAAAAAAAATATTAATAAACAAAGTTAATGAATTTAAATACGGTGTAAAGTGAAATCAATCTAAATAACAGTTATATGGTGTAAAATATACAAATTTCGTATAAACATCAGTGGTCTGCCACAGATTAAAGATGTTAATGAGCTTTAGGTATGATGAAAAAATTGTGATTTGTATATTGCATCACAGTATGCCATTTAATATTAAATATAACATTACTTACCTTCTAAGAACATCCAAGCAAAAGCGGCCAAGAAGAAGTAATGCAAAAACCCAGCGATAACCCCACACAATATCCGGTCTTGAGTCTGGTCGATGCCCACCATGAATATTATCTCCGCTATCAGCAAACACCAGCACAAGTGTTTGTGGATTAAGACGCGATCCGACTGGGGAAAGAAGAAAATAGCAATATTATAGGTTAATGATGTATTGTGCTACTGTTTCTTGTCATTTAATAAATCAAAAAATTATTTATTATTTTATTTTTGTTTATTTTTTTTACATCATATATTAAGTATTTGCTACGGCATACATAAACTTAAAGTAAATTTTTCCGTATACCATCGCGATAAAAATCTTTGCCATGAACGAAGGAGTCGCTTATATTCAGCTCCGATAAAGCTTCTGTTGGGTTATTTATTATTTTTTACGATGTCATGTAAATATCTCTCGATAATATTGTACCTAGCTGCCCATTTTTATCTATATTTTGTTTAAAAATATATAATGTAATGACTCATATTTTACTTTATTTACTTGACACTGGTATAGACTACGAGGAAATGTTCGTAATAATCCCTGCTACTAAATTCCACTGTCGTACAACTCGTCGAAAGGAAAAGTTTCATCACGACCATCTAGATCAGCGGCGATCCAGTACGGTGCATTTAACTTGTAGGAAACTTAATTCCACGCACCACCACTCTATGGAACCAGTATTTATGGTATTTCCGAACCGATTTTTCATTGAAATCTTCAAAAAAATAAGCCTACTTATATCTTAAAGGTCGCCAACGCATTTGTGATGCTTTTGGTGTTGCAGATTTCTATTGCAGCAGCATTGGCAGCGTTGATTGCTCTCTATATGACATATACCTTTTACGTCTGAATATTTGTAAAATACATAGATAAATAGTAAAGCGTGCGTGCATACGATATATTGTACGGGCGACCTGATTCAAACCCACAGCACGAGTTCGATGCCTGAATGAAATAGAGTGAATACTAATAACGCCCGCCTGCCGTAAACAATGCAGATACCGTAAACAAAAACTAATTATAACTGATTTCCATCAAAGAAAAACACGTATTAACGTAAAAATGACTGACCTTCATATTTCTGCAGCACTGGAAAACAATTATTGCAGCCACTAAAGCTACGGAGGATATACCGCAGCCGATTAGAGTGATGAGACGCAGCGCCATCTCGTGTCGGGAGCTGAGAGCGACTCCGTGTACGTCCATCAGTATGGCGAAGTTGGTCAGGTGAGAACACGCGCAACCCGTGTGAGTTAAGTTTGTCCACTCCACCTCACAGCCTTCGGGAGACCAACCGCTGTGAAACAAGTTTATTTTCAGAATTTCATAAACAATTGTTACTACTAACAACTACCGCTAACAAAATACCATAAACAATTGTTTTTTTGGGGGAAAATCCTTAAATTAAAAGTAGCGGTGATTTGTAAAATTACTATTAGAGTCAAGGAAATATTTGTAGTTTCGTGAGTGCTAGTACTTAAATTATATACCGGAAAGGTGAGAATTATAAAAGAAATATGGTATATTACAAAAACGAGCATTACAATAGTAAAATAGACAGACATTACATGAGAAATATAGATGATTATTATAAATATAATTTATGAATTTAAATTAATTATTTGCTATCTGTATTGTAATGATGTGCATGCATTTCTTTTAAAAGCATAACTTCAGAAAAGAACAGATATATTCGTATGAGGAAATGAAATTACTGTAGAGTGTAATCCCAGAAGACGCAGGCGGGATTCGTGACGTTCTCCGTTTTCAAATGTTTCATGGTGAGGTGCACCATCTGAGATAGTTCAATGTGTTTGCCGTTGCCCAGACTGGCGGAAATCACCTGCGAAATTTATTATTAATTTAATTATTACATACATATAGTCACGCCTGTCTCCCTGTAGGGTCAGGTAGAGACCACGGAGCTACATCCGTTACGATCCCGACACACCTTCCTTGCTTTCTTTACACTCGTCCATCTTTGATCCTTCCTCTCACATTCATCGTAGCGAAACGGCCCGCTTCGATGAATGTGAGAGGAACGTTCGTCGCTTTTCGCCCTCGTGGGAATCAGGACGTGGCGGGTAGCGCACCACGTCGCCGTCATTTTTTAACTAATTTAATTTGAATTAATTTAAACATTTATACAAATTATTATGGACACATAACGACTGCTTAACTCGGTATCAAAAAAACTGCCTTCTGAGTCAATGGTATAGGTTTAAGCACCTGGTTATATACAAATTAGAAAAAGACTAAGAAAAAACATATTAGTAGTAGAAAATTATTTATATTTTAATTTACCTTTGAATTTATAACTCTCGTTCCGTTCTTCTTTTCCTTTTCGGAGTTGATACTTGTTGCTGATGGAGAATAGTCGTAAGTGACAGGGACGTATTGGGGACTTTTCGCGTAGGTGGGAGGAAGAATTTGCTCTAGACGGTCGAAAGCAAAGAACACTATTCTTACCAGGTCTTTTTGTCGGTTACCTAAAAAAAGAAATTATTTATTATCAGCAATTTAGTCCAAAAAAGCTAGAAATATCACTTCCTTAATCTCCAAAATATTCTGATAATATATATATATATATAATTTGTTGATAATTAAGTATTTCTTCTTGTATTTCGCCTTTGATTTCGCCAATGTCACAGCAGATAGTCAATGCATTATCTATTGAAAAATGCTCTAAATACTTAGTGTTATTGCTATTTCGTTCTTTCCATAGAATCATATCATATCCATATCATATCATATAATATATCATATCCATACCTTGTGAAATTCATAATTTTCTCATTCTGACATGGTATCTGATAGTGAGAAGGATAAAAATCATACTAACCTAGTAATGCAGCCTTGGGTATAGTAATAGTGTCTTCTGAAGCCTTCCACTGCTCCTGGTCGTTCACAGATGGAAATGTTTCGTCTTCTACACTTTTTACATCCAGCACCCTCACAGAAAGACCTGTCGAAACAATAATCAAATAGGTCAGTTTGGTATACTGGAAAAGAAAAATTCAAGCGTCTTTTAAACATATATTAATCTGTGGTGTCTTATAGCAAATATTTTTTTTAACAGCCCATTAATGTCCCACTGCTGAGCACGGGCCTTTCCATTTCTGGAGAAACGGACGTTAACCCACCACGCTTGTCCAATGCGGATTGGTGGGGTTACCAGACTCAGAATAAATATTTGTAATCTATACATATATTTATTCCGATGCGGGGATCGAACTTGCAACCATTGACTCCGCCGCCGGAGGGCCTCGTCACTGAGCCAATTGATTGTCATTTTTTTTATTTACAAACTTTCAATAGAATTAAGGTTTACACTAACAATTGATTATTAGTACTTTTTTGTTAGTCCATCTTAGGCGTGATGATAAAGGTGATATATAGGCGTGATAGTGAAATGTGTTTTTTTATATTTTGCGGGTCTAAGGTGCATAAACTCATTGCACGCATTTAAAACATCGTTGCCATGTCGGCAGTGATCACTACGTTTAAACTTACATATATTCTTAACAATGTGCAGTATACTCCTTTCCTGAGTAAGCGCATCGGCCAATAGGAAGGCATTCTCTTCAAGTTGTGTCAATAATGCACTTGCGACGCGGTTCTGAGCTTCTACGCTGAGATCTGACCACGATGCGCGTTGGCTTTCCTCAAGCAGGTTCGATCCTGAAAACATAGGAGATTTAAATATTAATTAAAGGGTGGTTTACTTTTATCTAAAGTCTCATATGCGAGATCAATGTATTATATTTGTATATATTTTTCCTTTTTTATGATAGTCTCGTTATATGGGACACTAATATCCACTATAATTGGCTCGCATGTATTTCGATCCATTATCACGATATCACGCTTATTGGCAACAATATGGTTATCCGTGATAATGGATTTATTTTATGACGTCAACTCTGCATGAATTATATATACACATACAGAGATCTATATATATAGTTACTTATAAAGCATTAAACTGTTATATATCCACTAAAATTATAATTGATTCATCTATTAGATACATTAAAACTGATAACTCATTGTAATTTTATGTTTCAGACATTAAAGTAAAAAAGTCCATATTATAAACATTACCATCTATTAGCCATTCATATAATATTTTTTTTAAAATAATCGTGTGTTCAATTGTTTTAATTCATTAGGTATGTTGTTGTAGATGCATATAAACGTAAACAGAATACATCTTTTGATATACTATATATATATATATATATATATATATATATATATATATATATACATGGTCACGCCTGATTCTAATAGGGGTAGACGGAGACCACAGAAATTCATCTGCTACGGTTTCGACATATTTTCCTTGTTTCCTCCACACTCATCAATCTCCCCATGCAAGCTTGCCGACTGGTCTTTCCTGGCCTTTCCAAAAAACTTTAGCAATTTGGTCAAGGTATGTTGTTCTTGGTCTTCCCCTACGCTCCCATCCACAATCGCAACGTACATTTATTTTGTCAGTCATCTTTTATTTATCCTCTCTATGTGCTCAAACCATCTAAGCACCCTTTCACAACTTTTGTCACGACACCTTCTTTTACTCCATATTGCTCTCTTATATCTTCATTCTTTCTCTTATTACTCAATCCTCAAAATCATCCCACACATACTTTTTAATGCTCTCATTTCCATCGCATTCGATCTGCTTCCATAACTTTTCTGCCAAACCCAGCTTTGACTACCGTACATCATAGTCGGAACAAGCACGCCCCGATGCACCGCTAGTCGGCTCCTTTTCAGACACATTCTGACTTTTCATAAATGAGTGCAGGGCTCCATTAACCTGATAATCCTCTTCTACTCGCCTTTCAATGCACACACTATTATAATGTAGATAATGTAGTATAATGTAGCACGACTATTTTATTACTTATCAAGCTAAAAAATATGCTCACCAGTTTTAATTACACCTAACACCATGTCGGTGACGAATGTTTCCCTCTGCCGGGGATCCGGAAACGACTGCATGTTCTTAGCCATGCGTTGCGCCAGTTTATTCATGATGCTTGTTGTTGTCATCATATCACCACCGTACAACGTTTTGGATGATGTCACCTGAATTAAAACCAACAGTTATTAGAGTCACAATTAATTAATGGACTTAGGCGTTACTGTGCGGAAATCCATTACCACGTGGACAAATAGAACTTTTACTTAGCTAACTTAACGAATTGTCTTCCACGGATTCTACTATACCTGATGATGCCTCGTGTTGAGGCGAAACACGTGTCGTTTGCTAGGTGGAAAAGTTGTAGTGTGTGTTTAGTGTGGTGTTTGTCGCTACATTTCCTTTTTATATCCTATTGTCTGTTCCCTTTGTGGGTAAAAGCATCCTCCATATCCAGTTTTTTCCTACTGCCCATCTCCTGCCCATTTCCTTTGTCTTCCTACACTCCTTTTTTCCGTTGGAGCCGGTCATTTTGTTATCTTGCGGGTCCACCTATTGTCCCTACATCTCGCAACATGCCCTGCCCACTTCCAAGTCCCTCCATCAAAATATGCACAGTGACGTTATAGCAATTAAAATATATTGTGGAATTAAGAAAAGATTTTAGAAAACCGAGCGAAGTTTACCTGTGCCAAATCATTGCTGATGCTGAGTAAGGATTCTCCTTCCCTGACCCGAGCTTCGAGACTGTTCAGCCACACGGATCGGCATTCGCTGAGGTCTGGAGTTGCTCCGTGCCATTCGGGCACTGAGTCCACTATTAAAAAATGCAACGTTAGAAAAATTTGCCGATAGGTCATAATACCATAATCAAGAAGTTTTTTATGGATCGGGCACACGAGCAAGTGGATTAGCGGATGGTGAGCAATCAGTGCCGCCAATGGACATCCGCAACACCTAATGCACTGCAGATACGTTGTTAAAGGATTTAGTGGAAGAATGATATTAATGAGAGGGGAAAAAGGAAATAAAATAAGGGGAAAGGGAGGAGTAATAGCTCAGTCAGTAAGCTTCGGCCTTATAATCTGAATGTCGTGAGTTCGTATCTTCCACTGGACTATTAATGTGAACCACCACATCCTAGCACAAACATTATCAGTTTATTTGGAATGGTTAACAAGAATTCTAGTAATGTTAAAAACATTGCTATTCTTTTATTAATATTGTGTTTCCTAATCCTTGCACTAACCATATGGAATGCGGTAACACAGTAAACAACTCACAATAAGACAAGTCTTCATTGGAGAGAGTGTTGTGTCCGGATGCTTGAGCGTCTGGTATATTTGAACTTCCTCGGTAGTCGATTACGTGCTCTGGGGAATCTCCATCGCGACCTATGTATTTATTAGATTAATATATTTTCATACAAGGATATATGCATCATGCTACGGAAAAGAAGCAAAAGTCTGAAGTAGGAATAGTAATGGTTGGTATACAATACTTCGATTGATTGAAATTTTTGAAATTAAAATACAACAATTAAAGCTATCGCTCCGGGATATGTTTGGTAGCTGATAGATCATAAGTGAAATTATTGTGTTTTTTCTTTTTAATATATAATAATAAAATTAAACAGAGCAATGCTGTGCGCAAATCCTAAGAGTTATAGTCCGGACGTAATTATGTTTATATTATATTATATATTACTATTTAAAGACCGTAACCTATTTTTGTGGCGAATAAATAAATAATTTGAATCAGTTACAGTCGATGTTTTAGTTTGAACAAAATATTCAAAACAGTTTATAAACTATTATAAAAAGTAGAAAAAACGTTATTTCTTTCAACTTGAACTTTATTTATGTATTTTTTTATACGGAAAACAGAACACAATACTCATTTACATTAACTAAATATATACCAAACGTGATTATTAACAGTACCTTTCAGTAAAGCTTCAGAGCCCAGCCTCCGTATTAACTGTAGCTGTCTATCATTTGGCTGTTCCAGACCCAAGTCGTGGTAATTCTCTCCGGACTGCAAGCCGACACCGTGCCTTCTCGGACGGTCCTCTTCAGTCACATGCTGATTGGATGTTAACTGGCATCTGGAAATGTTATAAATTGTTAAAATTAATAAAGGAATATATGATGGTGATGGGATGAACGATGCGTTAGTGAAAGCATAGCCCTTAGGTACTTTAATAAACATATAAGACATATTAATGATCCTCCGATCACCATAAACTTAGGAAGATTCTTAGAAGGTGGTTAACGGAAATTCCGAAGCAATGAACACAAGAAACCCAGTGATTAACACAAGGAATGCAAATCATAAAGGATCAAGAAAGCATATCAACATGCAACGATGCAAAATGGCCCATTTCTTCGTATCACCTTAGATCACACAAAAGAAGGTTCTAGATACGCGACACCATGCGCATCTCACACACCGGAGTGATATATGTATACGAGCCAAGCAAAACGAACTGGAGACTTTATTCTTAGCGTAATAGTGCTTAGATACTTTTGGTGTGATTTCATAACCTCTCAAGTGCTTTACACTGAACTCAAAAAATTCCTCTTTATCTAAAGTATTTTCCATCAATTATTTTCAATTATGTAAATCGAGACACGAATTGCTGGCAACCACGGTTGCCAAAACTTTGGCAACAACGTCTGCCAAAAAGCGCGTGAGCGGATTAATAATATTACGTTTATGAAATGTAATATTACTAATATTATATATGATGTGACTGTGATAAATGTGTATTATATATATGTGTATATTATGGTGTGAATTCAATTTGTTTAAAATACATTTTTTTTTTAATTGGATTACCGTTTAATTATTTTGACTCGTAGACACATACGGCTGAATACGATAAAGCTGTTAAAGCCAATAGGCTACCAGCATTAACATCTTCGAATCCAATAGACACATACGGATATATATACATATGTATACATAAAAATATTATTTTTATATATAAATTGAAATAAATTGATTAGACTTACGTCCATCTGGCCAACCCAGTTGCTCCACCAGGACACGGTTGAACTGCGTAAGTGCCTGCTAGCGTCCAGTTCCAATGGAGACCCCGGGCGACGGTTTGTGGACAGTATGCGTTTTTGCGATTTAGATTTAGCGTCGAACTTGTCGCTGATATAAAGAAAAAGGATTTGGTTAACACAGTAGTACAATGAATACATACAAACGGTATTATCCTTTCCAATAAAAGAAAGATGACTGGCAAAAGAAATTTATGTTGCGGATGTGGATGGAAGGGTAGGTAGGGGAAGACCAAGGAAAACGTACCTTGACCTTGTTACTTGAAATTGTCGAAGTTTTTTAAGAAAGGCCAGGTCAAGGGTACCCTTATAAAGCGGGCTTGCATGAGGAGAGTGATAGCTGCGGAGGAAGATAAGTGTGCCGAGATCGTAGCAGATGGAGATCTGTGGTGTCTGCTTACCCCTACGGGAAACAGGCATGACGATATGTATCTATGTATGTCTCCTCTCCGATTCAGCTGCAGCGATCTCTTTTATAAAATGCCAGAAGTTTTTACCGCACAAAATACATGACTAGTGATCCAATACGGCGCGGTTTTATCGAAGCTTCTTTCACTCAACACAACTCTGTGGAACTAGCGACCTGCAGTGGTATTTCTAAGATAAAAGCCTAGTCATTTCGAAAAGTTGACAATGTTTCTGCAATGCCTATGGTATTGCAAATATCTACGGGCGGTATTGATTGCTTTACGTAGGGCGCCGCGCTTACTCGTTTACTTTCCTATCCTATAAAAAAGCACTATCTTGTTCGCATTCTCTTTTATCCAATTGAACGATTTTATTTTCGATAGGATTGGAGGACAATTTAATTGCAATATTTCGGGATATATTAACAGACATTCACTTTTAAGAAATATAAGAAATATAATTTAAGAAATATATATAATAAAAATTACATTAGGAGACTTGAAAACTAAAGTGTTTTTAAAACTATATTTCAACCCAAATAGTTTATCTATGCCAAGTGAGATTGGCTAACTATTAGCCATTCATGTTGTTCGACAAATATTTTATGCATTGTAAAAATCATTAAATAAGTTGTGTATGCCGTTAACTAATGCTTGTCTTTATAGCAGAACAGGCAAAAGAACATGCATGTGACCTGGTGGTAGATCATCACCCTTGCCCACAGACATCCGCAACATCGGAGTTGTCTCAGATGCGTTGCTAGTCTTTTCAAAACACATATGCTCGTCTCTACTTGGAAACACCGCAGTTCTACATTTGCAGTTCCTCGAAGAATGCCATCTAAGGATATATTCCACTATTTATAAACTTACAGTAGATCTTATTGTCAAAGTTGGCATCTCCGTCAATTTCTGGTGATCGATTTTCTTTAGGGGGCATGTGAACTGGCGATGTGGAATCGGAATCTTCATCTTTAGCCGGCCATTGCATAGTTTCTTCGGTAATTGGTGCTGTAAAGACATTATAAATGCTGAAAAGATTTTATAAATGAAGAAAGTCTTACTATAGTTTCTATTAAGAAATCTGGTTTGATATATACGTATAAAAAAACGTTAAATTTTTTTACAAAAATATCGATTGAATAAATTGTTAGAAAAGTATCGAAAAATAAATATGTCTAAAGACTACAACGCTTAATATAACAATTTATATAAAACTAACAATATAAACAAAATATAACAATTTATACCAGAAATCCATTAGACATGTTGGGTGGATTTTTTGGGTGGAAAAACGTTGTTTATGACAAATCTCAGTCTAAGAGATTTTGTTTTTAGATGTTTAAGATTTTGTTTTAAAGATGTTACAGCTATTATTTAATTATAATACTATTCTTCTTCTTCTAAGAGTGCCTCTCCAACTTGCGAAGGTTGGCAGCTAATACAGCACAACTTTCCTCCTTCTTCGCGAGGTGCAGCAGTTCTGGAGCACTCGCTATCCCGGTCCACTCCCTGATATTACGTAGCCAAGACTTTCTTTTTCGACCAACTTGTCTTTTGCCCGCGATTTTTCCCACCATGATCAGTTGCAGCAATTTGTACCTATCATATCTCATGATATGACCTAGATAAGCAACTACCTTTGACGGTCTGCAAAAGTTGACGTTTTTGCTTAACTTGTCGGAGAACTTCGTCATTGGCCACCCTTTGACTCCAGCTGATAGCAAGCATAATAATACTATTCAAATATAATATTATTATTATAATATTACTATTATTGATGCTTGATTGTCAACATACGCTTTCATAGATGGTGCTTAATATGCTTATTTGCAAACAACAATCAGAAAACAAATAAAAAATTACAAAGAAATGCCTGTTTCTTTCTACGTAGCTAAATTATAATTCAAAATTATTTTAGTTTCATAAAAATACCTATTTTTAAAAACCTTTAAAAAAATTCGTACCCATCCCTTCTTCACGATCTTTCTTTGGTTTGTCATTTTTCGGTACATCTGGTGCCGCAACTTTCGCTGTCTCTTCTTTAACCTCTGGCACGTTGTCACGAGGAATCTGCGGTGGTTCTCTTTCTGACGATGAATCTGGTTGACGTGTTGTAGTTTTCTAAAAGAAAAAAAAAATGATTTAAAAACAATCTAATATGTGACTATCAGATTCCTACAACTCTGGTGGTTCAATTTACATTATGCCTTGAAAAAGAGCATTGGTTCTATGATTTAGTTAAAACTGTTTCTTGTCAAACTATTTATGGTTTTATCTCATGGAAAACAATTAATATATTATATAAGCTTTTTTCTATATTGAGATACTTTAAACATTTTTTTATGATTATACCATATTCATTGTTCCATTATTACGATTTCCAATGAAATTGACTTATAACCCGGAAAATTCAAGTGCTCTTTTGGGATAAGTAAATTTTATATTTATAAACTAAATACAAAAGTGAGTCCTTCATATTGCTACATCTTAACGGTTCTATTTTTTAATAATTTTTGTATATGTATATGAATTATATATAATATATAAATTCATATCACATTCTTAATACCCAGGTAGACTTCTGCTATATGCTCTCATAGTCGCCTCATACGACATTCCCGAACAGAAATGCCGTGATCAAATTCTATAAAGCAATCAACGCCGCCCATAGACATCCGCAACGCCATAGGCAGTGCGGAAGCGTTGCCGACCTTTAAGGAAAATATCACTATGGGAGTGGGAATGGGAGGGGGAGGGGGAGAGGGTATTGCGCCTCCGGAACTCGGCCGCTCACCGTACGAAGCGCGGTAGCTAAGCTACCACTCAGACGCCGGATTTCTGCGGGAGTGTGGTACTTCCCCGGGCGAGCCGGCCCATTCATGCTACAGACAATCTACGTAATTGACATATATGGGGAATATATGTCAATTACGTAGATTGAAAGATTTCATTATTATACCTTCGTTCCAATATCTCCAAGTTTAACCTCGGGTGGCAACGTAATGTGCGGTCGAAATGTTGGCGGTGTAATGACTGTGGGCTTCTTTCTTTCGTTCTGCTGCGTTTGTACGGGACTCTTGGGTATCGGCGGGAGAGTAGACCGCCACACAGTGGGTTGAGATGTGATGAGCCAAGGCGGTGATGGTCGGGTTGTGGTGCTTGTCGTTGAAGCTGTAATGAGAAAGGCTTAGTAAAAACAATGAAATATAAAACTAAATAAATTCTTAATAATGATCATTTATATTTGGTTTTCGAGACAATTTCATAGGTTAGATAAAATTATAAATAAAAACCATTGATTATTTCTGAGTGAAAAAAATATATCTGTATCTTCTACATGCATGCTTTGTATCTTCTACAAACAAGTATCAACGCATTTATCCAATGCGTTGATACTTGTTTGTAGAAGATATAAAGCATACAACCACCGCTGAATAAGCTATGGTATATAAATTACCATTACGTATTCAAATTAATAAATTGCGAATATGTGTCGATAGATGGCGCTACACTTCTTTACTTAGTACTATTCTATTTCAATAGTATGAAGAACTGATTTATGTTACCTGGCACGCACTGATAGTGAGCCTCGAGGTATTTCAAAGTGCTGGGGCAAGGATCTCCAAACATGTTCGTACTGGCCAGAATACTGCAGTTTTGGTGCATGCTGCATCTGGAAATGGGAAAATTGGGGTTAATTAGTAATAGAGTATTTGCTGTTTTATTCAAAAAATGGACTCTGAATTCTTCTTATCACACTTGACGGTCGTAAAATTGGCAGGTACTTCTCCATTTCTGAAGGAATGGACAAATGTCCATTCCTCCAGTTGTTGCCTTGGATTAACATAATCGGTTAATACCAATGATGTTAAACGCAGGCAGAATGGGAAGATATACAAATAGAGAGAGAGAGAATATTTTTGGTGGTACATAAATTTATTATGATGCGGCAATTGAACCCGCGATAACTTTGCCACTAAGCTAATTGATCGTGCAACTATACACAACTATACAATACTACATTTTCATATAAAGTATATTATACTTTATTTATGTCAACATGTATAAATTCAAAAATACAGTTTTGAGACTACTAAGAGCACGAAAACTTTTAATAGCTTATATTGTGTTTTTTTTTATGGGATGAAGGGCAAACGAGCAGGCGTGTCACCTCATGGAAAGCAATCAGTGCCGCCCATAGACATCCGCAGCGCCATAGGTAGTACGGAAGCGTTGCCGACCTTTAGGGAAAGTGACATTATGGGAGTGGGAAGGGGAGTGGGAGCGGGAGGGTGTTGGGCTTCCGGAACTCGGCCGCTCACCGTACGAAGCGCGGTAGGTAAGCTACCACTCAGACGCCGGTTTTCTGCGGGAGTGTGGTACTTCCCCGGCGAGCCGGCCCATTCATGGTACAGACAAATAATATGCCATTCTTGACAAAGTATTCGTCTGCAGCGTGGCTCTACTACTTATAATAGTGTTTTTCCTTTTTTCTTTTCTTCGTATTATAAGTATACATTTAGTCTATTTATAATTTATTTACTTAACCTTAAGAAGCTGTTTATTTATTATAAACTTTACATAGTTTAATATTATTAATATTTCGATAACTATTGTCCTTAAATAAATAAACATTTCTCAGACTAAAAAAATATCATCCAAATAAAAAAAAAACAAAATGGAATAATAGAGAAACGTAGACTTTATTATATCTCTTTTCGTATTTTCCTTGACATAAGTCGTCCCAATATGGGATAATAGCATCAAAAGTAAACATCAATTGTGTCTAGAGGGCATTTCTATTAAATGTCTTGTTTGTAAGATTGTTTTTATAAAGAAATTCATTTTTGGCTTACAAAAACATTGTTTTGCGGATATAATAAAACTATTTGTACAATACAAGAACAAACATTAATTATTCAATAACGCCGCAACTCTAGACTGTCCATTATGAGATATTTTTTACAGCCCATATATGTCCCACCTGGTCATGGGCCTCCCTATTTCTGGAGGATAGGATATAACCCGAACTCGGAATAAATACGTGTAAGCCATATCCCAATCATCCCAATTTAACACATTGAGTGCCACGTGGCTGATACTGGATTTTCCGTTTAGGCCGCATCAGCTACCGGTGGTTGACAGTGTACAACATGATATATAATTATAGAACTAAAAAATTGTTTTAAACAAATCCAATAATCCTGTATTAAGTCAAGGTTAAATAATTTTTTAAGGAATTCCTTAAATGAATGTAATTCTTTTAGTTTTATATCATGTACGCTGTCAGCCGCGTCAGCCACCTGTGGGCTGACGCGGCCTTAACGGAAAGTCCAGAGTCAGCCACTGATGACTGACGTGGCGCTCAACGTGTTAATGCGGGAAACGTACCCGTGATCATTGACTTTAAAAGGGATATTGTATATCGACGAAAAAACACGAAAACGCTGTAAATGATAGAAATGTAAAAAACAAAAAAAATATTGCATATTCGGAACAGAAAACGGAAAATAATGAGGCCAATGGTCTGAAACTTTATAGCTCAACGGCCAACAGAAAAATTCAGCGTTGAAACTGAGTGTTCTTGATTGACTTGATAAAAGTTTTTCAGAAATCATAAAAGATTTTTGGGGGTAAGTTTTAATTTTTAGTTTACTAAGTTTTCACTTTATATGTAAGGATAAAGCGAAAGGCGTGCTTAGTTACTGAGCCAATTCCATCACTTGGATATTGGCCTACCTTAAAAAAATTGACATGGCATTTATGCCGGTATATTTTCCACTCCAATTAATATCTACACATGTAGAAAAAATAATAGATACGTGTTTTCAGTTCGTTGCACAAACCGTCATGGACTTTCGCATGCTTAAACACGTAATAAATTGGAATAGCATCAAGGTAGGCGGTCAAATTGATTTTTATTTGTAGCCGTAAGTCATAAGTAGTAAGCGATAGCTGGGAAAAAATCAACGACTACGACTTCATTGACTAGTTTTTTATATTTTTGAAGATGTAATTCTCACAAAATCCGCTGAGAAAACGATAATTATCTAAATAATATAACATGCACGCGTTGTGAAAATAAATCGCCCGCTTTCGCTTATGAAATAGACTATACATACGCACTTACACTGGGCGAGGGTCCCACTTTATTGGCAATCTCGCGGGCCTAACGCGATAAACTTGGGTGTAGCGAATATTTAATTTTGAACAATTTTCGGCACTCTCCCGACGACGCTGCGGATAATGATTGCGGACTACAATTCGAGGAAACTTTCACACGGGATATGGTTACTTAATTTTATTAAAGGTACCATGTGTACGGTATATGCGATAATTATCATTACAATTTATATTAATGTATGTGTTTATTACAAAATTACTTAGATTATTATATATTATTGTATTTTTAACGTAGTGTGGGTCGATATGCGTAGGGCGATCCAGTGCGGTGCGTTTTTGCCGATACGACATTGGAACCTTCAAAAACAAAGCTACATATTTTTAAGGGCCAACAACACTTCTATAATGCCTATGGTGCTGCGGATGTCAATGGCGTTAACTGTTTTCTACCGGGTAACATGCCTGCTCGTTTGCCATTCTATCCCATAAAAATAATGGTTGGGGAAGATGTCTTCATGATGATAGTATATCATCATATATAATATTTGACATACAAGAAAAAGACGATGTCAATGAATTGCAGATATAACATTTATAATCTAGATGTTAAGTTAAAGATGTTCATTCTAGAAATTCCAAACTGCATTGTCTAATGGAATGCAATTTCTACAATAGACATCTGTAACTTAAGGAATTTCTATCACTAGTATGGACTTAAAAAAAAAGGAAAATCGGTTAGCAGAGGTTGGATACTAGGCGAATGATCGGACTAGGTCGCGCGCTTTGGGAGAGGCTCATGACCAACTGTGAAAAAGCACACGAATTTAGAAATCATTTTTTTACAAATGAGGTGTTTCCCCGGGCAGATTTCAGCCGTTTACCGTTCCCAGAAAAGAGTTTGCCAAAAGATTATAACATTTCTTAAAAAATGAGGTTTAAAATTAGGATTTTAATATAAATTTTACTCCATATGTATATGTAGTTCTTTAATTTTTTTTATAGGAAAGCAAACGAGCAAATATATCGCCTGACATTAAGCCATTAACGCCGCCCATAGACATTTACAATACTATAGGTATCGCAAAAGCGTTGCCGGCCTTCGATATATATGTGGGCTTCTTTTCTAAAGGTTCCCCCCATGTTATAGCAAATTGGAAATAACGCTGAAAACAAATGTTTCCTCAGAGTGGTAGTGCGTGGAAAGAAGTTTAGGAAAAACGAAGAAACTTTTCTTATGCCTTTAATTAGTAAATTTTTAAAATTAACAACAGCAAAGTGACAGGACAGCAAAGTAATCTTATATTATTAACAGTTATATTGTTTAATTGTGGTGGCGTATTATGCAATATAGTCGACTAAGTCATATAAGTGAAGTGATATGAAATAAATGCGTGTATCGTACGTTTACATTTTATAAATAAAACGTGATAAGCTGACTTATTATAATTCAAGAGATTAGATATTATTGTATTATACTTGACACTGGCATAATAGTTATAACTAATTGCCATCAAAGAAAAGAAAATAAAAGAAACAAAACGACATATATCAGTGGTTGTTACTCGTTCGCATATAAGATGTAAATAAAAAATAATGTCATTAAAATATAAACGTTGCGCGTTACAAAGGCATAAAGAATGAAATTCTAATAATAATAAATATAATGCCGTTATTAAAGCATCAAAATGTAAGCAATAAGACATCAATTTTACTTAATAATTGAGATAATAAAAATATTAATAAAAGGCTATATAACAAGCAATGTCATCTCGTTAGCGTCGGAGGGGCATTCTTGTATAAATACAGCGAGAAATAATTTTACGGCCCCTCCTCTTGAGACTCAGAGCAACATTTGATGTGTCCACTTTACAAGAAAAATGTTCAGCTATGATAAATATTAATTCATAGACATTTATTTGATGTTAACTCAGATATTGGGTTCATCTCAATGATGTAGAATTTGTTTTTATTAAATAAATAAATCGAACATTTTGTTTTTCTTATGTAGAAGGCTAGCAATGTTTTGATTTCACTAACATTCTTATAAACCATTCCAACTAATCTAATTGTGCTTGTGCTAGGAAAATATACAAATACACACATATCACACATAAATAGTGTAATAGTAGAATCGAACCTATGAACTTTAAATTGTAAGTGTATTTTTTATGGGATAGCAAGGCAAACGCGCAGGCGTTTCACCTGATGAAAAGCAATCAACGCCGCCCATAGATTATATTTGGCCGGAAAAGTCCTAGACTATATTTATATAGGTCGAATAATCATTGTTTGAAAATAATAAAAAAATAGTAAAGGTAAAAAACCTAATTCTACCAGCGGATACCCTTATATATTCCATTTTAAGTATGCAAACAGTAACTTGTTCTTTTGGTTGCGGTGAATTTGTTACATGATTTAATTTGTTGTTTTATATATATATATATATATATATATATATATATATTAGGTGTACAAATAAGTTTCCGCGGTTTGTCAAAAGATGGCCCCACCAGAAGGTTATGGAGAAATTGTCAGATGTAAAACGTAATATCCCAAGTTTAGTCATCTGGCAACACCATAACCTTAAAGTACTAGTGATTCCGTATCAGCATCACGTAATTTTTTTCGTGCAAAAATGTCAAGTTTTATTCCGAATAAGCATCATTTGCGGGAACTTTTGATTTACTTCTTTAATGTGAAAAAATCTGCAGCTGAGGCGCATCGATTGCTTCTAGACGCATATGGTGAAGCTGCTTTAAGTGAGAGAAGTTGTCAGGAATGGTTTCAAAAGTTTAAGAACGGTGAGTTTGACGTTAAAGACAAAGAACGCAGTGGAAGGCCGAAAGTGTACGAAGACATGGAATTAGAAGTACTATTGGAGGAAGATTCGTCCCAAACGCAAAAAGAACTTGCACTTACTCTACAAGTGACTCAACAAGCAATTTCACATCGTTTAAAATCGTTAGGAATGATTCAAAAACAAGGAAATTGGGTTCCATATGAACTAAAGCCGAGAGACGTTGAACGCCGATTATGCATGAGTGAAATGCTGCTTGCCAGGAATAAAAAAAAGAGTTTTTTGCATCGTATAGTCACTGGTGACGAAAAATGGATTCACTACGATAATCCAAAGAAGAGAAAGTCATGGGTTAAGCCCGGCGAACCATCAACATCGACAGCTAAGCCGAATATTCATGGAAAAAAACTCATGCTGTGTATTTGGTGGGATCAGCTTGGTGTCGTGTATTATGAATTGCTGAAACCAAGCGAAACCATTACAGGAGCTCTCTACCGAACACAATTGATGAGATTGAGTCGGGCACTTAAGGAAAAACGCGCCCATTACTACTCCAGACACGACAAAATTATTCTTTTACACGATAATGCTCGTCCACATGTTGCGGCGCCGGTAAAAACATACTTGGAAACACTCAACTGGGAAGTTTTACCCCACCCGCCGTATTCACCAGACTTAGCCCCTTCTGATTATCACCTGTTCCGGTCGATGGCACATGGTCTGTCTGAGCAGCGCTTCACATCATATGAAGACACCAAAAATTGGGTAGATTTGTGGATAGCGTCAAAAGATGAAGAGTTTTTTCGACGGGGTATCCGAATGTTGCCAGAAAGATGGGGAAAAGTAGTGGCAAATGATGGAAAATACTTTGAATAAAACGTAATGTACTTTTCCTTTACAATAAATTCCTAATTTTTTATAAAAAACTGCGGAAACTTATTTGTACACCTAATATATATATATATATATATATATTTTTATTTGTATATATATTATTAAGGTTTTAATTTTAGTTAGTGTAAAAACAAGCTTCATAAATAAAGTTTTTTCTATTTCTATAAATTAGATAAGTATCGCAACTAACCTGCTATGCAAGACTCGTAAACTCCTTGTGGACATGCAGTTGACGCTCCAGTCGGTGTTGCCATGGTCGTTGCAAATGGTGATAGAGAAGCGGCCATAGTTGGCCCTGATGAGGTGAATGACCGAGCCTTCAGCGCAGCCGATTTTAAGTGTTTTCCCTTCGCAAGCATACGCAGTCTCGTACCGGGGTTCTGAAATATATAGAAATTTCTATAATTAATACATGAGGAAAAAAGTTGTACCACTATTTAAGCACTTTGTGTATACAGAATACTTCATACAGAGAGAGAGCTGCCCTTTCACAATAGAAAATAACTTATCGCACTTGTTGAAGGCAGATTGGTGGACACCCAACCACAGAATAAATATTTATATTATTATATCTATCCCAATGCGATAATCAAACCCGCGACCCTTAACTTCTAAAGCAATAACTTCGCCATCGTCACTGAGCCCCTTATTTATTTACAGTGAAATTACTAGCTGTTTTGCCACTGACTACGAAGAATAGGCAAGAAATAAGAATTGAGCCGACCTTATTTTTCTGGAACAATAGTAATTACAATTTAATTTATCCCTTAGTAGACATACCCTGCATCGAGCACCTTATAGCCAAGGATAAAGGTCATCTAAGAAATCTTGCGTTTTATAAAAAAGATATTGAGTACTATATAAAACTTCCAACACTTTAACTGTACTATATATTTATTACCAATAAGATATTAGGAGAAATTTTATTATTTGAAATAAGTAGAAAATCGGTCAATAATAATGAGTTTTTTTTATAGGATTTTATAGGATTTAGCTTGAATTTATAGCCATGATAACTTTATCAATGTGGTTAGTTCATCGTAAAGATTTCCTCAAGATAATATCTACATCTAGGTTAACTCCTGTACAAGAAATATTTATTTTATTTTGTTTATTTATTGATTAGGTCACCAACAAGTATGAGGTAGTATCTATAATAAATAACACCTAGTGTCAAAAACATTGAACAAAAATGCAATGCTATCACACTAGTCTCCATACAAGGTGAACAATTCTATAAAACCTGTAAAAACAACGAAGCGGGACAAACAACAAAATTTCTTTCTACCGTTGGAATTCGCAGCGGCGAAAAACAACGCTCGCCTAGGTACTCCCAAATAAATCCAATCAAACACACCCGATATTGTTCGGCCGATCGTTACGTACAGAAACCATTTATTCAGCTGAAAGCAAACATCGTTCGAAGACAAAACGAAAAACTGTCGACTCAACGTTTCATAATCAATTTCTGAACGCTTCATCGGTCAAAACTATCGTGAACACTTTCAAAGTTTCATCGCGCTATACATCGCTGGTAATCTGAGTTGGACGAATTAAAGAAGACCGCGCGACGGAAAACGAGAATGCAATGGATGTACGTGAAGATTTATCGTCGTAACTTTTCAGAGTGAGTGAAGGGGTGTTAGGTGTGCATATTCTAAGGATCGGGTATAATAAATCTGGGCAAATTAATGGCGGCACGGACAGATCGTTTAACTCGTTTTCGCTACGTCATAGCGCGAAATGAGGGGCCTCGCACAATACATAATATACTCGAGTAAGTCCGCGGTCTCAGTACTGACGCATATGAAAGAATATCGATCTTTCGAAGTTAATGTGTTCTTTGGGACCGTCGATCACTTTGAGAAAATGCGATATATAAAATTCTCATCTACTTTGATTATCGGTTCATATGATATTTTAACAAAGCTTTACTTTAAAAGTACAAAGAGTTTAAAGTTCTAAACTTACCCGTTTGTAAACATATTTTTCTTGTGATAAATGCGAATACACCACAGAAGTTGTACCTCTACAGTTATTATTCTACATTTTGACTTAAGTTTGCAATACTGTACCGTAGTACCGTAGGAGCGATAATAATAATAAACTAGTTGGTCAAAATTAGCACTTCATAACCTAAATAGACGTAAGTTCAATTCTATCTACCATTTAATTATTGAATATTTGCTAATAAAACCATTGAAAGCGTTTTTGGAATGGTTAACTAATATTCTAATAATGTGAAAAACATTTTTAGTATTCTTCTTGTTGTAAAAAAGAAGATACCGAAAACCAAAAATAACAGAATTATATCTTTAATTTATTAAAAAAAATAATAAAGTAAAATATTTGAGTATTCGAGTAAAACTTCACTATTCAACTAGTGAAGTTGTACAATCCAGATCTCCAGATCAGAGACATTGATCTCCATCAAAGTTTAGAGACGTTGCCATAATGCTCCAAAATGATTGTTGAATAGTTTTTTTTACTCAGGTAAATGCTGCCAATGTTCTGGTATTTGATCCCATATTCACCACATAGTTGTCGTCATACAACATCCACGGGAAGAAGTGGACTGACTTAATTCTGTGTTGGGGACCATCCGGGATGAATTTCTCTATCAATTGGAAATATTTCAATCTATTGTAAGAAACGATACTTTTTTATTATGCATCCTATTCTCAAAACGAGCTTAGTCGCAAGCGTACCGACCGTCCCGGGATCGGGCTCTCCGGGTACTATAGTGCCTTATCTCAGCATGAGGGACTCTACTGGGGCTAACCTCCATCCTCCCTTGCGTCTCGTAGGATTCACTATGATAAATCTTAATATACCTAATTCGTTAAAAAAGACGGTGACGTGGTTCGCCACCCGTCACGTCCTGATTCCCACGAGGGCAGGAAGCGACGAATGGAAAGCCGTTTCGCTACGATTAGTGTGAGAGAAAGGATGAATGAAAAGATGAATGAGTGTGAAGGAAGAAGGGGAAGTTGTAGCGGATGGTGATCTGTGGTCTCTGCCTACCCCTACAGGGAGATAGGCTTGACTATATTATACTTATGTATTCCCAAAACAACACGGTTATATCAAATAGCATATGTTTTTAACATTAACGCAACGGTTGTCCGGAAACGCAGCCATTAATCAAAAATTCGAGAGTCCAACGTTGCTACAGATTACCGATAAGCCTCCCGCCCCCGCCATAAATTATTCTGGCCTATAAACATTGCTTTAACACGCGCTATATAAACCTTAAACAATATGCCCTTTGCTAATTCATTTTTGTTCTTAAATTCTTCACCTTTCGATAATATTTGTGGCATAACATTCTAGTCTATAATTACGTGAATAGTCATTAGACTACATAATAACGTAGCAAATGGTTCTGTTTTAATTACTAATTCGTTTATGACGACTAGAACAATTTGTATAAATTATGTTACATAGCATTTAATACGTTGAAATAAAAAAGATCATTAGGGAAATTACTCGGTGTAAGGTTTCTCAATATACAGTTTAGAAAAAAAAAATCTCGATAACATTTTAAGGTGTAGCACTATTCCGCATACACGCGAAACTGCAGTTTGTATCGATATTCGCGATAATATCGATATGCGAAAAACTATTTTAAATCGCACGAATATAACACCTTGGGTTGGGGGTGAAATCGCCAGTTACCCCCTTTAAAGCGGTGTCGGAGGGTGGGTGGTAATACAAATGATTTATGGGAGATGTCCAGCGCTCCTTGTTATAAAGGGTGGGAAACAATTCACGGGTTCCTTCAAAGGAATCTAGTAATTATTCTTTAACGAAACGTACATGCATTACAATTTTCACATTAGACCCCGTAAAAATTTTAAGTTGAAATCTTTTCTTCCGTAAATTGTACAAGTGACGACAACATTGAATATTTGATGTTTATGAAAAATTTACTAAATTATGAAACCTTTGTTTCTAATAATGGATGGAAATCAAATATTGATTGGTCTGTCCAGAGGTCCAATTATTATGTTCTTTAGTCCAATTAAGTCTCTTCTTCTTATTGTTTTAAGAATTGGTTTTGAGACCGCTAGACATCCCTTAAGTCCTACATCAAGGAGTCTTCTTTTGACTGTGAATATACTCACTTGTCACGAACCATATTGAATTGTGCTGCTATTTCTGGTCCAGTTAATCGTCTTTTTCGTTTGCTTTTAATAACGATATTCGAAACTTCACTCGAATTGTATCTCTCGGTATACCTGGGTTCCGATTGGAGCAAATTGTTCCTTCAATAATAATACCTAGTTTTTCCGTACATTTTGAGGAAAATTCTAAAGTAGCGTCTTAGAAAGAAAACCTAAATTTTTATATTAATACAAATATAGTTTTAGAGTGGCACTTTGGTGAACTACATACACTGTGAGAAATTACTAACAAAAATGAGTCAATTAAATTAATTAAAGGCACAAAAAAAAAAATTTAACATAAAAATTATTATTATTTTTAAGAATAAGCCTAGCAGCGTCTAGATATTACTAGAATTATTGTTAACTATTTCTAGATTATTCTAAGATAATTCTATATTCTAAGATAATTCTATAAATATTACTAAAATTACTGTTAACTATTTCAACCAAGCTAGTGCTTCTGCTAGGAATATGGTTCACTTCAAGAGTTCAATGGAAAAATCGAATCCATGATCTCAGATCGTAAGCATTATTTTTACCAATTGAGCTGCTAATAAATAAATTCGCTTAAATAATCTATTTTGTATTTCGAACACTACTCGCCTGAAAAGTTATTGTACGTTTTCTACTTTTTACAATACAAATGCTTTATACAATCGACACATTTCGCTCGTTCAGTAAGCGACATTCGACAAAGCTTTGTGTCATCACATCCAACGTAATCAGATTAAGCAGTTTCAAACAGACGGAAAAGTGGACAGCTCTTTATGTGTCCTATTTCCTGTCGCTATAAAAATTATACAAACATTTTCATACATTTCCAGCTCTTACAAATAACTTTATACCCAAATTTATTTTTTAGGACATAGAGACGGATACTCGCTATTAGCTGGACTCAAAGGGTGGCCAATGACGAGGTTCTCCGACAAGTCAAATAAAAACATGAATTTTGCAGACCGTCAAAGGTAGAAAAGTTGCTTACCTGGGTCTTATCATGACACATAACACACACATGACAGGTACAAGTTGCTGCAACTGATCATAATGTGAAAAGTCACGGGCAAAAGACAAGTTGATCGAAAAAGAAAGTCTTGGATACGTAATATCAGGTAGTGGACCGGGATAGCGAGTGCTCCAGAACTGCTGCACCTCGCGAAGGAGGAGAGTTGTGCTGAATTGGCTGCTAACCTTCGCAAGTCGGAGAGGCACTCTTAGAAGAAGAAGAACAACAAACTTTTATTAATAATATTGAATAATAAACAAAGAAAGATAATTGGCTTCTAAATCGTCTTTTCTCACCATCAACAACAGCTTGTTGTCCACTGTTGATGACAACCTATTTCAGATTAGAAGACGATGACACCTGTTCCGTTTCATATAGTTATTTAATTCCATTAGCTTTTAAGAATCTTAAATTGACAAATCAGTTTTGTTTAGTCATCGCTACAAGAAAACCGTACACAAAGTGGTACAGTGCATTTTATTTCTTCTTACAATACTAAATATCTTAATATAATATAATATTAAGATATTCAGGTTGGCGATGGTCGAAAGTTTTGCGTTCTTATGACTGTCACTGGATTTGTTAGATTTTTTTTTCGTGAAAAACTTTTCGCATTTCACTGGAATATATTGTCATCATCAACATCAATGGCTGATAGCAATCCCCTATGTGGTGTAGGTCTTCATCATAATTCACTCACAGTTGCCATGCGGATGGAATGGCAGATTGGTGTCTGTAGAGCTTGGTTTTCGTACTGACAATAAAGCTACTCGACACCAGTCTTCGATAATTTATACCAAGCTTTGGTTTCAGGATGATTATACAAACATCAATCGGTCGTCGCGGCCTCGACAGCGAATTTCATCATTCGCTTGTGAAGTTATAAATGTACGAAGACGTTTCTGGACTCTGTCCATCACATTGGATCAAATAATATATTTTATTATAATATGAATTTAAAGTGTACCTCTAGTTAGACTATTTTCAATATATTTATGTCATAAACTTATATTAGGTTGGGGAAAAAGTATTTTCGTATTGTTCATACAATGGAAAATATTTTTTTTAGGGATAATTCTTTATTTATTTATAATATGTATGTGCCGTTTTGATCGATGACTTGTTGCCATCTTATGGGTAGTGCCATGATCCCATTCCTGTAGAAACTTTGAGATTTTTGATTAAAAAAATCTGTCAGGTAGTGTTAACAGTGTTCTTTTGAGGTTAGCTTTATGCATCCTAAAGAGTTCTGCAATGACCGAAACAGGCGGCGTTTGTCGCATTTTTACCTTTTTTGTAATAAAACTTTAAAATGTACCGAATTCCTTCGTCACATACGTTCATTTTGCTTGCTTGAAAAACAATTGAAAAATGGCGGGAACTAGTTTTTTATTTATTGCATCTTCAGAATGTACATTTAATATGGTATTAAAACCTGCCAGTTTCATTCAGTACAGCCAAAGAGGTTTGATTACTAATAATACATTCAAAATACGAAAATACTTTTGCCCCGACCTATTACATATATAATATGTAAAAAGTTATGTTGTTTATAAACTAATGAATAAAGAAAGACATACTATATACACAACAACGCAAACACGCAACTTATGCCCCTCTGGGCACGTAAAACAGTAATTATTTCGCTAAAGTACTAAACAATTCCTTTTCAAATGCCGTAACTACCCGCCGTTACTGTAAATAAAATTACAAATTTAATTTAATCTTACCTTCAACCTAAAACAATTTGTAATAGAGTTTAAATTCGTTTAACGTAGTTTTAATGTGAAAAAGCGAGTATCATGGAACCTCGTTAGTACATGTGACTGTCATTTGATATCCCACCGCCGAATGGTATTTCTATCCACTCTTTTTAAGCTAAAAAGTAAGTAATTGTGTTAGATACAAGGTTTAAATTCGCCCGGATTCGTCTAATACTTGCACAGATGTGGCAATGGTGAATTTAATTCTCTATACCATTAATCGGCGTCAGGCATGGTGGTGCTGCATTGGGGATTAGAGAGTTTCATTGTGAGAATTTATGGTGTCATTTATAGTGTTGTCATTTTGTGGTCCAGTCTTGCCCGTTTGATGTATTGGCGGGTAATATACGTGGATTTGAAAGGTTAGCAGCAGTATTTTAAATTTAATACCGGCAATTTGTATTTCTTCCATTGTATCATCAAAGTAGATTGCAAACGGTTAGTTATAACCATATTGTCACTTGTTTAACCCATGTCTTTTAGGCACGGCGCCTATCCATTACTGCAGAAAAGGATATCACCCACTACGTTTGTCTAAGGCGGATTGGCGAAACACCAAGTCTCGAAATGAATATTTATACGTCATACATATTTTCATCCCGATACGAATGACTCAGAAAGCGGTAATATCTCCACTTTGCCGTCTAGATGATTTAAATTGGTCACAACACATTTTTTTTTTATCAGAGCAGGCAAATGAGCATGCAGGTCTCCTGGTGGTAAATGATCACCGTCAACCATAGACATCCATAACGCTGGAGGTGTCGCAGATGCGTTGCCGGCCTTTAGTGAAAATATATGTACGTTCTTCAGTTTGTCTATAGCCATATAAGAAATCTAAGTGCAAATACATTGAGATAATCCCAAATATTTTTAAACAGCGTAGAACGTACAAAATCAGCATGTTCCTTCCGCGCTTCACATCAAACAAATTGGAGCAGAAAAACGAAATACAATTGAGATCCAAACGTACTGCGGATGAAAGCAGAATTAGGTTTGTGTTTAAAACACAGAACAAAAAGTCAGATGGAGGTGAAACTAGGCAATACTATTTATATTACCAGATTCTTATTAACTATTTCAAATTATAGTGTTTGTTATATAAAAATAGGAAAAATCTTTGAAATTAAACAGTTTTAATCACACACTAAAATAAAATGTGACATTTATAAGTCAGTTTTATCCTATCCTACTATTATTATTTAATATTATAAATGCGAAAGTTTGTGAGTATGGATGTATGTTTGTTACGCTTTCACGAAATAACTACTGGCCGGATTTGGATGAAACTTTATAGTAATAAAGGTTATACATAGGAATAACATTTTGGTTGTAATATAACGATACATGTCAATTAGGTTGGAAAAAGATCTGGCCTCTGAGAGCTATCTTGGCGTACGCTTTTTACCATTGGAGTTACACAAAGATGATGTACCGTAGGATTGTTTGTCTTGAATAGTTCAAAATGATAGTCCGGGGAATATATCTACCTTTTATGTGGAAGCCACTATGACCAAAATTGTGAACTATAAATTAAGTAAAAACAAAATATATTTATTTAAAATGATCTGTCACGAAACATAATGTGGCAGACCAAATTCTACACGAGCGAAGCCGCGGGCAAAAGCTAATCAATTATAAATAAGACTCGTTTGCTTGCATTGTATTGGAAAACATGGACCGTCAAACGCACTAATGTATTCATTCTCGCGCAGTTGAGGGTAAAGACGGGACTGTTCACCATAAGTCGCAAACGCATCCTTGCATACTTGGGCCACGTATACAGAAAGGGCGATGAGAATTTGGAGAAATTTATCGTGGCTGATAATACTGAAAGGCCGTTGGCAGAAGGTAGTGCGGAAGCGTTGCTGACTTTTAAGGAAAGTGTCATTATGGGAGTGGAAGTGGGCGGGGGAGGGGCAGGGGAGGGGCAGGGGAGGGGGTGTTGGGCCTCCGGAACTCAGCTGCTCACCGTATTAATTGTGGTAGTTAAGCTACCACTCAGACGCCGGTTTTCTGCAGGAGTGTGGTACTTCCCCGGGCGAGCCGGCCCATTCATGCAACAGACAAATATTATGCCCATTACTGTGTTCATCGTTTGTCCTATATATTGACGCATCTAAGATTTCATACACAATGTCATTATGACCAAATCGCTTTGGAGATATCATCATATAACTTGTGAGAGGTCTCCGAGATAAAGTATAGTCAGATACGTAAGTTTATGGTGTGATGTGATGTAAAACACCATTTGCATGGCAGTAAATGCAATTGCATATAGGCCATCAAATCTCCCTCAATTTCGAAACGTCGTGCGCTTAGGGAAGGCCATAAATTGTAACTTATGTCGTAAGCTCAGGGCTGGCAACTGATAGTTATGCAAAATATAAATAGAAATAGTAGAAATATTTAGTTGGAACATTCTAAGCGGTTGCTAAATACGTAACAGCGCCGTCCATTTATTTGTTTTTCAACCAGGTAACTTAAATCGTAGCTTAGCAACTATCTCAAATACGAGAGTTTCTTGAGAGGGATGATGGCGTTGGTAAATCTGCTTACAAAACAAGACAACCTCAACACTTTAATGAATGAAAACACTGACTGAGATGCCTGCTTGTTATTTTTTTCCACCCAACGCTAAGGCCTCACGTACAGACAAAGCTGTGTTGGGGAAATGTTTATTTGCATGTCTATTTTACAATCCCATAATATGCCATGCCCATAATGCTTATTTCCCAATCCTTTCCTTCGCCTTCATTTAACCTTCAATATAACGCAATGATGACTTACCGTAAGGTAAACTGCTTAATTCTTTTTCTTCTTCCTCGTCTATAGAAAATAAATCCTTAAATAATAATACGTCGTGCCCCTTCATCAAAAGCCTTGTTTTTTGAAGTTTTTTGTAACTTATCTGAAACTATCGTTATTCCTAGAGCATTGGGGCATACTTATTCAAGATAGGTATTTTTGAAATTGATTGTAATATCTGTGAAATAAATCTTGTAATCGGATAATTATCAATAGTTAGGAGTGTTCTTACGTGGCGAAGTTGTGGTAAAAGTGTAAATAGAAATCTACAGATCGGTCACGATAACGAGGAAACATTCATAAAAAAAGATTACAAAACTAGCAAAAGTGACAACCCTACAGTGCCATCGAAAGGTTAAGTGACAAATTGAAAAAGCGTTTTTATAGTGTATTTTACGAGCGAACTCAGGATACGTGCCGCTTGACGGTGGAGATTTGCCGGTTAGCGGCAGGTGGAGGTGCCAATTTAATGGGCCCCAAGCTTCCTTTCGCAATGATGTTGTCAACAAGGGCTCAGGAATTTTGTTGGAGCCAAAACTACTTAAGTCTTTCTTGTCTACATCCGAGATGAGTTCTTTTTGCGAAAACTTTATTACATAATTGTAAAACTCAATTTATTTCTATACAATTTTTTTCCGTTTGCGTATATCTTCGCTTATTATTTGGTACGAGTACAAGTGGCTTACAATACAAGCATGCCATGCAGATTATTTTCACAAGCAAATTACCGTCATAACATTTCTGAGAAAAAATTTTCAATTCGCTTTGTATAACACTCCCCGAAAGAAATGAGTGGTGGGGTAGTATAATTTTGTTGACACCTAATATATAGTTTTGTGTTCTTTTTATTATGTAATCTGAATGTAATAAAAATCTATTATATATTTTTTATTTAAAATATATTATGAATTGCATTTTCAATAAAATAATAAATAAATTACTTTAGGATTGATACTGCGAAACTGAATTATTTCATAACGTCCACTGAATCAGCATTGGTAAGATGGTTGCGAATAATGTATTACTGAGATATTACGTCCAAGAAGTCAGCCATCCGGGTGGGCCACAGTGGCGAGCGCATTGGAAATTTAAAAGATTCAAGGGAACGGTAAATTCGGTGCTAGTTGGAAACGTTGCGATAGCTTGACGTTTCTGTAGTGGTGGATTCTAAATCGAACACGACGGCTCAGTACTTAGTTTACGAGTTTTGGTGTGCCTCAAGTGATAAGATGACGCCCTTAGTAATATCTCATATTTGTGGTCACCAACTAATGTTTATCTTTTTATTTTTGTTTATTGTAAAATTTTCGCTACAGAGACGGAGTTAATACCGGAAGGCATACTATGTCAGTAAACCTTTGAGTTGATGGAAAATATTTTTCAAGTGTACATACATATATAGATATATATTTTATCAATACATATACTACATATATGTATGTACATTACATACATAGTTATACACGAACATTTAGTAAGTAAGTAGTTTAGTAAATCTCATTAAAAACATATATAAAAAAAAAGATAGAGAACCTAATTGGCTTAGTGGTGACGCTACCTGTGGATAAGAGGAAATTTCTCTAGAATTGCAACATGAAAAAAATAATTAACAGAAATAAAAATGTATAGCCGCCTTCATACATAAAAACATCATACATATAATATTATTATTAATACATTCGTAAATGTAAAAATTAATTAATTTTTATTTTTCAGATAGAAATAAATTTTCATCGGTATCATCAAGTAGGGCAGGGGTTACCAATCGATCGGTCTTGTCCATCGTTGCAACTCAAAGGAAAATATTAATGAAATACACTAAGAATTATCTTCAATTTTGAGGCTCACTTACTCAGTTGAATTATTTTATTGTGAAACACGATTCGATGTCGAAGTTATGAAGAAGTACTGATTACGCATTAGGTATATCGCATAGATCTTGGATACAATCAAGTTGACCACCCCTGATCTAGAGCTTTGTTGATTATTGTTATTCTTTTTTAATGTTTACGTAACAAATTATTAAATTTATTAAAGATTTTTTAATATATAATTTCGTTCAACTGTTTCTTTATGGGATAATAATGATAGAGAATATGGACAAACAAACAAGCGCCGACCATAGGCAGTGTTGCTACCCTTTGAGTTATGTTGTTTGATTCCTTTTAATAAATAAATCAGGACATTAATCAGTGCTCCAAGCCGCCTTAGTGGTAAGATTTGGTAAATAAAAAATTGTTACAAAAAGTTCTTAAAATAATAATGATACGTGATTTAATACCCGCTACCTCTTATTACTTGGTGCGATGTATAAATCGCCGTCCGAATTGTCGGCAGGGAAATTCCAAAGTAAGTTACGAAGCACTGATAAAATAAGCCCATTGGGGTTTGTAAAGAGAGGTCCGAACTAACTGTTCGTTTGGGGGCTGGGTGGAACGACGAGGGAGTTATGATTGTAACTGGCACAAGTGCAGTCAAACTAACAAGGAGTTAGTTAACAAGTGAACAGGTATTGATTTGGTAACAATTTTATCGACATGTGTATTCACTCAATTATTAATATGATGGAGTCTGTTATCTGTAAGTTTGTTTTTTTCCCTTTCTATAATAAGCATTCCCTAAAACGTGCCACCTAACCTGATCTTCGGTTTCATGCATCAAGTTTTTCCCATCCGCCCTCCCCACACCATCAGTCCGGGGAAGTATGTTTGCCAAGACGCGGTCTCAACTCCAGCACTCGTCTAGTTCAACGGTTGTTGGTTTATGTATTTCATGCATCCAGTTTTTCCCATCCGCTCTTCTCAGATCGTTGCACCATCAGTCTGGGGAAGGTCGCACAATATGTTTGCACGGTCTCAACTCCAGCACTCGTCTAGTTCAACGGTTGTTGGTTTCTGTATCGATTATGATACGACTGATTAAAAAATTTGGTTCCGTGATTAATAGCTCGGGTAAAGTCGGAAACTATAATAATACTGTAAGAAATTTAAAAAAAAACCTTTCATACATGTCACTGAAAACTGTAAAAGTTAAAATATTATATATCATAATTCATATATTACAAGAAATAGATATAAATAGTTGAACACTGAACGCAGTCATAAAAATCTATTGCCTCGCAAACAATCTCAAAAAAGCCCCATAAGAAAAATGAAACCGCTTATCCAGGAAGCTACTTCATACGAAACGTGACCCGGGGTGCATATATCGTCCGAAAACTGTTAAAAAACCCCCAAGGATTCTCTTCCGACCCTTCATTGTTGCTCCGTTACGATGTATGTGAACAGTTTACTTCAATCAAGGATATTGCATGGAATTTTGTCCCGTAGTTGCGAGGGTTAACAACTATATTGGCGTGTACTTTATGAGAGGACAGCATCATAAGACTTGATGTCTCAATTAGATTCAGTTGTCCAAGCGTAATGATCTGCTCTCGCAACCTATGATATCAGTTCATTAATACATACATCGATACGTTTTATATATGTTTACTAGTAATTTATAGTTTCAGTATTATTTGTGAGTATGAATTTTCAATATCTTATTAGTGCAATACTTATATGAAAAAGTGTTATAAATATAGCTAAAAATAGTTTAACTAATTTATTTTTAAATGTAATATAAGGGAATAATTTGAGCATAATTCTATCGGATTTGAAAATAGTATTTTAAAATAAGAAGGGCCGGGTTGACGTCGGGGGTTGCCATGACAACGAATTTATTGGTTGCTATAACAACGATCGAAAGATATTAATGTCACCAGATTCCGAACCACTACATGATTGTATACCAGGTGGATATTTATGTACATCCACTCGTATGAAAATGATATATAGAAAAAATAACATACATTTGCCAGTTTTAAAAATTAACGACAATATACAATGCAATTTATTCGCTATTAATGTTTAATATTTATGATAATAAATTTGTTTAACTAGTTTATTTCTAAGTATATCATATAAGGGATTGTATTTGAGGCACTGTACAGATGTTTTATTATAAAATACACTGATGTTTTCTTGTAATTTGTTATTTATTTATAAAAGATGAAAAAAACCAGCTCGACAGGTGCTGCGTTTGCTAAAGTATTTTAGTTTAGTGAAAGTTAGTCTACATCTGTGTTGTGTCGCAGATCAGCTCTACAGACATAATGTATACCACGACAGCAACTAAGATGTATGCAGACAAATATATTATATACTAGTTACTGGTAACAAAAGTAATTTAAAAAGTGTACAGTACATACATCATACACTATCGATACATACATATATGCGTAGCGAATGTGCAATGCAAGCCTCTCCCGAACACAGACCCTCGGTTGCACATGATTTACTCAGTCGCGGGACGTGCAAGCGTGAGGAACTCAGCCTCGAGGGAGGTGAGAATTGAGGGGGGGGAGGGGAAGGGTCGTCAAATAAGATTTTTTCCTCAATCGAGAGTCCAGGGACGCCAGAGGGCTTTTTCACATCCGGTTATACAATTTGTGATATAGGGGAATTTAGTCTAACTCCCAAGTCGTGACGATTTGTTATATTTGTAAAGTGAAACCAATTTATATCTTTACATGCGCCTATGTCAAGGTTTCTTAGTTATACTCTTACTATTATTATATTATGAGAATTCAGGAGTACAGTGAAAACAGTTCTAGATCAAAAAGGAGTCTAAATACATTTTGGCGACTGAGCTGTGAACCGCATCTGCATATCGTGTGTTCTGATGAACCAAACAGAAGAATGGCAAGAAAGGCTACGTTCAGAAATACACTTGCACGGGGATCAAACTATGGACAAACACTCCTAGTTTGGAAGAGGCCTTCATCTTGCAATAGATGATTACGTATAGGAATGCTGACGATACCGATGGCATTTAGAAAGCACCAACTATTGGTAAGGCCGGCAACGCTTCCGTGACTTCTGTGATGTCGCGGTTGTCCATGGGTTCGTTTGCCCACCAATCCAATAAAAAAAATTGAAGCATCCACTAAGAAACAATTTTTTAAATTAAAAGTATATAAAAAAAGAAAGTCATCTGGAATTTTTTTCCCCTTTCTCTTGTATATTTACTATTACAATTATAGAATTACCGTAGTTACTAGAGATTACGTAAACTATAAGGGAGTCGTAGGGAGAAACCTTAATCTTCCATACCCGTGCATGGATATAACAGCTTACTTGGAAATTAACTATAACCGTAACTAATCTACTAAACTTAAATCAAAATTTAGTTCAGTTATGGCCAGGTCGCGCTATTGTAATTTCAAGATTTCTTTTTACAATTTTCATATCGATTTCGTTTGTTTACAAACAGACGTACGAAAATAAATTATAAGTGATACATATTTAAATTTACATACATATGTCATTAGTACTGTAGTGATACATTGATAAATATATTAAAACCTTTTATATTATATTACTTCTTAGAAAATTTATGATTTATGATAATAAATTCTTTATAAAAAGGAAACAAATTGTTTTATATTAAAATAAAAGCATTAGTCTTTCGATAGACATGTCACACGTCCGGCATGACAAATTGAGATATATATATATATATATATATATATATATATATATATTTTATAATTTCACTTGGAAGAATTTCAATTACATTGAAGATCCCTATATCCCTATTCCTATATCCCTATATCCCTATCCCTATATCCCTATCCCTATATCCCTATCCCTATATCCCTATCCCTATATCCCTACTACATACCTACATAGGAAACGGTACGTATGACAACATAACAACAAACGTATTTGTCATGGCCACTGTTCTGAGGAATTGTTCAACATCTTATCAGCCGCGTAATTCCATCATCGGACTACCCGCCACAATAATAAATTCTATGCAGTCCACCATCATTATCGACCACAAATGACGGTATTTCACTCAACGGCTTGATCCTCTGGTATTGCGGAGGGATGTCATATCTCTCATCATCTTTTATCGCGTTTACCGTGGGAAATTTCGTGGAATTGGAATTGTTCGGAATAATTCCTGCCGCTGTATCTTATAAAAAAATAATCTATCACCTGAATATATATTCACATTGGGGTATTCTGAAGAAAAGCGTGTTCACAAAAGACCGGCAATGCGGCGTTGCTTGTGTCAATGAGTAGCGGTGATCATTTAATATCTGGTGACTTGTTTGGTCGTTTCTTTGCTCTTCTATGTAAAAAAAAAAAACAGTCATTCGTTTATCATTTGCACCACACGCAATTTTTATTACCCCGGGTTGAATTATTTTTAAAGTGTTAAAGGTTCTTCAGAGAACTACAGGCGTGGCCATAAATAAGCCAGGTTTTTGGGTGCTGTTGTGATATACATTGTACACTATATAGCTGTCAGCGGGTTTTCCTTTACAAAAGGGGCGGACGCGTTGCCCTTTTGGCGGCCTGGACTGTCAACCTTTTGTAAGTGAAAATAGTGTTTCTAGGAAAACATTTAAGTTTATCTGCTATTGAAAATAAATCGGTATTGCCTGTGTATAACGTACATATTAGTTTATCAATCAAAAAAATAATTCGTGGGCCTTAATTGGGTCAACTTATTTTAATTCATTATTGATAAATGTTCTGTTTTTAAAATTATTGCTATTAAGAGTGTGAAGAATATTTTGAAATCTTCCTGTTCTTAATATAATTTGTATTCGCGGTCGTATTTTTTATTTGCTATTACTGCGGTAGAAAAAAGAGACTTCTCCATTGTCACAACCTCCATATATTAAAGCACATATTTAAAAATAATGCAACAGAATGAAATAATTCGGCGTCAGGGCATACCTAAACATTTAAGTATGAATCTGAAGATATATCCACAAAATGACTGTTGTTTGGATACGATGTAAAAAGGTCGTTACTCAACAACAACAAAAAGAGAAAGAAGGGTAAATAGTAGCACTCTCATGTTTTTAAGACTCGAATTACAGAATAAGAGCAGTGTTGGTATTTAGGAAGCCAAATAAGGAGCCCTTTGACCACAGGTAAGTATCGGCATCCGGTTACTGAGTTTTTACTTTTTTTTTTCGCGCCTACTTGTATTTACTTTGTTGAGAAAAAGGTATAATTAATGAGGTATGATTTTATAATTTGCGCCTTAAAAAAATTCTCATTTTTTAAAAAAAATAGGCTAGCAACTTATTTTATTTTATTTTATTTTTACAATTTTAGGAAAGTTAACAGCTAGGTATATAAAAATATGTAAATATTTAGATTGATTATAAGGCCAATTAATAACTTCCACAGATATTTATAAAAGAACATAATATGCGTATCAATAAACCAAATAGTACAGCAAACAGGTTAATAAACAAAAGCATCAGTGAACACTACACAGAATACAAAAAAATGATAGATAAGATACAATACATATACAAACGTTTTTAACACATAAGTTAACTTCTAGCGCCTAACCCGTTACCTACTATAAAATAACTGTTACATAGCAATCGCTTCAGCTTACTTTTATTGTAACCATTCCAACTAAGCTAATAAATAGCTTCTTCTACTAGGAAAATGTGAACTATTGTGTTACTAGGAACTAAATAGTGAACAGAACTTACGTTCTTAGTTCGTAAGCACAGTCCTAACAAACTAAGTTATTACCACTTCATTCACTTTAAATATTTTCGAATCAAAAAACATTCTAAACTACAATGTTATTTAGAAACAAGAATTGCGAGCGGCATTCTTATTAAGTAAAAACGTAAATACATAATAATTTTAGTATTTTTTATATTTATTCTTATATTATTTATTAAGCAAATTATATCAATTATTTTAATTGCGTTATTATTTTATGTTGAAAGACATTTATTTTATTTGTAAATAAATGTTTTTTTGTTACTGGCAAGCACTAATAAAACAATGCATTCGAAACATAGTACAAGACGTAGGAATAAAATGTTACTTTAAAAGAATATAATGTAAGATCTCTCCTTCTCCCTCTCTCTCTCTCTTAAGCTTTTCTACAAACAAAGAAATATCAATTCAAAAAGACAAACCTACCGAAAATAAAATTCATAAGCATTTTTTATGTAATATTACTAATTACGCTGCTAATAAAATATGTACCAGTAATTTTACTCTGTTCAGAATTGCTCTTTTACTTTGTTCGGAATTTTAAAAATAAGCGTTCTGAAAAATAACGTCACCGCGATGTAAGCCGAGCTAGTGACATCTAGTTGAAACCAACTACAATCATACAAGGGTTACATACGGTATAAAATGTAAATTCGCTGTAATACCAAACATACGGTATCACATGACGTGTGGTCGTAACACAATAGTAGCCGGAATTATGCGGTCGACTGTACGGGCTCGCTTTGTCTCGTGTAAAACTAGAGCTTAACGGCTCGGTATGGGGACGATAGACGGGCAATAATTGCGGCGGATAAGCCGGTCCAAATGTATTTTTATTATCCATTTGCTTTGAATGCAGCAGTATGCGACACTCTTGATTATCTGTATACGTTCGTTTAGAATATTTGAATTTCAATTTATAATATGTGAAATACCAAATGTTATTTTCTATTTCGCAAGTACCGATCATTAATTTTCAGATTACTGTGTGATTTGATTTTGCTTTACCTTTGTCAAAGGATTCCAATCATCGCCAAAGCGTATTGTGTTGTCGTTCATCAACTTGTTTGTAGGAATGCATTTTAAAATGCAATTCTGCAAACACTGGTGCTACCTCCAGCGGTTTCCGAACCGATACGACATTGGAAAAAAATACAAGTATAGACATTTCTTAAAGATAGGCAACACTTTTGCGATGCCTGGGTAATGCTTGTGGATGTTTATGAGCGGCATTGATTGGTTTTCATCTGGTAATACGTTTGCTCGTTTTCCTTCCTATACCATAAAAATAAAGAAATAGATGCACTTAAAAATTTATATTTCTCTGAATGTATTACTCACTGAGTTAAATAAGCTTAGATGCAGTAAGGTTAAAAAAAATATAATGTTATAATAGAATTTGTATTTTTATATAGAATATTCTCCTTTATGAGTATATCGCATGTGGACATCATATACAATAAGTATACATATATAAATGTTTTGAAATATTTTTTGATTCTTAGCATCTGCTTAGTAAAAAATTATTAAATAAGTTCTTTGATATATTTATTTTTTAAATTAGATTATAAGATTGCTTTTATAAATTAAAAAAACAAGCTTATACATTTTTCAAAGGCCAGCAACGCTTCTGCAATGCCTAGGTTATGCTTATGGATGTCTGTGGCCGGCGATAATTGCTTTCCATCAGGTGATACGTTTGCTCGATTGCCTTCCTATCTCACAAAAAAAAGATTATTTTCATAAATCAAAAATAAGTCTTCACATTTATTAAAGGCCGGCAACGTTTCTGCAATGCGTAATACTTGCGGATGGCATACACATCCACAATTATTGCTTTCCATCAGATGACACGCGTCCCCGTTTGCCTTCCTATCCTCCTCCCCATAAAAATAAAGAAAATAATACACTTAAAAATTCTATACTTCCCTGAATGTATTACTTACTTACTTACGGAAATTAAATAATGTTAAATGGAAAGTAAGGTTAAAAAATACAATGGAATAATAGATTTTGTATGATTGTGATGCAAAATTCAAGATTAGATCTATATTCTCCTTTATGAATATATCGCATGTGGACATCATATACAATAAGTATAACACATACATGTTTTGATATATTTTTTGGTTCTTAGCATCTGCTTAGTAACAAGTTATTTAATAAGTTCTTTGATATATTTATTTTTAATATTTTAACAAAGTATAGTAATTTTAACATAATTTATGTATTTGTGTATGTTGTTTGTATATAATTTAGAAAAATATAATTTTGTACTTCGTGTACAGATTATATTTAATATGTAAAATATTGTATTCTGTTTTGGAAACTATAAATACATTCATGGAGACATATTTTTTACTAAATTTTAAAATATAAATTTAATTTTTTATAACAAAAAAAATTGTAGCGAATAATTTCACGGGGTAAGCTATTTTATTGTTAAAGTTTTATGACAGTCACTGTACAAAGGCTTTAAAGCCATCAAACGCCAGATCTGAGTGTCCGGACGATCATTACTATTTTCCCGGGGATTTTGCGGGACTCCGGGATGGGGCGACATCGGCACGGCCATTACACTTTATTGTTTTCCAGGAAAAAAAGGATTTTATCTTGGCAGCGTTATCCGCCATAAAATTTACCTATTAAATCGTCGTCAGTATTACGCTAAGTATTTTTGAATTTGGGTCATAAAGAGGAAACATTTTAGATCTGTGCCATTGTAGATGACTTTAGAAGTATCATTATCATTATTAAAAAGGTAAAATAGTCCACTGACAATGATAAGCCTCTCCAGAACTGGTAGGATTTGCCTACAACTCATGTACATATCAGTAAAGTAAAGAGTAATTTTACTGTTCGTCACTAGCCAGTGATTTTTTTTACGCCTAGCCTTGGTTTTAGGATGGTTATACCCCCATTGCAGGAGAACTAGAGTCACTGATATAGCTCTTAGTCAATTTAGCAGACTGAAGTGCCAATGGGCTGGACACGTTTGTCGAAGAACCGACAACGGTCGGAGTGCTGGAGTGGAGACGAATTTATCACCTGCGGTGTTCCCACGTTATTATGACATTGGGGTATTCAAGAAAAGAGCGTATGTATTTGTTAAATACCACTGGATCTGCGACGCCTCCAGCGGTGCGGCTGTTTATAGTCGGCAGTGATGGCTTATCGCCAGGTGATCCACATACTCGTTTGCCTGCTCTGTTATATGCCACGTCTCGGCAAAAGTAGTGTGAGACGAGTTAGAGGGATCTTCATTAGGTTGGGTGGTGCACCTTGGATGAGGCCTATGTCCAACAGTGGACTGCCGTGGGCTGATATTGATATTGATACCCATCAACCAAACATCGGAGACTCGTCGTTTGTGAATTTGCAGGATACACCACGAGCATCCTGCTTGTATTTGTACAATATTTTTTTACAAGAAATCACCATCATCAGGTGCCCATCATAAGCAATACTTGTGCCCATCATAAGCGAACAGTGTAAATACGTTTCCTATCTTTAGTACTTTACCTAATTTACGTATTACTCTTACTTAATTAGGGCAAGATTTACTGGAATTGAAAATAAAAACAAATGAATAAAGGAGTTACGCCACCGACTCTCGATAGTCATCGAATGTAGCAATAGCTTTGTGGTGGGGGAAAGGGGGGAGGGCGACCTGAGCGGTCGGTCAGAGATATTGGGTCCAGGGGCGCAGCGCAAACACACATATGTATCTAAGTAAAAAAAAACTAAAGGAAATGAAAAATTATAGGTCTAAAATTAATCACAATACATAAACATTTATAGCACTTAAACAGTATTCTTTTTTATGGCAAGGAAGGCAAACGAGCAGGCGTGTCACCTGATGGAAAGCAACCAACACCGCCCATAGACATTCGCAACGCCATATGCAGTGCGGAAGCGTGGCCAACCTTAAAGTGGGAGGGATTATGGGAGTGGGAGTGAGAATCGGAGGGGGAGTGGGAAGGGGAGGGTGTTAGGCCTCCGGAACTCAGAACGCTCACCGTACGAAGCGCGGTAGACAAGCTACCACTAAGACGCCGGTTTTCTGCGGGAGTGTGGTACTTCCTCGGGCGAGCCGGCCCATTCATGTTACATACAAATAATATGTCATTCTTGACAAAGTATTCGTCTGCAGCGTGGTTCTACCACTAGAGAAAGTAGCTGAAAACATTCATTTAATAAAGGTTTTTTTTGAGTTTTTAATGATGCCTATAGATTTTATTGAAAAAAGCACTGAAAGTATAAACGCTAGAAAATTAAAGGCTGTTTATTAATATTTGTTTTTCATTAAATATTTTGTGTTCAAACAACTTACAGATAGTATAGGCTCATTATTTAGATTGATTTGATTCGAAGATGTTAATGCTGGTAGCCTATTGGCTTTAACAGCTTTATCGTATTCAGGGCTATTATTTAGAGTTATATTAAATTTACTAAATTTCTTTATTATTATATAATATAATAAAGAGGAGTGACTGACCCGACTAGTGATGAAGCCATTCAACGCTAAATAACTAACGAATATGAAAAAAATAATAAAACCATGCTATTTAGGAGACGAAATAAAGAATTATTATATAAAAAAACACCGACAAGGTACTTAATTCACACCGCATGCAGGCGTATCGTGTAAAAAGGCAGTCAAAGCAGCCATAATTTAATCCTTAAAAACTTAATACCGAATTTATTACATTGAAACGGAAATAAAGTGCAATTTGAATGTATGAATAGAAAATAAGCCCGATCCAGAGGCGCGTGAGGGTTGCCATTTTGTGAACGTGAAATGGTAAAGCTCTCTGATAAAGTACGCGGTTACTCAAATTTTATTATATAATGGTAACACACAAAGCATAGAGTAATGGTAGAGGAAGTAACACAACTTCACAGAATACCACCGGCATGTTGTGGAAGCATTTTACTGTTACCGCGTTTCGTACCTATTCCTTTCTTTTCTTCTACTCCTTCTATAACTTCCTTCTTTCCCCTTATTAAATTCTTTGCCCCTACTATTATTTATATCCTTCTCCTAAGGTAGGCAACGCATCTGTAGGCCCTCGCTCTTTTTCCTATAACTTTCATTAAAAAAATTCATCATATAGTTCTCACATAAAACGAAAGAAGTATCTTCAAATGATCTCATTTTATTAATTTGTACAATAAATAATTTATTCATTTTTCTTTTTCATTTCATTCGTTGTTTCATTTCATTGTATTTATGTTTTTATTTTCTGCTGGAAGGACATTCATTCACCACGTTTGTCCAAGGTAGATTGGTACGGAACACAGACTTGTAATAAATACATGTTAATCATACATATAATCTATTTATTCCGATGTTGAAATTAAACTCACGACCGAACTGACCCACGACACAGAAGACGGAAGCTTTGCCCTTGTGCCAATTAGGTCGTCATTACAAAAATTAAATAATAAATGTAGTTTTCTTTTTATTATCCCAGAAAAGCTACCGTTATTGAATCAGCTAGGATGATATTAACGTAAGTATGTCATAATTAAAATTTAAATATATCATAGCTATACATCAAGTGTTATAATTACTAACATTTGGGGGTGAAATTCAAACAAATACAAGCCCTAGTTGCTGCAGTCACGCCCTTCTAGTAATATAGTGGTCACCATTAAAAAATAACGAGTTCGTTCACTATAAACAACCTAAAGCTATTAGAAGTACGGCGAACGAAATTTCCCTTATCGCGGCAATATTTCACCGGAGAGCCTAGCATTAAGCAGAAATAGAAAACATCGCCTTGGGGAAAATATTAAAAAAAAAACAACGCGCCTAACAAATTACCTTCTTTCACCTCGATTAAGTGATCATTACAGGAGTAAATACCATTTATAATGGCGCGCGGACAGGAATAGCGTGGCGAAAAAATCGCAGGAAATTGTGCGTGAGGTTACAAAGGAAACGTAGGCGCTTCCGGGTTACATATATATTCTTGATACAAATAACTCATGTTTTGGATGCGATATTTGACAGTTGTATTATAAAGTAAATCGGAAAGCAAACGAGCGAGCGGGTCGTCTGATGGAAAGCGATCAAAACCATCCAGACATCTGTAACAACATATCTTCTTCTTTATGTGCCATTTCCAACCTGGATATCAGCGACCGTTTGGCCGTGTTTAGCCCCATCTCCAACTTGTGTGGTGCGAACTTCTTTTTGGAGGAAACTTCAAAGATGTTTTTTGTATTTATATAGAAACAGTTCATATGGCCTACAATAATTTCGAGTCTGGTAACTCCGCCGCTAATCCGCATTGTCGAGTGTGGTGGGTTCACGTCCGTTCCTCCAGAAATGGTGGGGCCAGTGTTCCAGCAGTCGAACATATATGGGCTGTGATATTGGTACTAAAATATCCGCTCAAAAACCAAGGTTATTTACATAAACGGACAACCGACAACTATTGGAGGCTAGACAAATGTGCTGTGGGAAGCTCTCTGATTAGATGAAGTGACTAGGTGACACGTTTCCAAGAAGACCAATGTGCATAAGTGGATTATCAAAGGCTGATGAAAGTACGATATAGTGACTTAGAACTGTGTGATGTATTTTTAATATTCAATATCAGCCCGCGGCAGTCCACTGTTGAACATAGGCCTCACCCAAGGCGCGCCACCTAGCCCGATCTTCGGCTACATGCATCCAGTCTCTGCCAGCCGTCTTGCGCAGATCGTCGCTCCATCTAGCAGGAGGGCGTCCCACATTACGTTTGCCGAGTCGCGGTCTCCACTCCAGCACTCGTCTACTCCAACGATTGTCGGTTCTCCGACAAACGTGACCAGCCCATTGTCACTTAGGTCTGCTAACTTGAAGAGCTAATATCTATTTAATCGTTTTTAAACTATCTTCCTTTGAAGGTTGGCATTCATCGAATTGTTATAGGGACTATAACTATCGTCGAAATTTACTTAGACAGGTTTTTTCCTGGCCCGCCTTCGATGTTTTATGTTGATAAAGGAAAAAAATTGTGTTGATATTTAAATTATCAAATTATATTCTCTTGTATTACTAATGAAATTACTCCATTTATAAATGTGCCACATGGTTTAAATAGAATATTTTTATTTAAGGATTACACTTCCTTGTACGGCGGGTCAAATCTTCTTTTGTTTTCAGGGTTACATCTAGAGCCACATCAATCTAAACGGTACTGATGTTTACTGGAGCGTGGAAGGCATTGACGGAACATAAAAATTCCCGAAGGGCGGGGAAATAAAAAAAGAGTATTATTTCCTTTAGTCGTCACCGACATCACGTTCTAATGTGCGAAATAATATTTCTCCCCCGTAATAGAGGGCGCCGCGGGCTCTTGTCAGAAGAGGATCGACGCGCAGGTAGGGTTGCCAACTGTATGTGGTGGTAATCAAATTACTTAAAGATAATTATGACGATGATGACAGAATGGTGTGCTAAGAAACATAAACGAAAAGGCAGTGGCTTAGGGTGGAAGACGATACGAAGAAAATAGCAGGGACAATGTGGATGATGACAGCTAAATATGGATCGATGTGGAATATTTATAGCAACGTATACTAAAAGACAAAATAATGCTACCAATGTCAAAAATTAAGCTTCATAATTTATTAAAGAATAAAAACATTGTTAACAAAGCCGATTCCGAAACGAAGAAATTTTAAGAACAGGACAACCCTACTTCTTCTTGTGGGTAGTCGACTATGGGAGTATATAAAGGTATAAGTACAGCAGCATCTAATTTAGTAATAAAAATTAATCTGCAATCCCCAATCCACTCGCAAGGCAGTACGATTGAGGCAACATTTTTGTATAGATGATTGATGAATAATTTAAAAAGTACAATATATAGTAATATAATTAGTATAAGTCACAGGTTCCGGTTCTGAAGACTTTCTTCTTCGATATGGACGATGAAAAGATATCTTTTTATTGAAATTTAAAAATGAACTTTCTCATTTAAAACAAAAGTTGACAACCCTACACAATGTGCAGACACAATCCAGCGATCGGGTAATTCAATCCGCGATATAGCCGTGGGGCGAGACCAAAAGCAAAGGTAAGCCTCGATAACACAGGTACCTATTTATCGCGGCCGTGTACACCGCGTGCTCAATCAATAAAGTTTATTACGCGTTTCGCTAATGATTTTGATATAATGTACCCTCTGCGGCCATGATTAAATAATCAATATATTTATGTTATATATGAGGATAGTTTTTTTTTTTGGCATACTCTCCGGCGCCACGTCAGTTATATCCCCAAACAAACCTTCGAATGGAATTCGCTGGTGAAAAGAAAATGTGGGCGCCCAAAACAAACTTGGCGGCGCACTGTGACGGTCGAAGTGCAGAAGATGGGCCTCTCCTGGAGCGAAGTAAAGCGTATGGCCTCCAACAGGTCGAGATGGAGAAACGTCGTGTCTGCCCTATGCCAGGGGCACTTAGGACTTAGAGAGAGATGAGGATGGTTTTTTCTTTATAAATATTAACTCGGATTCCTTCTATCGATCTTCTCGAAATCTATCGATTTGGTTGTATGATCGGTACGAATTTTGCAATCGGTTTTAAACTAACTTCTCGATGAGGTACAAACTTGAAACTTCACACGCGTCGTGCCAAGTCGGTTTCGCCCGACTTGTCGCCAAGTCATTTGATGTTCTGACTAAAGATTAATTAATATATTATCATACAATATTTTATTGCATCAACAATCCGTTAGTATTTCGGTCGTTGAGAGTAGTTTCACTTATTGTATCATCACGAAATGTGTTAGCATAACTGAGAATTCAATGACAATGCAATATTAAATCTACTTTTAAAACGAAAAAGGTATACAATAAGTATAAAATAAGTATAATAAGTACAACGAAATAACGACTTGGTCGAATTATTCATGTATCAATCGTCTGTCATGCAGCCTACGTTTTTTTGCTATTTCACATTTTTAGATACGTTTTAAAAATTGTATTAATAATTATTTAACTATCATGTACAATATTGTACACTTGTCCTTTATCTAGCTTTAAAAGCTTTTTCTGTTATTTTTGAGAAGCTTTATTGAAATAATAAAGAAGCCTGTATAAAATTTGGTGTTCATATCAATGGGATTTGGAAAAGTGTACAAAAATTATCTAAAATTCTTATGCAATCCCAATCCAACCAAGAGAGGGAATAAAGGCAACACCCCTTAATTATAAGGAGGGCTTATGTTCATTTGAGCACTCTTATCGCTCTCTTATCTGTATCATTATCAACAGCCTGCGGTAGATCCACTGCTGAACTTAGGCCTCTACCAAGATGCGCCATATAGCCTGATATTTGGCTTCATGCATCCAGTTACTGCCAGCCGCCCTGCGCAGATCATCGTACCATCTAGCCTGGGGGCGTTCCATACTACGTTTGTCAAAACACGGTCTCCATTCCAACACTCGTCAAACCTAGCGGTTGTCGGATCTCCGATAAATGTGACCAGCCCATTGCCACTTCAGTCTGCTAAATTATGGCTGTATTGAAGATTAGATAATTGGTTCAAGTATTTACTACTGTACCATAAATGTGAAACTAAATGATAAACAAATGGATTTATTTAAGAACTTTAGAATCAGTAAAGGTTTTAACGTTAGAAATTCAAATAAACGCGACTTTCGCCACTATTCGAGCATTTGCAGAATTTATTGTACAATCTCGTGCAATGATTGCCAGATAAGCTTCTCCTTTCACATCGGAACACGTATGGTGGATACATACGAGTTGGCACAAAAGAATTGGCGCGATATCGCGTCGTCGCTGCGGCGGCCATCTTGACGGGGGACTACAGCCACCGCCGGGCGTTTGGAAATCGAAACTTCACTCTTGGGACGCGTCATCGCGATGTACGTTTGCCGTTTCGTTTCACGACGACTACTATCGCATACATATTGAGTTATATATATATATATATATATATATATATATATATATATATATATATATATATATATATGCGATGACTGATATGACAATTGGTGGTCAATTACCTAAGTTTGAGTTATATATGGTTTTATTCAATGGCGATGGATGACGGTGTGCTGACATTATACTTGTGACTAGCACGTACGTTTGCCTGCTCTGCTTTTAAAAAATTGAACTTTTATTCCAAAACATATAATAAAGACTTTGAACAATTGAACTTGAGTTTTGAGTCTTTATTTGAGTAACCAACTCAAATAAAGACATATTACATGTTTTAATCTAATATAACATTCTGCGATACAAACTAAGTAATGACGTCAAATATTAATAAATGTAATATTTGAAAAACTGACCCTCGAGAGTGATTTGCAACTCCTTAATGTCATACTTAGGTAAACTTGGCACGAGTCGTTGCATGGGAAAACTAAATAAAACAACTCTATTATTTAAGTTAATCAAATGACGTGCACTTAATGTCTTTTGATAATTATCATTCATAATTACTGGGTTCAAGATAGAAAGATAGTATCAGTAGTAATAATGTAGAATACATTTACATATAAACAATTACCTAGGTTCAATATAAATGGTGCGCAGGGTTCGGGACAGTCCCAACGGGATCCCGCAGGCATTTGCCGACAGGTTTGATTGTCAGCACCTGAACCATTGTCAAATGGTGCATACACTGACAAATCAAGCTTATCTTAGGTAAAGTAAGATTAAGATTATAATGAATCATATATGATAAATGTCAATCTTTAGTCCAAATATTAATTGACCTAAGCGACAAATTGGACAAAAACAGCTTGGCACGGAATGTGTTAAAAATTTATCTATTACCATTAAAATAATGAAAAAAAAAATCACTTAATTTTTAAATAAGGAATACTAAAGTATTAATGAATGCACTTTGAAGCGTAACAGCATTCCTGGGTTATGTTAGGCATTCGCGTGACACGGTTAAATAAAAAAAAAATGCGTACGGCGAATTTTATACGGCCAGTATTTAACTCCTTTATCTAAATCAGAGGACAACATACATATATTTTCGTGTACACGTGATATTATAATCTGTATACACTTTAAAGGGGAGTTTTGATTCTTTTTTATTATACATCAGTTATTTTGTGTTCCGTAATTAGTAACAGAGGTTAACTCAAGGGAGCTTCTATTGTAGTTTAGTGTTTATATAAATTTAAACGACACTTGGCTCAATGGTTGGAGAATATGACTTTTGAGTCAAGAATTCCGGGTGTAAGTCTCGATTTGAAAATGAAATTTATTTTAAACACAAAAATATATCATTTTATTTCTTTTAAATATAAAAATATGAAGCACAATTATGTATGGTATGAACATATACGTACGCTCTTAATATCCGAGCGTAAATATATATATATATATATATATATATATATATATATATATATATATATATATATATATATATATATATATATATATATATATATATATATATATATATATATATAAATGTGTAAACGATATATATGTACGTGTGTAAAAGTAAAAAAGAGTCTAACCGTACCTACTGAAGTGAGGGTTTCAATTTGAAATGTCTTAGAATATTTTCCGACCGCGAAAAATCCTAGCATTTGAAATTTAAAAAGAGAAAACGACCACTATTTCTGTGAAAGAGAAAAAGTAAACGGGGCGATTGATGATTTTTATTGGAACTTTACGTAAATTTATTTCCCCTTTTGTTGGGCTCATTTGCAAAATTATAGATGCTAATGTACGTATTGGAGGGTAGACTGTTTTGAATCCGTCGATAAGGCGGCGTCGCGAGATTTTTGGTCGGTAAAAGCTTGTCATTGAGTATTTTCGGCTATAATTTCGCTGTTAATAGTAGTATAGTATCTTCATTACAATTTAACGGAGGTCAGTCCATTTGAATATATTAAAGGGTAGCGAAAGGGAAGGAACTAAACGTCAAGATTAGTATTTTAGATCCTCCGAGTAACATATTATTATTGTTCGTGAAATTCCTTCTATAAATTTTTGTTCGCTTTTAACAGTGAACTCGTATTTATTACCAAAAAATACGTATGTACAAACGTACCAATGCTTCTGTTTATGGAGTCATTGGTCGCGGATTTAATTGCCGCTTCGAAAAAAAATACCCATATTTGTATTTATACCGAGCCTGGGTACCCTGCTCATCCGCCTTGGAAAACAATCGTGACACATTTAATATAGATAGACATTAACTATCTCTTTATAGATGGGTAAGTCCATGACCAACTGTGAGACATATAAAATTCATCCAAATCATGCTTACATGATGTTACTTAAACGGAATTATGATATTAATTAAAGGAAAGGGCCTTTAAGTAACATCACATGCCTGGTAAAATTTAATTAGGTATATAATAACAGTTGTTTTAAGTTTTATCCCAACCATTTGGATGAATGGCGATCAAGTACGGCGGTTCTTCAAACTTCTTTCCACGCACCACTACCTTTTAGACCCAGCTATCTCCAGCGGTGTTTCTGAACGCATAGGACACTGGAACCTTCTAAAAATACACTTTACACATTTCTGAACGGGACTGCTTCTGTAATGGTTATGACACTGCGGATGTCTATGGGTGTCGTTGATTGATTCAGGTGCCATCAGGTGACACGCCTGCTCGTTTACCTACATATCCCATATAAAAAAGTTGTATAAGTGTCTTATCACTGGAAAAAGGGGATTTATTAATGGTGTCGGTACCATTCCGTCACGAGTCTAGAGTTGTCCTTGGTCACGAACGCTATAACACCTCAAGCCTTGCTCACACGCCAGCGTTCCTTTGGTGTGAAAATGGGATATAATTTTGGGAGGAATAATCAAAAACAGATTCGCGTGCCCACCGGGCATTAGCACGGCTCTGGGTAGGGCATGTTAATGTTGCTATATAACGCTGTATGTACGTAATGAACCGGGGAAAATTGTGTTACCATAAAAATAATTGCGTTTCCTACCTCCCCCCCTCTCTTCTTATACGTCACTCGATTAGCTCCCGGGCTACTGCAATGAGTTTTGCAAATATATATCTCTCTGTATACAATTTTGTTAAGGTTTTTCCTTATGGCTGTGAGGAGTAGGTGTGGAGGTAGTTCTGTCTTATGTTTGCTTCAAAGAAATACATTAATTTCATTTTCTTTCAAGCGTGCAATAAATAATTCAGCAATGACAGATTTGGAATAAAGTTTATATCAATGTATTATATATTTTCAGCAATATATTTTTTATTAAACGCCATGTGAAAATTCGTATCTTTTTTTTTCAATTTTGGCGTACTGTTATTTTAATTATAAACTCACTTTGTATTACTACTACTTATGTACGTCTTAGAGTTTAATTTGTCTTTATCAAAAAAATTTTTGGCAAAAAATGGAGTCTAATTAGCTCGGTACTTAAAATCAAGTAAAATAGTTTACAAGTGTCTTGAAATATATAATCTAAAGTTATGTCATGATGAAAATTAAAAAAAATATGGCTAGACACAGAAAATAATTTCGTTTTCTTCAGTACCTTTAAGGAACTTTTAATATACTGTATATAAATACAAAAAAAATTAAAAATAGCAGCTATAAACGAACATAAAATAAAATTACTGTGTTATTGTTGTAATTTCTCGTTAAAAATCTCAAGATCACTGTTTTGAATTACAGCCAAAAATCTTTTCTTGAAAGAAGAAGGAAAACCAGTTAGCTGGTAAGTTGCCAGCTAACTAGTTTTCCTACTTCTATCTATTAAGTAAGCAATACCATGTATTGTCTACTTTAGGATAAAGATGTAAATAACAGGGAGGGAAGAAGGAATTAATAGAAAGTGATAATTGAATCAATGTGAGGAGAAGAAAGATGTGAAGATCTAAAGAATTAGACCTCTGGATAGCTATATATTGCAATACACCCAAGGCGCTAATACAGAAAAATTCTACTACTTTACGCCAATGTTCTGTAAGGATATGGCACTGCCCTGGTCGAGCCGGACTATTGATGATTGCTCTATCACTATTAAAAGAAAAACGACTTCTCTCACCAACTTATATCAGTGACGTTGTTTTCATTTCATTTTCGTAATCGTATATTATTATCATTTATATTGTTTAATTTTGGTGCTGTATTATACAATATAGCTCGATTACAACGTTTAAGTGATGTGATATGAAATAAATCCATGTATCGTGACTGTTTAAATTGACTGAAAAAGTCCATAGAAGTTTTGATAGAATATCCACTGTTTTATTAAGACGTAACGTGACAAGCTGACTAGTTACATTTCAAGAGATTTGATATCGTTGTATTTTAGTTGACACTGGCATAATAGTCATAACTAATTGCCATCAAAGAAAAGGAAAAAGGGTCTTTATTTACATACTTATGTCACGATCAACATTTAAAAACAATTCTGGAAAGATCAATAAAGTTGTCCCCAAACATTGTAACGTCGCAAAAATTCCTTGTCTGTATATATTTATTTACCGTGTTCGCGGATGGGAAACAGCGCCGTAACAATGTTATTATGTATATCACTTTCAGTAATATGACACCTGTTCGATAAAGCAACAAGCTTGATTGTCAGTTACGAGCCGGGAGGAAAACGTATCGTGCAGTCGCGTCGTTTAGCAACCCTGTCTTTCCACACTGACTGATTCTAGTAGAGTTGTAATGTAAAAATATTTCAACAATATTTTTACGAATGTTATACTCAACCATACTTTTTTAAATCTTCATTCATTCTTTCATCATCATCTTCGTTAACAGCCTACGCCAGTCCACTGCTGGACATAGCCCTTAGCCCAAGAAGCGCCACGTAACCCGATCTCCAGACATATTTGTGCTATTTTGGCTGCCACCCTTCGCAAATCAGAGAGGCACTAAAGGAAAAAGAAGAAAGTACAATCAATTTGACGGAATTGCAGAATATTACTTTTAATATGAAAGAGATAAACAATTGAGCGCGCGAATCACTTAATACTAAGCAATCAGCGCTGCAAAATTGACATATAGACGTAAAAGAACAGATATATAATTTATATGAGAGGATAGGATGTGCATAATGGAGAACGGAAGAGAGAAGTAAAAGAAGAACTAAGCGCAGAAGTAAAGCTATTACTCAAAAGTCACATTCTGAGAATAAGGTACTTCTCCAAACGAGTCAGCCTATTCATTCTTTAAACAAAAATTAACAAGATTTGAACATTTTTAAAACTTCTGTCACTTAATAAATTTTTGACTATAATTACGCGAAATAAACACGTTATGTAAAATGATTTAGAGTGAGAGATTTTACTCCAAAGAGATATGGCCATAAAAAATTTCGCCAGACAGATGAGGAATATTAAGGGAAATAACATTCGAAATAGATTCGAGTAATTGTCGAATATAGAAATAATGCTTCACAATTATATGCTTATGCTTCACAATTATAGAAAAAATAATGCTTCACATGTTTAATATGAATGGACCTTATGTGAGCTATCGAGTTGCCTACGATACGACAATAAATCTTGGTAGAGGCAGTAACAATGTACCGTTTTTCGATACTCCGATACCAATTTACGAGACTGGTCACCGGACTGACTTTTATGTTTCCTCCGATACTTAGTGCTCAAGAACAAATGTTTGGTATGTTTTTGTTGAGCTATTTTGGTGGCAGTAACTTGTTTTATGTTCATTGTTTACTACAGTGCCCTGCTATTTAATGTATGTCTGTTTTCTTTCTGTATACTAGGCATGTCTGTTTGTTGTTGTGTCAATAATACGCACAGTTAGATAATGAAACATTTTAAGACAAAAGTGAAATTTCCAGGGTGAAAGTACTAGTATGAAAAGAGTGATGAAGCAAAGAAAGTGTGTCGAGATCGTAGCAAATGAGAATTCGTTGGAGATGATCTCTACCTACTCCTACGGGAAACACAGCGTGATAGTATTATAAGTATGTATGTATGTACATCAAAGGTCTAAGCATTTTAGAAGATGATTTGTTACAAAAATTGATTTGTTAAAAATATTCCTCTCGATGCAAAATCAGGAACGTAGTATACCGCAAAATGAAAACTTACCACCAGAACCAAAAATCTACGTATCTACGCTGTACAAAATTTTCTATCGGTCGTAAAGTTGTGAGACTGAAACCATTCGACGCAGTATATTTTTTTCTGATTCGAATATGCAATAATTTTTTTTGAGATCTGTGTCATATTACAGCATTTTTGCCGTGTGCAATATGTTTAAAAGGGTTACAAAGATTTTTCGTCACGTATTAATACATAGATTCTGAGTAGCAGAAAACAATATATTTCTAGCATTCCAAAACGACACATTCTGAACAGGAATTCGCACAAATCCGTGTAACAATAATACGAGAACAATAACGCAATAATCCGCGCGAACAATCAAAATTAATTTCGTGCGATTTGGTCAACCCTGTAATTCCGCCCGCTCCTAACTACCCCGGCCACCAAAACTTGGCATAACCGTAATAAATTACTATCCAATCCAACTTGGTCTAATAAGACGCCCTGGGAGAGCCTCATTGGCTCCGCCATTCCTCCATCTATGAAATGTAAGATAATCATTAATTTAATTGAGTTTGGATACACTTAGGAAACATTAATTGATATAATGTCTATAGTTCAAAAGCTATGAATGGATGTAAGAATTCAATGGACTAAGTTTCGACTTTAGTGTAAGGTAAATTTAGAGAATATATACCTCACTGCCTTAAAATACGCTTTATACGGTGTGTCCCTCCTTGTAGGGTAAAAAAATTACTCAATTTTTTAATTAATTGTAATTTGTTCTAAAAGAAATGACGTTTAATTAAAACATTGTTTTTAAAATAACTGTTTTCTCATAAAAAGATATAAACATTATACGATAAATTACAAATGTGTGAACAATCTGTCAATGTCAACATAGCATTGGATGACGTCATCGCGTCAATTGTTCATTGCGGTACGGCGAGACATTTTCATTTTTATGTATTAATTTTTAATTTCAATCAACTAATTTAAAAATAGTTTTTATAATAAACACTTTTAGATCAAACACTGTTGCTTTTAAATTAAACTTTATTATTATTTAAACTATGTATGGTTTTTTTATACCATAAAAAGGTCATGCGGATGAAATGAAATAATTTATTAATAAAAAGCTTTTAAACTCATAACCTCACACCAATATTGCCTATTTCAATGGTACCATTATAAATAGAAATAAAAAAAATATCTGTAGGCCAAATAAATATTTATCCTGATGCAGGAAACAAACTTGCCACTGACTGACACTGACTCCGAAAGCAGTAGATTCGCCTTGGAGGCAATTAGGTCGTCGTAATATTAGGGTTTAATTATGTATATACGAAATACGACTGCTGTTGTATTAGCATTTATATATTATAATTACTCCAGTCTAGACGTCTTGTCAATCCATCTTGGAAAAGCGTTGGGGGTTAATGCCCATTACTCCAGAAATAGAAAAGCTGTCCAAAAATGACTTATGCAGCACATTTCAAACTAAATATCTCAATCTTGTTAGCACTTTGAAAAAGAAGACCCCAAGAAATTCACCCGCGACATTTAACAGGTAAGTTTGCAAAATCGACTTAATTCACTCTTAGCATATAATTATTTAGTCCTTCAAAATGAATTGAAAGTGAAGCACCATCCGATTTTCGAGTACTAGAGCAAAGAGAAACACTGGAGTACAATTACACTAAAATTATTCACGAAAAAAACTCCATCAGACGAGAAATTATAGCCCTAAAACCATTACCACACATACAACGGTGCATTGAAGCAAAGTGAAGTGTAGGGGTCGTGAAGTGGGGGGACGAGACGGGTAAGGGGATTCAGACGCGGGGGGGTATAATCCCGTAATTATCGGCTTAACTCTAGACGACATTTGCAGGTGGAAACTGTAAACGCTCAGGTGCTTTACGTAGGTATTTTGGTGTCACACCGACACACGCTGCCGATTGATAATTGATTTATATGGGATTTAGCGACAGGTTAGACAATGGCACCTTTGAATAAATACGGTGTAAAGGAAGAATCCGATTTTGGTTCTCTATTTTATATTATAAAGAGAGATGTTATTTTTCATTTTTATTTGATTATTACATCAACTGAAAAAATAAACAAATAATAAAAAAATGTAAAATTACTCATAAGCATGTTTTCTTTAAAAACCTTTTAATTTGTAAACAATATAATTAAAATTATGTATAGTAGATTAATTAAAGAAATAACAATGATCTCAGTCACAAGATATCTACCATATTCACTGCATGATCAGATTATGAAAGAATTACAAAGTAGATAAAATATCAATTACTACTTAATAACTAAAGTTCTAATATTTTTTTTATTTTACATATTTTATACATCTGTTACATATTATTAAGCTACAAAGGGTAAGTGCAGGTATATTTTATTTAAAAAATTTAACTATCATCTTTCACAAATACAAATTGAATTTTCATACCCGAAATATTTTAATAACATTTTTAAAAAAAATGTTTTATTTTCAACTAATTAATTGATAAAAATACTCTAATAAAATCTGTATAAGTTATAAAACAAAAAACGTTCATACATAAGAAACTTCAAAAATACACTTAAATATTTCTTAACTTTCTTAATTTCTTGGTTGCCTATAATGTTTTATAGGCAGCATTATTTTGTTCATATTGAACATATCTAAACTTTATCATTTCCTGTGTAAACATAATCGGAAATTGTACATAATAATAGCTAAAACTGTTCAAATACGAAAGCACTATCTGAGGCTGGAAAATAAATTGTAGCAACGCACAAGTTCGTAGACGGATCTGACAGCGGGGATTCGCTGAAGACTGGAGAGAGTTACGTTAAAATGTAACATGCTCTCACGAAATGTACTAGCGTGTACGACGAGATATTACGTGAACAATTTTGTTTCGATTTATGCTCGCCTAGTACCTACACTGAAACATTTTGAACGCTGTAAACTGAAGTGCGGAAGTGTCGAGTACTTTGTAAACTAACATTTCACTAATAACTTTGGTTGTTTTACAGTACTTTGTCATCGTTATGAACAACCATATAACAGTCCAACATAGAATATACATACATATAGATCTCGCTAAATTTGAATTATCGAACGGTTATATTCTTTGGCAATGCTGATAAATGTCTCACCTCTCAGCATCTTCTATCGCTTTTACCACGAGGAGTGCTCCGTGTACCGTACAACTCTCTATCAAGAAAGGTTTCGTCCCCACCATCTGGATGAGTGGCAATCCAGTACGCTGAATGCTGAACTTGTTTTTTACGCATTACCGCTTTGTCAAACCAGTTTCCTTCAACAATATTTTTAAGTCGATACTACATTAAACAAGAAACTTACACATTTCTTAAAGGCTGATAGCCCTTCTTTTTTTATGGGATAGGAGGGTAAACGAGTAAGCGTGTCACCAGATGGAAACCAATCAACGCCGCCCATAGACAACCGCGACAACGCCTTCTACACACATTCACCTTCTGCAAGGCCAAGGCCAATGCTTCTGCAGATTTTTTAAGCATCGTTTGAATTCTTAACTCATAAAAAAATAATAAGCTCTGTCGTCTGTCGTCATTCTGGCCTGGCTGATTGGCGACCGCAATTTAAGGAATGTGGCATAGTATAGTACCATTTTGAACATTGAGTGGGTCTCCTAACTTACCCAGCAGTGGATAAATCGTATTCTTCGTCATCATTATCTAAGAATCTACAGGCGCTAGTGCACCTTGGCTTGGTCAAGTAATAAATTAGAATAAAGAAAAATAAATGGTAATGAAAAGTAAAACATTAGAAGCATTTTCAAATTCCATAACAATTGAATGTCGTAGATATCCATTGCAGCAATAGGTTATTATTTGGATGCTATCTACACTAAAATAATCCAATCAGATTGCGATCAAATTTACTGAGTCCACAGCTAAAACGATTCCTATGTACCGGGCATTCGGATAACGTATGGTCGATCGAATTTTAATACCGGATTTACCTACTCTATGGTAATATCAATCTAGGAATTAATACGGGTGATTTTAAGCCGTGAATCGATTGTGAAAGGGGCGGTATTCGAGTGCATTCATCTTGATTAGTCGCCGCATAGGTATGGACCGTTTACCTATATAGAGAGACAATGCAATTGCGGTTATGGAGGATGGTAATGCTTATCTTAAAACTTATCTGCCGTCTATTCGTGCTTGAACCTTTGAAAGGGAAGTCCATACCTGTAAAAATAAAAAAATATTTAAGATTAACATATAAATTTTATATAATATGAAAATATTGTTTACCAATTACAATAATTATTTTATATGAATTGGCAGATGTTGTTCTCAGAGTTTTTTTTATAGGATTTGAATGGAAACAAGTAAACGCGAGGCCTGATACTACAACACGACACTGGAAGGTTACAATGTAGTTTTATTGGTTCGGTAATATCGATAAAGGTAGCTGGTTCAATTGAGTGGTGGTGCGTGGAAAGAGGTTTTAGAAGGGAAAATGCACAAAAAATATATCTAAATCTTCGTAAGCGTGCAAAACACATAAGGTAAGATAGAAAATATAAAACTAATGACATTAAACATCTAAAACTAACGTAACGAAACATATCATTTATTAAATACACGTAATGTATACACAAGTTTTTTTGGCAACCCTAAGAGCAAGGCTGTACATCATAATGACATATGGCGTCTTTGCAACTTTAGTACGTTATTAATTACAAAGCGTGTGAAAGAGATGGTAGATGTACATTTATAAAGGAAAACAAAACACAGAAGGTGGATTGTTATATAACCGGCTAGCAGTATTAAAAATGTAGAATGACATATATTGTTTTATGTATTTCGGTAATAAGTTGTGAAGAATGAAGAAGAGAAAATGGCGAATATTAAATAGCAAATATACCATATTTCCAACGTTTACATTTTAATCATCTAAATTAAGCCGCATAACACACTATTATGCGGCATTGAAGTAAATCAAAGCAAAAATAAATGTAATGTCTGTAATGAGTTGTCATATGGTCTTACATACTTCATCTTGAAATGCAAAAATTGATATTATTAGATCTACTCTGACAACGAAAATCTTTACTTGGCTTTACTTATAAATGTGTACATTAATACAGACCGAGGAAATAAAGTCATCTCTTTTACTCCTGTAGTAATTGCAAACAGTACTGTCTCTTTTCTAACTTCGCCATTGGCAAACTTAACAATTTAAATCTTTGTTGTATAATATAATTAGTATGGTAAAACTGTCACCATTTTATCAAATACAATGTGATTAATGATCACATATCACATAATATACGCTTTCATTTCATTTGCATCCTGCCCTCTAACAATATTGAATTCTGATCAATATTGATTCTAAACAGAATTTACACAGTGACTGTAAATAATAGTATGTAAGAGTTTATAAAACCAAAAACAACTGAAGTAAATTGATAATGCAAATAAAAACTGCACTCATTCATTCAAAATATAAAACAGAATATATAAATTAAAATCAGTAATTTATTTTTAATTCTTGTCGGCCAGTCGGCTAGCAGAAAAATACTGAAATAAATATTTATACCTTGTTTCATATATTACTTTAACTAGCCACTTTCGACATTGCGGGAGTAATTAGAGCTGCAGTGGTTTAAAACTGTTTTCAGTGGTAACAATTTATTATTTTAAACGTTTATACACAATGTTTTGTTACGTACGGCGTAAAAATACACAGAAACCGTTAAAACGAAGACTTTATAGCACCTGAAAAGTGGGTTAAGCGTAAAAGTAATGAAAAGTAATGTTCCCTTTGTAAGCTTTTAAATAAATGTTGCCGAGTCGCGATGGCTTAGGGGTGTGCGATTTCATTACATAAGGTTTGAATTTGATTTTTAAGGCGAAGAAAAACGCACATAATACACACAGTCATGGTTACACGCATACACACACATGCACGTTTCAATGAATTATAGTAACTTGTAGTGTAACTTTTATTGACTTCGTTATTATGTAATAAGCTTTACGTAAGAAGGGTCGGTAGAGGAAGACCACGAAGAACATTTTTTTTAACAACCCATATAAATGTCCCACTGCTAAGCACGGGCCTCTCCATTTCTTGAGGAACAGACGTTAACCCACCACGCTTGTCCAATGCGGATTGGCGGAGTTACCAGACTTGGAATAAATGTTTGTAATCCATGCATATATTTATTCCGATGCGGGGATCAAACCCGCGACCATTGACTCTGCGGGCGGAGGGCATTGGCACTGAGTCAATTGGTCGTATGGAGAACATATCTTGACCAAATTGCTGAAGTTCTCGAGAAGGGCCAGGTTAAAAGTACCCTTAACCGATGAACTTGTATGAAGAGAGAGATGAGTATGGATGAAGCAAAGAAAGTATGCCGGCATCATATCGGATGGAGGTATCTGGTCTCTGTCTACTCCTACAGGCAACAGACGTGATCATATGAATACATGTTTAATTTTGAGAATCTCCTTGCTTGCGACATTAATTTACCGTTATGTAATTATGCTATGCTATAACGTTAATCAGAGACGCGACAAGATTTTATGGAGACGCCTTGCATCGTGACTTCATAACTTGCAGTGTTTCAATATCAGCCTGCAGTTTCAACTTGCAGTGTTTCAATAGGCAGTCCACTGCTGAACATAGGCCTCACCCAAGGCGCGCCACCTAGCCCGATCTTCGGCTACACGCATCCAGACTCTGCCAGCCACACTACGTTTGCCGAGTCGCGGTCTCCACTCCAGCACTCGTCTACTCCAACAATTGTCGGTTCTCCGAGAAACGTGTCCAGCCCATTGCCACTTCAATCTGCTAACTTGAAGAGCTATGTCGGTGACTCTGGTTCTCCGGCGAATTTCTTCATTTCGAATTCTGTCCACGAGAGAAACCCCGAGCATAGCTCTCTCCATAGCCCTCTGAGCGACTTTGAGCTTGGCGAGGAGACGGACTGTCAGTGTGCACGTCTCGGCACCGTAAGAGAGTACTTGCAGTGTTTACCTGAAATTAAAAGAGCACAAGCGCAGTACAGTATACCTCAATTTTGAAGGAGCTTAATACCCAACAGTTGATTTGATTTATAAAAAAAATTTTATAGGGTTGAAAGGCAAACGAGCAAGCGTGTCGCCTGATTAACCCTTAATTTGGCAGAAGAAAATCTTTTTTTTTAATTTTGTGAATAATATGTGTTTTAGTATATTTAAGGACCTTGTAAAAAATAGTAAAAAAATCGTGTTCTTCTCGTAGTCCTAAGTCCCTCTGGTCGGGCATAAGGCAGACACGACGTTTCTACATCTCGACCTGTTGGAGGCCATACGCTTCACTTCGCTCCAGGATAGGCCCATCTTCTGTATTGTAACTTTTAAGTAATACAAATTAGAGAAGAAATATTTGAAATAAAAGCGCAAACTTTCAAATACGAAGTTCAAGTATTGTGAAAATTTCAGAAGTGAAAAGGAAAACGAATACGCGAAAATAAAGTTCCTTCGCGGATTCCAATGACGGCGACAATCTGAGTGCACGCCATTTTCGGCGTCGGTGGCGTTATTCGATTAGATCAAACTCCAGGTTGGCCGGAAATAGCAAGCGTCTGGAATCCTTAATTTGGCGTTAACTTTTTAATCCATCGCCGGAACGACTTTTAATGTAATTAGTTATATGGATTATTTAACAGCATTAATGCCTAGATTTATATTATAGTTTTTGATGTAATTTGTAAAAAGAAATTTCGATATTTTAATTTCTTGCCCAATCCATGAATAAGTTCTTCAATTCCATTAGGCAATAATTTAGGTGCAATCAAAATACTGGTATTAAAAAAATCAAAATAGTGTTAGAGCCACGCTGCAGATGAATATTTTGTCAAGAATGACATTATTTGTCTGTAGTATGAATGGGCCGGGTCGCCCGGGGAAGTCCGCAGAAAACCGGCGTCTGGATCGCGCAGTCAAGAGAGCGTATGTGGATCGCCCAACTGGACGACGTCCTGTGGGGCGTCTCAGGTACCGCTAGAGAGACATGATCGAGGATAACTTGCGCAACCTTCAAGTCTGTAACTGGCAGAAGGTGGCACAGGACAGGGCACGGTGGCCTAAGATCTGTTCGGAGGCCAAGGTCCATTTCGAGTCGCTGCGCCAACAAAGTTAGTTAGTTACTTCGTTATGTTCTGAAAACGCAAAAATTTAATTTTTCTATTCTATGCTTATTTTGTTTTAATAAATACATTTTTTTACGTTGAAAACTATAAAATGTTATTTAACAACTGGCAGAAGTCTGTCCAGTATTATTTTTCAAACTATCATTCGAAGCTATAGGTAGTACAGGTCTACACAATCTATATCTCTGGATCAAATTTTTTGATGCTTTAGCTTTTAGGCAAATTGAAAGGTTCGATTTGCCGCCTATCGGCTTATAGCTCGGGATGAAACCTTTGTTACGGACAGGATGAGGCTTAGTTTCTGTGGGTTGTTACGTCACAAGTTCACATAGGACGTTTGTTTTCTTTTTATTTTGAATGAAATTGGTTGTTATTTTTAAAAGATTACTTTTTATATGTCTGTTTTTCAACGGTTTTGTTTATCTTCACCCCGTATTGTGTCTTTTTGTTTTAAATCTTGCGACGACTTTTTTAACTGAAATTTTACACACACATTGAGTTCTCGTGACAATATAATATTATTAAGGTGACCGACTATTTTTTGTTCAAAAAGAGTACATTTTGCAAGTATTTCATAGGTGAAAAAAAAAAGAAGAAAAAACTTTATTTTCATTTAAAAACATATTTTTCTTCGGAGTGGATGTTTTTTGCTAAATGAGGATGTTCGTCTAAATAATGTACCCACATCCGAACAGCTTTCATTTTGCATATTAAATTTGACTGTTAAGACGGCAGATAATGTTTTTACAGAAAGTTGCGACTTCTCACTGCTCCAATAATCATTCCCTAGTGAAAATACCTTTTCAACAGCAGCAAAAGTGCCTGTAGTATCTATTTATTTCTCCAGGTACATAATACGGCTTCTCAATTGTGTCGGACACGGCAGCCATATGTGCGCTATGTATAATATTATTATGATAATTTGAACTTGGTAACGAGGATCGGAATAAGTGGCGATCCATTACGGTGGATTTTCCCCAAAACTTCTTTCCACGTACCACCACTGTATGAAATCAGCTGCCTTCAGCGGTATTTTCGAACAAATACGACGTTGAAACCTTCAAAAAACAAGCCTTCGGATATCTGAAAAGTCAGCAACGTATTTGTGACGCCAAAGATGTTGCAGATGTCCGTGGGCGGCGTTGATTGCTTCTCATCAGATAATACGCTTGATCGTTTGCCTCCCTATGCCATAAAAATACAAAGTCGACATTTTTATTTTTAATATGGATGACATTTATATAAGGAGGGACCTTTCACGTCTGAATATTTGCAAAATACACGGATAAACAGTAAAGCGTGCACACGAGACATTTTACGGACGACCTGATTCAACCCCACGGCACGGGTTTGATGCCCGAACGAAATAGAGCGAAAAATCATAACGCCCGCGCGCCGTAAACAATACAGACACCATGTGCGATATAGGTTAGATGTATTATGACGGCATTTGATTAAATTCTTGCATCTATTAAATGGTTTTCCATAAAATCAAAATCCAAAAATATAAATATAAATGTTTATTTATTATAGGAAAAATAACAATAGGTAACAGATATATTAAACACTGATATAAAACATTAAAAAATTAGTAAGTAATTATAATATTATATAGTTTATATCTAATATATATATATATATATATATATATATATATATATATATATATATATATATATATATATATATATATATATATATATATATATATATATATATATATATATATATATATATATATATATATATATATATATATATATATATATATATATATATATATATATATATATATATATATATATATATATATATATTCACACACTCACACACACAGCATCATTTATTTCTTTATATATGAAAAACAATCGTGAAAGTTAAGTGTAGCGTCTGCTTTAGCATATTGTCCAATCTTTCATTCAATTAAATTGAAATAATATTTGTATATATAATGTAAATCTTTTATTAGCAGTGCGATATGTAAATATTTTTTGTAATGTTGTCTAAGTATAGTGGATTTTGTTAAAAAATAAAATAAAAAGAAATAAAATTTATACTCATAGCTCCACATAATAATTCCCTGTATAGTGGATATCATTATAATTACATAAACGACAAGGACAAAGATCAAGACTTCAAATAAACAGCTGTAGGTCATAGAAATATTTATCCTAATCCGAGAATCGTACTAATGACAAAAACATCATCATAAACGTGAACGAATGAATAAACACACAAGATCATAAAAATGTAACACACTAAACGCATTAGACACCGGAAAAGCGGCAGCATTATTCATAAATGCACTTAAAAAGCTAATTTACATAAACATGAAGAGTTAGCTTTCATTGCAGAGATGCCATACATCATATTCCGTATAAACCTCAGTCGGACCGGTCCAAGTTCGGGATGAGTGATGATCGGCCGAGATGGTGCGCGGGCTACCACTCTGATTTACTGGAGTTTAAGCGAGCCGCGTAGTTTATTGATACACACTGTCGTCTTGTTCAACATACATGTTCGCTAGCTTTTAACACACCTACCTAGTTTGACTACGAGGATCATTTCTGATTTTTACAAGATAGGAAGGCAAACGAGTAAGCATGTCCTAATGGAAAACAATCAACACTCCCCACAGACATTTGCAACACCATAAGCTTCCTAAAAAAGCTTCCAGCCTTTAAGAAATTATGTAGATTTGTTTTTATAAGTGTATGCCCAAAAAGTAAAGCCTAAAAACAGTATTCTCTTGTCCAAATCTTTGTTAAGTCAATGAAATGACTGAATTTTTAATGTTTGAAAGAGAATTTTGTTACAATTGAATTTAAATTAAAAGGAACAAAAATTGCATTAAAAGACCTAAATATATGTTTCAAATAAACAAAAACAAGGGTTCTAGATCTGAATTCAAATACTTTAATGTATCTTCTTCTGCGATAATTAACTTTTATACCAAAATTTTTACCAAAACTTTACCTGTTTTAAATCTAGCAATGGAATATAATTAAAAGAAAATGGTGATTATGTTGAAAAATTATATCGCAAGTTTGTTCTCTTTATACTATAATATATATAAATGTGTTGCTACAGAATTTTTAAAAATAATTTATCAAATATGAATATATCAAAGAATCTTCTTTATAAAAGCGAATTGCAAAGGAAAAATATATAATATTGCGAAGAGATCACAAATATTAGTTTTCACGAAATGATCACAAATATTAATTTCTCAAAATATTGCAACGTCAATAATGTTTTAGGATAAATTTCAATTTTCATGTTTATATTTATGGACGTGTGTGCCCTTCTTCGACGTCTCTTTGACGCCCACTACAATTATTTTGTTAGCATAATATTGTTAACATTTTCTCGATTTCAGAACATAAAAAGATCCCACTCCTGCAGTACACGTTCATAATTCTTTATCGTTATTTTTCTACTTGTTTCTTCATTTTTTCATTCATCGTGTGTTAAATTTTGTAAACCTTGTACGTACATTCTGTAAATATAATATACATAGATATGTAAATCTTACAATCCAATCAATCCACATTGAACAGGCGTGGTAGGCTTATGTCGGTTCCTCCAGAAATTGGGAGAATCATACTCAGTAGTGGGAAATATAATGTATTTAAATAAAATATATAATAACTAAAGCCTTATATGGCCAGACATTGTTATTTTGTTGATGATTTAAAACTTATCGTCGTGATTTTTCTTTATTTACTATCGAATCAATGTACTTGTCAATAAAATTTATCTATTGATAAATCTCCTGACATAGATTAATGCATAAAATGAGATTTTTTTATCATTAGGACTAGTACTATGTACAATTAAACAATATACATATTTACCTATAATATATATTAAATAATTATATGAATTAATAGAGAGGTAAATTGAACGATTCAGTAAAAATGGTTTTTATTCCTTTTCGTTGTTGAAAAGTACAATGTAAATTTTAAATGTGCGGAGCACATTCAGATTCGTATCCATTTTGTGATACAATCAAATTCAACTTTAATAATCACAAAGTTTCACGAAATACGTTACGACGTACTTACGAAGGAAATTTGAAGACGAGGAATATCATCCAAGATACATACCGCCGTAATAAACACTTGCGAACTCGTATTAAAGTTTTTACTACCGCAGTAGTTGTGTTCGCGTCATCGCTTACCGTCCTTTATGACCGTATGTATAATATTTAAGCCAAGTCTAACGACCTCGCCGTTGTCGTGGATGCGGTCGCTCAAAACTATAATGTATTGGAAATCAAGAACTATTGTTGTTCTTGTTATTAACTCTTATAGGTATTTTAAATGCACTGTAACAATAGGCAATAAGTATACCGATAAATATATATGAACTTTTCATTATCTGTCCATTTGTTCCTTAATATAAATTTATAATATTGTTTAATATATGTATATAAATTGATTCTTTAATATATGTATATAAGTTGATAACTCATTAGCCTATTTATGAATAACAATCATTTTGTGTCACATTTTGGTTTTTAATCTTTTTGTTATTTGTTTCCTCTTTCTTTTGTTTGTTAAATTCAATATGTTTAATTAGGTTTGAATTTTAGCATTACGTTTTTGAAAAAGGGTGTGTTACAAATAAACATTTCTATTTCTATAAATATACAGTTTTTATTTAATAATAGAAATCGTGGTTAGGGTGGTACCTTTCCAAATTAAGGTTGTGGATTCAATTCTACAATTCTAATATTGACTTGAACCATACTTTTCTAGCGCAAGCATTATAACAGATTCGTCGGAATGAATAACAAGAAATCTAGTAAAATCAAAACATTGTTAGACTTATTTAAAAAAATATATATCATTTCTTTTTTACGTAAAGGTAAAATCTGTTTTTAGAATATTTCTCATTCTAAAAACGGATCTTTGATTTTTCATGTAGAAGTGGGCGGTAACAGAGAGTTTTATGCTCTAAGATTTAATATGGCGGGCAATAAATTGTGCTTTATTTATGAGTAAAAGATAATTATTTGAATTTAATTAAGTAGAAGACGTACTCGTCATCTCCACACGTGAGTGATATTCTTTTTTTGGATTATCGATTCAAAACTAAAATAAAATCACAAAAAAAAACAATAATTAATAATAGGATAGTCCTACATCCTTTAGTGTAATCGTAATTATAGGTAATGAAATTAAATCTTTTTTTTTATATATATATTCACGCAGGGGTTGGCAGAGACCACAGAGCTCCATCCGCTGCCATTCATCACAGCAAAACGGCTCGTCATTGGTCGCTTTTCGCCCTCGTGAGAATCAGGACGTGACGGGTGGCGAACCACGTCGCCGTCATTTTTCGACAAATTAGGTATATTAAATTCGTCTTAGTGAATCCCACGAGCCGCAAGGGAGGATGGAGATCAGTCCCAGCAGAGCCCTGCATGCTGAGGTAAGGCACCATAGTCCCCGGGGGAGCCCGACCCCGGGACGATCGGCACGCTTGCGACTAGGCTCGCCCCTAGCCACGCATCCATTGGCACGGCAGACCGTGGATTTGCAGAGAGGAAGGGAAAGGATAGAGAAGAAAGGATGGGCAGGAAAGGAAATGCGGATTGGGGGGGTTACCAGACTCAGAATAAACATTTATAAATCCATATAAATATTTATTCCGATGCGGGAATCGAACCCACGCCCATTGACTCCGCGGGCGGAGGGCCCCGCCACTGAGCCAATCGGTCGTCGTTAAATCTTTATTATAATTAAAATCTCAAAGGTACTAAAGACACTAATTGATAAATTAATAATGGAACAATAGACCTTTCATTAATTACCTGCTCAAGGCCCACTGAAGAAACGAAAGTTTGGGCCACAATGCCTCAGTCAATGTGAGTGGTTGTGGCATAAGAATTTATGGCAAGCGCGCTGAACAAAGGGATTCAATGGGACAAACGCCCACAACTTTCATTGAATACCTTAATTTCCTGTAAGCTCACATTCGTGCCACTCCGCAGAGACAAAGATTTGTCTTCTGTTCACTCGAGATCGCAAGAACGCTCGTGAATAACGTCTGCTTCAAATGAGGGAAATCAAGCCAGTTTATGGTTGCCTTAATCAAAAGTTAAAAACAACTTTTAATGGTATCTCTGTGTTGTAAACGACGTATTTTGATGCTTCATTTTGGGTAAAATCTCATTTTGGGTAAAAACGTTAGTGATGGATTAAACTTTTTTATTTATTTTATATTATATACTATATAATTTTTTACATAATTGCTCGGCATACACAAACTTAAATAAGTTTTTCCGTATACCGTCGTGATGAGGTGTGGGTGTATGTACAGTGGGTGCATGTGCTCAAATTGTGGGTAGTGTAAGGGTTTTGTGTCAACTGCCGGCCCTCGCCCGCCGCTGCATCCTTTCTATATCTATTGTAGAAACGGTGTGGATGTGCGCGTGTATTATGTGTTTGTATACAAGCAAAGTAGCTTTTCGTAACGTCTAAACATTACTAGAATTTTAAAAACATAGTTCTGATTGAATTTCTTTACACCCCATTTCTTAGCGGTATTTCTGAACCTATCGGTATACATCGGAACCTTTAAGAACAAGTCTACACATATCTCAGTCCGGAAATGTTTCTGTAATGGCTAAGGTATTGTAGATTTCTATGGACGGCGTTGATTACTGTCCGTCAGACGCGCTTTGTCGTTTGTTTTGTCTATTTCGTAAAACATCCCATGTCTGCACTGCTGTACTGTTGTATTATGGTGAGTTAAGACTATTAAAATATATGTATTTCACCTTAACGCTCATTTGCCATCAAGTAAGGTGATAATTCAAATTACACCTAGAACACCCGGCTAAGAGCCTCACGGTAATTTGTACGGCGTTCACACGTCACGAATTTATTCACGCCCTGAATTTCGTGCAACTCTACGTGTAATGCCTTGCATTGGTCACGAATTTTGATCATTAATTCCCACGTGACCCCCGTCATTCGAAAGATCAAACGCCATATTCAATGACGTAATAGCTATATGCACGCACAATATTTCCTACTCGTGTATGAATAAATATGTTTTGAAACTTAGATATGTAGGTATATGATCTTTTTATCTGTTCTTACTCTTCCATTCCCTGTTTTAGAGTTTCGCAATAATAAGGTCAATGCGACCTACCTGCCTCAGTTGTGAAGTTAACGCTTTCGAAGTCAATGGTCATGAGTTCGATTATCGAATCGGGATAAAAAAATATGTACGATCTGCAATTATTTATTGGGTTTCTGGGTCCGACATTGATAAATGGCAATTTCTAAAGACATAATTATAATAGCTATGAAAAAACAAGATGTTATCTTCTTTTGTGAAGGTTCAATGTCGTATGGGATAGGAATTTCTTCTGCATTGCTTATATTGTTGCAAAAAGTTCCAAATTGTATAATTAACATAATGAAAATCAAATTTACTTTTAAAGTTTTAAAGTAGATTAGAAATTTAAAATTTAGGTAGGTACTTCAATAAAATTGAAAACCTAAAATTTATTATTATAAAACATTTGTGCTAAATTTGAAACAGTTTAAAAGGTTAAGAGCTCGAGCCTAAATTAGTCAACTGTGTCTGAATTAAAAATTAAATATTTTACAATTAAAGAAATCATTTATTATAGACATATAAAATTTACTGACTCATTAACATTTTTTTTGTTAGATTCGAAATCGTATTAAATATGCCGTAATGCTCAAATTCTTTTGATCAATTTCTTCTTTCTTCAATCAGACTACACAATTTGACGAGTTGCCGCATTTACAATATGCTTTCAAGTAACGCAATCAATCATCCCCACAATCGGCCTCATTAGCGAGTTTCTCCGAACAAACGAATTGCATCTTCCACCAATTAATCGCCAATCTGCAGTGCCACAAAGACGGTGGGTGAACGACCTCATTTAGAGGTCTGTTGGATAAGGGGAATGGTGATTGATTATAGGAGTTTTCTTTCAAATATTTGTCAAAACATTTTCCACGTCGACTGTTCTTTTAGTATTTTCACAACATTAATTAATGTCGCGCTATAGGGCTGCGCTGCGAAAAGAAATTGACACCAAATAATTAAAGTATTTCAGTATCTTAGATAAAACTAAATTATCTATTCATCTATGTATTCGCGCATCATTCATCCAATTTCAATGAAAGTACTGATGATTATTATTGGTGCCTGTGTGAAGGTTTTTTTCATAGTACCATCAACGCCAACACACCCACGCATCTAAATATGGTTATTATGAAGATTGTTTTCCATAGCAACGGTTGCTATACAGATCTTTGATTATACCAACGGCTGTTAACTCCCCAATGAAATGGGGAACTGAAATAAAACAATAAATGTAATGATTTTGGACTTTTCCCGCCAACTTACATCAGTGACGTTGTGTTTTTATTTCATTTTCATAATCTTATATAAATTATCAGTTACATTGTTTAATTATCGTGGAGTATTATACAATATAGTTCGATTAAGACTTATAAGTGAAGTGATATGAAATAAATGCATGTATAGTGACTTTTTAAGTTGACTGAAAAAATCCATAAAAGATTTTAGTAGAATAGCCACTATTTTATCAAGACGTAACGTGATAATCTGACTTGTTACATTTTAAGAGACTGGATATTATTGTATTTTACTTCACACTGGCATATTAGTTATAACTAATTTCCATCAAAAAAAAAAAGGTTGAAGTCACAGTTGAAGTCATCAGTACTGGTCATGTTCTTTTACTATCATCACAGATTTCATATGATTATTTTTTTTATGAAAGCGAGAGTTAAAAAGAGTAGTAGAGTAACTCGATGGTAAGCAAACAACGCACATGAATATCAACAGTATTATAGGCACAAAAACGCTTAACCTACCTTAGAGTAAGTTAATAATGTTAATAATGGAAGAGGAAAAAGAAAGTATTGGGCGGAAGAGAAGGTAGTCAATATTTGTTTTTTAATACCAAAATTATTTCTCGTTTAATTTTGCATATTTTTTATCATCCCAAGACCAGTAATTGCGTCCTGTAAAAACTTTTTTTAATATAACCGTAAAAGTAAGCACCCAAGAAGCCGTATAACGTGAATTGGGTCGCAATAAAAGTTTTTTTTTTATCAAACCGTTTTAAAAGGAACGCTATCTAAGTTGGAATCATCTCAGTGCACGGATACCCTGTGATTTATTGGCCTGTGAGACATGGGCGAGTGTTCAGGTGTGAGAGATTTACTACCGGCTCCGACGTTAAACAATTAAGACCCGGGTACTGGCCGGTCGGTTTTTTGACCGGACAAATTGTGTTATAGAACTTAAACGCATCTGGTGTTACGCTACCTTTAAATCTTAGTGAAGGATTTTGGGGTCAGTACAAGTAATTTATAAGGAGGCAGATCTAATTTTCTGTTCAAATGTTCGGGATTCAATTTTAGGTATTATTCTATTATAGAAGAATGAGACTGTAGTAATTGTCTTTGTTTTTGCTTACAGCATGAATTGGTAGACGGCTTGCTCAAGGAAGTATTTTTATATGGAAAAGGAAGGCATACAAGTAGACGTGTCACCTGATGAAAAGCAATCAACGCTACTCATAGACATCTTGTTTTTGAAGGTTCTAATTTCGTGTGGGTTCGGATACACCGCTAGTGATAACTGGTTCCACAGGGTACCTCTCTCTACTCTCCAGGCAGAGTACCTTGCCAACGATTTACTCTTGTGAATTTATGTTATTCTTAATGGCAGGCAAAGCATCTGCGGTGATTTTGGTGTTATTTATCTATTTAATTAATCTACAGTTAAGTTTGATACAAAATCTATATCAAAATACACCATCCTGAAGAACTAGCTATTTAATAGACATTGTAACCTACAAAAAATAAGCCCACACGTTACTCAAAGGCCAGCAACGCTTCTGCATTGTCTATGGTATGGCAGATTTCAGTTTGTGGCGTTGATTGCTTTCCTTCAAGTGACACGCTTAGTCGTTTACCTTCCTATTCTAGAAACACATGGAACACAATCTATAATGAAATTTAATATCCCAAATATTAGAAAACAACCCCTGCCGAATATACCAATATGTACGCACACGATACACTGTCCAAAATCATATTTAAAATTTAAGGTAAAAATACAAAAAAAAAACTACCATTCTACCGTTCTACGAGAGTTCTGTACTCGCCTACAAAATATTTTTGGACATCAAGCACCGTCGCCTCTCCATTTCCTCTTTTGTTTTTACACCCACATATGTGTCACTGCTGGGCACGGGCCTTTCCATTTCTGGAAGAACAGACATTCACCCACCACCCTAGTCCAATGCGGATTGGCGGGGTAATCATACTCGGAATTAATATCTGTAGATCAAACATATATTTATACCGACGCGAGAATCGGCCCCGCGACCGTTAATTCCGTAGTAGGCAGCTTCAATTGAGCCAATTGGTCGTCATTTCGATATTAGATGTGATTAAATTCAAATTATTTATTTTCGACAATAAAAATTTACAGGCAAACGCCAACACACATACTTGTATTACCATTTCTAAATGAGGTTCCTCTGGAGTGAAGTGAAGTTCGTCTATCTCCAGCTCAGTTTTAAAATGTATCTACAGTCAAACGACTCATTGACAAAAAGGTATAGTCTCCAGTAATCATAGTAGTGCTGAATAAAACTAGCTTTTTATTTATTTTGAAAAGAAGTTGAAAAGCTTGTGCTACATCCAGCATCTATTCATGACAATTGTTGAATGGCGTAATTAATGTGGAGGTAAAATTTTGTAAGGCTAGGAATACATGAACCAGCTTATAACTTAAATAATTTGGAATTCGTGATATTTTACATTGATTTGGCTATGAGATAGTCGCATTACACAGCGTTCAAATTGTAGTTACTACTAGAAGTGTTACACTTAGGGTTAGGACGTGAATGATGAGAGGGAAAGAAGGATATAGTAAGAGAGAAATGAAGGAGTAGTGGAAAGGCAAGAAGGCAGAGAAATGGAATTGGTCTGCCAGATCCTTGCACTCACCGTACAAAATCCGGTAACATAGTAAAACGATACAACTTAATACTAATATTCTGTAAGGGTGGGAAACCTACCCAATAGAACCGGCCTATTCGTACTACCATAACTCTACCACTATCAAAAAATGTATAAACTCTTATGAGCAAAACGCCTTTCGCCTTTTGCATTCGGATCCACCCACGAAACCAATACTCACACGCACCCCGGCTCTAGCCGAATACGTAGAGTAGGGAACACTTTTACACCGGCCACTTACACGAGATTTTCTCATGTACCCGGTTGGTTCTCACCCCCTAGACCTTAGCACCAAGGGGACTAATAGGGAGTATAGATACTTCCATCCAATCCTCCCCTACACGTTTAGCGTAGCATCAGGACGAAATTAAAGTCGGCACTCAACATAGTGTATCTCCGACATGCCGTCAAGTCGATGGAATCTGCGATTTGCGATTTTACTTATTTTATTCGATAAAGCTATTAACATTTTCGAATCAGATCTTATGAGCTTCTTGTTATAAATATAAACGTTTTAAATGCTTATAATGGTAGAGCCAGTCTAGTGATATAAAATTTTAATAAAACAACCATGTTTTTGTATATAATATGTGCAATAAATACAAAGAAGACCATTTTTTAATTTATATTATATTTCGAATAAAATGTTGGTTGAATATAAACTTCTATTGAATGAAAGTTATGCTTTGTATTCGTTCCTTAACTTTATGCTCTTATGAGCTGGTCGAAAATAAACTTGCGAAAAAAAAAATATGTGGCTATAAATTCTCGTACTGTAAAAAAAAGTTCAGTTTATTTTCAGTTGTGCGTGTATAAGGGGTGTTACAAGAGAGTTTTATACTCCGCGGAGCGGGGTGAGCAATTATGACGAGTGACCGTTGACCCGCACTGGGACGGCAATGGCTCGTTTACACTGTCGCGGCAATGGAGCGAGTTACAAAATAACTATACAAAGGCTTGAATCGCTTCAAAGGAAAATCGCCCCTATTGAATTTAAGGTACGATGGTTAAACAATTGAATCGGTTGTTAATGGATCCCAACGCCGCTTTTTAATACCCGCACGGATTAGTGAGCTGCGTAACCGGCAACAAAGCTAGGGCTCGAAACTGGCACATATTCATTTTGGCTATAAAAATGGGTCATTGCATGATTTTTTATGCTTTTTTTCTATCCTTTACAGGTCATCAATCGTTTAAATAAAAACTTACCACCATTACCAAACAATCTTTTAAGATTTCTGAAAAAATTGTATCTGATCGATCAAAAACGGTCAGTTTCAACGCTGTACAAAATTTTATATTGGTCGTAGAGCTATGAGACATAGACCATTCGATGCAGTATGTCCTTCTGATCCGAATATGCAATAAAAAAAAAAATGACATGTGTCATTTACAGCGTTTTCGCTTTTGCACGTCGATATGTAGGTATAACGTTATTATAGTCAAGTTGACTATTGGAATGATGCGGCAAAAGATAGTCCAATTTCAGAGCCGAGTCCGAAAGCATGTATCATTGTGATTTGTGTATTGTAATAGCACTTTTGATATACATATAACAAATATATATCAAGCTTTTGTTTGCTATTTTATTCAAAAGATAGCGAGACTAATCCATTGTTATAACTGAAATTAAGGGAAGTACATCACAAGCTACATACACACATAAAACATATTGTCATGCCTGTTTCCTGTAGGGGTAGGTAGAGACCACATATCTCCATCCGCTACGATCCCGGCACACTTTCCTTGCTTCCTCCACACTCATCCATCTTATCATCCATCCTTCCTCTCACATTCATCGTAGCAAAACGGCTATCCGTTAGTCGCTTCTCGCCCTCGTCATCATCAAGATGTAAATGATGGCTAAACACATCGCCATCATTTTTTAACAAATTAGATTTATTAGAATTCGTCATAGTGAATCCCACGAGCGGCAAGGGAGGATAGTCAGCCCCAGCAGAAGCACAAGCTATATAACCAAACTTTATAATAGTAAACCGAGCTTATATAACTAAAGCTGTTCCTGATCTCTTATGCAAAGCTTATACCGTAAATATCCATGTAGAGAGAGTTATTGTACCACCGCGCAATGTTTCCTCTTTATTTTTTTATTCATCAACGCAAGAAAGTGAAAACGCTGTAAATGATACAAATGTCAAAAAAAATTTGTATATTCGAATCATAAAAATGAATACGTTGAATGATTTGCGTCATACAGCTCTACGACCAAACGAAAAAAAGCGTTGAAACTGACTGTTTTTCAGTGAGATACAATTCTTTAGATCTAAACAGTATTTTTGGCGCTTGTGGTAAGTTTTCATTTTGCAGTTTACTACGCGTTCGCTTTTCTTGCATCGAATAATAAGTAACTTATGTACATACTTCAAATAGATACATGAGTTACCTAGTACCTTGATAAAGGAAATATATCTAGAATATTCAAAAGTTAAGTGTGATTACGGAGCAACTCGTTTACCCAACTTCATTGTTTTTTTATACAACTGATATGTCCCACGACTGGGAATAGGCTTCCCTATTTCTGGAGGAATAAGGATCATCATACTTCCAAGTGCAAGACGGATTGGCGCGACATTCAATCTAGGAGAAATACCTATCCATACATACAAATGTATGATTTAAGGATAAAAACGTTCTGCAGAAATGAAACCCGGGACCGTTAACTCAGTAAGCAGTGACTGCGTCTCTAAGCCATTTTGCTCGTTTGCACTATTGTTTCCTTTAAAATTTTTATGCGTCTGTTTTTTCTTCCAGACTAGCCTGGCGAAGATCTGAAAGATTTGCCAGTTACTTGAAATATGAAAATTATATCAAATTTTAATAATTTAACTTTACAATTTTTATAATTCCAAAGAAATGACGTAAATTATTAATTTCAACGGAACGTAGATGAAAGAATTTTAATCTCGAAAACTATATCTCAAAATATGTCATTAATTTTTAAGTAAATTTATTCTTTCTAGTGTAAGAATAAATTTATGAGAATATATTAATTTCATAAATTTATTCTTACACTAGAAAGAATAAATTTTGACGACCGATTGGCTCAGTGGCGGGGCCCTCCGCCCGCGGAGTCAATGGTCGCGGGTTCGATTCCCGCATCGAAATAAATATTTATATGGATTTTTAAATGTTTATTCCGAGTCTGGTAACCCCCCCAATCCGCATTTCCTTTCCTGCCCCTTCCTTTCTTCTCTATCCTTTCCCTTCCTCTCCGCCAATCCACGGTCTGCCGTGCCAATGGATGCGTGGCTAGGGGCGAGCCTAGTCGTAAACGTGCCGATCGTCCCGGGGTCGGGCTCCCCCGGGGACTATGGTGCCTTACCTCAGCATGCAGGGCTCTGCTGGGGCTGACCTCCATCCTCCCTTGCGGCTCGTGGGATTCACTAAAGACGAATTTAATATACCTAATTTGTCGAAAAATGACGGCGACGTGGTTCGCCACCCGTCACGTCCTGATTCTCACGAGGGCGAAAAGCGACCAATGACGAGCTGTTTCGCTGCGATGAATGGCAGCGGATGGAGCTCTGTGGTCTCTGCCAACCCCTGCGGGGGATAGGCGTGAATATATAAAAAAAAAAATATTAATTTCATAAGTCATACGGTGAATCCTTAAAATACTATTAATTTATAAAAAATTATACAAAATGAAAAAGTTTATTTTGCAAGCTCTAAATTGAAAACGGTTGAATACTTTGAGTTAAATAAAGAATAGATAAAAAGAAGAAAGAAAAGCGAAAATATCACAGCAAGCGTTTACGTTAAAAAAATTTAATTGGATAGTTAAAACTGGGATACTTTGAAACCGGAGCTGTCGGTAAAAGGTTCGAAACGGCGTTGAAATTTATCACCGGTATTTGTTTCTGTCCTAACACGATACAAGTAGCGTGGGAGGCCCCATATAGTGGTTGTACATTTTTTCATAGCTTAAATATGTCCCACTGATGAGCACGAGGACAATAACCCAAGAAAACAAGCGTAGTGCTTGACCAAAGCAAATTGTCTGTATATCATGACTCGGAATAAATACATGTGAGTATAATAGTATGCTTATGAAAGCGGTAGTCACTACTGAGCAATTTAAACGTCACATAGTGTTTGTACTTACGGATTTTTTATAGCTTATACATAAGTACTACTGTTCAGCACGAGGACAATAAATAAGTACGCTTGCGCAAGGCAGATTGCCGGAATACCCAGACTCGGAATAAAAATCTATGGGTATACGATTAATGATTTAAACAAGCGGTAGTTTCACCACTGAGCTAATTTAATCGTCACATAGTATTTGTTTTATAATCAATTAGCTCAGTGGTTGGGCCCTCCGCCCACGAAGTCAATGGTCGCGGATTCGATCCCCGCATCGGAATAAATATATGTATGGTCTACAGATATTTATTTCGAGTCTGGTAACCCCGCCAATCCGCGTTGGACCAGCATGGTGGGTTAACGTCCGTTCCTTCAGAAATGGAGAGGCCCGTGCTCAGCAGTGGAACATATATTTATGGTTGTGAAATAAAAAATAAAAATAAATAATAGTGTTTTTACTTACGGATTTTTTATAGCTTATATACGTCACGCAGCTGAGCACGAAAATAACTTACTACGCTTGTTCCAAAGCAGAATGGCGGAACATCCCGACTCCTAAGGGTACCGACCACTGATTATGTAAGCGGTAGTTCAACCACTGAACCAACTTAGTCGTTAACTTGTTTGTTAGTTTGTACTTACAGATTTTTACTACGTTGGTTTACAGACCTGATGGTAACTGATTCTTCCTATCTCCCCTTCTTCCCCTCTCTACATTCATATCCTAACCGTAAGGTGGGCAATGCATATGCAGTGTTAGTATAGTCTATGGGCAAAGGTGATTTTCCGCTGCGCCCGACAACGACGATCCCCTTTAATCGTTTGACTATTATTTCCATACAAAAACTTGAACAAAAATAACCTAGATTTCTTATCATAAAGAATGTTTTAAAAACATTATGAACACGAGTAAAACAACTAGGTCATTCATTGCTCATTCGACAAACTATAATACTTTCTTGGAAGACTCACAGTTTATCGTAGTGTAAAAATTTATTTCTTAACGTTTCAGTGTTTTTACTGTTACAATAATTGTTTTCCGCGGAACGCCTTTAAAAATTTCTATCACTTAAATATTACGACTGTTCTAACTCTATAGATTAAAGTATAACTTGGTTATAACATAAACTTGTTTTAAGAAATCGAAAAGATTAAGTTATATAACTTTATTTATATTAGTAACTTAATATTTTTATAAAAATCAATTTATTATTATTGCTATTTTAATCCCAGCATAAAATCACTACTATCCGTGGGTATGGGTTTAGTAAGGCAACTACGTAAGCAACCATTAGTAGATGGGCAGCAGCGTTTATTTGAGTAATACAACATTCTGCGGTCCCCAATATATTTTGCAAGCGTGGGGATTAGCAATCCCTCACATTTGTGAAAGAGGCGAATGTATGAATTTTTTTATTAGATAGACACTCTTGCCCATCTACTGGTTATTATTTCTGTAGATGCGTCATACGACACACGCGAGAAAAATGGGTGTGGCTCTACCCTATCCTGGGAATCACACAACTATAGTAATTTTTATTTATTTATGGTCCATCAACATGAGTTACATTCATTATACATTATTCTAAATAGTTCTAAAAACATACTTAAATGTAATCCTAATTATAGATGCAGCATTAACATAAAGTGATACCAGACAAATCAAATATTATACAAAGACTTAAATGTTAGATTTAATACCGTGCGTGAATTATACCACATATACGGTACCACACTGTTGTCGAGAATATTTAAAACGTTGTTTCTTTTCATATATTTCTGGTACAATTCACACAACGATCGAAGCGGGGCATTAGATCCAAAAACGCACCTTTTCATTTCCTTGTGAAATAAACTAAAACTTTGCACATGTACATGTACTTTGGGTACAGCAAAATTAACACCACTTAGAATATGAGGACTGTCAATGTTATTATGTAAGATCTTGTGCAGAAATATTAACGAAAATGCTCCCTTCTAGTTTCAAGTTTTTCCATATGAAAATATGCCAGTCTGTGTTCATATAGAGAACTTGTACTTCATACCAGACACAAACAATTTTTTTTGCACTTTTTATATACGTTCTGATGTAATAATACCGTATCGTTTTTTTCCCTTGTTAATAATGAATATAAATATATGTACAGATTTACATCTTGGATAAACGTTGTGGGTTAAACTCGATTCCTCCTGAAATGTATAGACCCCGTAGTCAGCAGTTTAATACAATCATATAAAAGGGCTGTAATAAATGTGATTTCAATACTAACACTAAAATATATCGATTTGTACAATCTCATATCCGATACAATCGACGTAATCACAGCTGACTTTAATTAACGCCAGGCAATCCTGTTAAAACTGAACCCCGTAACATTGATAAAGCAAACCGTAATATGTTACGGAGCACGAGTCCTCTCCTATCTCGAGTTAGGTTCACTTGACTAATTAGAGTTAGCACTCACCACCTTATCCGCAATCAGGTTTGCGTTTCCACCTTGTCCCACTGAATTACGTCTGCTTAAAATCGTGGTGCAATTTGAAAGAGATAGCGACACTATATCATACTCTGAGAGGGTGTGATAATTCAAATGAAAGAGCCTTAAAAATCAATGAACGAAAATTGAGAGGTAGTTACAACAATCAAAAAGAGCAAAGCAGTATATTTTGGACATATTTATCGAAACGAGAAATATAATTTTTAAAAGTCATTTTTGAGGGCAAAATTGAAGGTAGAAGAGGCCGCGGTAGAAGAACAATTTTTTGGACTAAAAATATAAAATACTGGTTGAAGGCGGAAAGCACGGAAAAGGTGATTCACATGACTGAGGAAAGGTCTAAATACGGATAAACGGTCGCTGACCTCCGGGACGAAGGTGGCACATGAAGAAGAAGAAAAAAGGATACTTCTCTATTCAAACCGGTCTATTGGTGCTACTATGGCTCTACTTTCACAAAACTTCCAAAGTTATCTGTAATAAAGTGGTAATAAAAAATATCTGTAATAATATTAAACCAAACATCAAAAGGTTCACAATCTCTACTTTTGTAGGGCGTTCGGAGAGAGACTTAAGTTTTCAACTTTAATTACTAGATTCAAACAAGGTCGTATATTAGGGGAGAATCGCACAGTCAGGAGAGCGTATGTGGGTCGCCCAACTGGACGATTTCCTGTGAGGCGTCCCAGTTACCGCTGGAGACACATGGTGGAGGATGACTTGCGCAACCTTCAAATCTGCAACTGGCAGAAGGTGGTGCAGGACAGGGCACAGTGGCGTAAGATCTGTTCGGAGGCCAAGATCCATTTTGGGTCGTTGCGTCAACAAAGCTAGTTAGTTATGGGTCGAATAATCGTTGTTTAAAAGTAGAAGCTAAGGTGGAAAACTTAATTCTTCCACCAAACATCCATTATGAAATGATATTGACTTTAGTACAGTTTTTTTTCGAGGATTTGTATTTATTTAGTGAAAACTTAATAAAAATTTGGGATTATGTTAATATCAAAACGCTCATGTATTTTAGTAAGTTTGTCAGTCCCTTATCATTTGATATAGAAAAAGATGGAATATTGATATAAAAATATTGCAAACCAGTAGGGTTTATGTATTTTATCATCGTCAGTCATAGTCTCTACTAGTGTTATTGCTATTTGTCTACCTTTACTTCGTTCATCATGATCACGAACATCCTAGCATTCCACTGTTAGACAGAGTCTAGTTCTAAAGGCTTCCTCTACCTTTCTCGAGCATATGAGTTTAGTAGACCACACGACGTGTAAGAAAAATCTAAGATGAAGAATAAGCGAGCATTGCGTAATCAAGTTTACACAAAGCTAACATCGTAAAGGTCATATATTTTTTACACAAAAGAACAAGCGAAACACCTAACCCATAGATCATAGACAGCATCAACAAGAACACTAAAGATATCTTTCCGACCTGTAAAGGTGTGAATTAGGGAAAGCAGAGAGAATTAACGGAAAGAGTTGGGCCTTCTATTTCTGCACCATATGAGTGTATGATATTTCTAACCAACTAATTGGTTCAGCGAGGAAGCCACCGCATTCGGAATCAATGGTTCGACTCCTATATGGCCTACACATATTTATTTCAAGTCTTGGTGCTCTGCCAAACCGCCTTGGACAAGCGGGGTCGGCCAATGTCCATGTCTTCAGAATTGGGGAGGCCACCGGCCTCAGCAGTCAGAGATATATGGGCTTTGTAATAAAAGTCGCTCTGATTGAGCCGGCCTATACATGACTAAGCATGGTTCCACAATATAAATTATACAAATCATTTTCGAAGCAAAATCAAATCGAAATCAAATACACAAAGAATCCAAACAATTCATGCCCAAGTAACAGATCATTCCCGCTCACAACTTGTTATTCACACCACGGCTCCATTCTATCTCCCTAACAGACGACGGGACGGAAATATAAATGTCCAAACTGACAAGAACCCTGTTTGCACATTCATCTTGTCCCTCTTTACCTTACACAGCCAATGACGGGGAGCGGGGCTGAAGGTTTGAATAAAATGGTCGCGGTGTAGCTTTGATTATCGGCATGGATTCAAATCGGGTGGGTTTTGAGAACCATCTCGTTACTATGGCCGTGCGCGTCGCGTCGATTAAATTATGTAATGCGCATCAAGTTGTGGAAGCGATCAAACAAAACTAATGTCGTATTAATTATAATTGCGCTTTGAAATATCCACAAAGAATTTTTGCCAGTTTTTGCAAGTTCGACGATTATAGTCTTAGAGTCACGCTATAAGAAATTATTAAAAAGTGCCTTATACTTACAAAAGATTGGTTTTTGAGTAATTTTTATACCGCTCTTTGTTCGACGCCTAGCCTTACGAATAAGGCTAGGCTAAATTTACATTGCTTATTGATTCAATCATGAATCTCACACACAATGTATTTTTTTACATTAAATGATTCAGTAGCGTTATGTCCGCTTTCTGAGCTCGATTCTAGCATAGAGGGAAATATTAGTATCTCTTAGAGGTATTTATCGATCTGGTTATGTCATTATTGCATTTTAATGGCATATATTACATGGTTATTGGTAATCCTGTATTGGTTGAGGTTATAATACGATATACATAATATAACGTTTATTATAAGACGACTAGAAAATGATCAGCAAAAACTGAATTTAATAAGTCTGGATTAGTCTTTTAAAAAATATTATTCGATCAATATCAAACAACAACACATCAATCAGAAAGTGAAAATATAAGTGATATTGCGAGTTTGAGCAAATAAATTATGAAAAATGTTTTTATTTTACATAAGTGGAGAAAAACCTACACCGTCTAGACTGATATTAAATGATAAGCGGATTATAGAAATGCAGAAGGCGTAATCGGTCGGCGAATTTTAAGTTTCTAAAAATAAAACAAAATAATGCAAAACAATTGATGAGTTTAAATAATTTATTAATGGCATATGTAGAAGAATGGACGAAGATAATTTGAGTAGAAGACTGGAGTATGATCGAAAATTGACAAACGAATAAAGATCTGCACGGGGCGGCTGAAGGAAACTGGATGCGTGTAGTCAAATATTTGGGCTAGGCGTACCTTGGGGAGGCGTATTTCCAAAAGCGTACAACCGCAAGCTGACGATGATTATGATAACCAGTAAAATATACTTACTGATTATTTCCTTTCAATATTGGGGGAACATCCTGCCTTTACTTCACGCATATGGTTTCAAGAGGATAGCGCCACGCCACATTCAGAGAAATTGACCATGGAGCTTCATTGTGATTTATTTTGTAATAAATTCATAAGCCGTTTCGGCGATAATGTGTGTCTGTGGGATAATGTGGCGGTCAACATTTAGACGACATAATTTTAAGAAATGAAACACGCACTTCTTTTCTTTGTAAAAATTATTTAATTTTATTTATATCTTTAGTTGTTTATGGGACAGGAAGGCAAACGAGCAAGCGTGTCACTTGATGGAAAGCAATCAACGCCGCTCATAGACTTCCGCAGCGCCATTGGCAGTGCGGAAGCGTTGCCGACCTGTAAGGAAAGTGTCATTATGGGAGTGGGAATGGGAGGGGGAGGGGTAGAGGAGGGGGAGGGTGTTGGGCCACCGGAACTCGGCCGCACAACGTACGAAGCGCGGTAGGTAAGCTACATTCAGACGCCGGTTTTCTGCGGGAGTGTGGTACTTCCCCGGGCGAGTCAGCTCATTCATGCCACTGAAAATATTATGCCATTCTAGACAAAGTATTCGTCTGCAGCGTGGCTCTACCACTATATATATTTAAAAACCTAATCCTGCCAATAGACACCCTATATCTTTGACTAGCTATTGGCTACTTAAAGTTGCCAAATGAACGCAGAAACAATTGGCAACATTTTTCATCATGAGCGTGTCACTTTAGAATGCATATGGCAACTATTTCATTTTTGCGCTTAGCGATAGATATATTGCAGCCTATATAAAATGTCGAACACACATGTGACACATCAAAATGTCGCGGTATTTAAAAGTAGGCCATTGTATTACAGAACGGTTTTCCATATAGTGCTACTCAAATGTCAATTTTGTTTTTATGGGATCGGAAGTGTAGGCTTCTTTTTTGAAGGTTTCAGTGTCGTATCGGTTTGAAAATACCTATGAGAATAGCATAGATAAATCCAGACTGGTGTTTTGTGGAAATAAATTTTGTTTTAGTAACTCTGTGATGAGATATGTAATGTTCGAAGAAGAATTATTCCGAAGAATTTCATCCCTATAGTAAAAGTACTGAAACAATAACCCACACAAGCAGATTGTTACTTCATTTAACTGAGAGCGCCACACACTAAGTTTAGTATACAACAGTCTCTACTCCAACACTAGTTTTTTTCGAAGTAGCAATAGTCCAATATATAAAGGATTGTTTTTATGGGATTGGAAGAATGACCTGATGAAAAGCAATCAACACCGCCCATAGATATCTGCAGCGCCGTAAAAGCTTGTTTTTTGAAGGTTTCAATGTTGTAACAATTCGGAAACACTGCTGGAGATAGCTGGTTCCACAGAATAGTGCGTGGATAAGGATTACACTTATAATGGGAGATCGTAGGTTTGATTCTAAGATTGAAGCTCTGCCTAGCAAAAGCTCTATTAGCTTATTCGGATTGGTTTACAGGAGTTCTATTAATATCAAAACTTTATTAGTCTTCTTTAAATAAAAAAAAAATGGTTATCGGTTTTCATGTCAACCCAGTTGCCATTTCAATTTGCAACCTGGAAGGATCTTGTTAATCAGAGGAATACTTATATGGAAAGTTAAATAACATAAAGTTCCTTCTGATATGTCTCTGAAGATGTAACTGTAATCAATTCGATTAGGACGTCGTCTATAACTAAGTAAATGATTTCAATAGAGCCACGCTGCAGACGAATACTTTGTCAAGAATGACATATTATTTGTGTGTAGCATGAATGGGCCGTCTCGCCCGGGGAAGTACCACACTCCCGCAGAAAACCGGCGTCTGAGTGGTAGCTTAGCTACCGCGCTTCGTACGGTGAGCGGTCTGAGTTCCATAAGCCCAATACCCTCCCGCTCCCACTCCCCTTCCCCCTCCCACTCCCATAATGTCACTTTCCTTAAATGTCGGCAACGCTTCCGCACTGCCTATGGCGTTGCGGATGTCTATGGGCGGCGCTGATTGCTTTCCATCAGGTGACACGCCTGCTCGTTTGCCCTCCATACCATAAAAAAATGTTATTATTGAATAGAAAATAATATAATAGAAAATGTGATATTTATGGACTGAAACAAAAAATAAGAAATATATTTTAACTTTCTCATACGTACACGTAGAACAAGTCTGCCGAAAAAATAATGAGTAAAGTTTTCCAATTATTATAGTTTTAGTTAGCGACACACAGACACACAGAGAGAGAGAGAGAGAAAAACTGAAAAGAAGTTTCGAAACTCGTTTTCATTTAACGAGATACATTTTCGCAAAATACATTGAAGGTGTTTTGAGCACACGATATCGATTTACACGTGCAAACACATTTATTGTATCCGTTCCTTTATTTGTATTATTATTTTTTTTCTTCTTCTGCTTCTTCATATATAAGTAATATATATAATAATTATACTATAGTAATTTTAAGTATGATAAAGATCAAAGGATCTGAGTTCCGCAGAAAACCGGCGTCTGTGCCGAGTTTCGGAGGCCCAACATCCTCTACCCCCTTTCCCTCCCATTCCCACTCCCATAATGACATTTTCCTGAAAGGTCAACAACGCGTCCGCACTGCCTATGGCACCGCAGATGTCTATGGGCGGCGTTGTTTGCTTTCCATCAGGTGACATGCTTGCTCGTTTGCCTTCCTATCTAATAAAAAAAAATGGAGAAGAGTGTAAAAAAATCGAATGTATACATATTTTTAGATGAATCACATTACAGCATCATTAATCTACGGTAGCCTATTGCTAAACATAGACATCCCCTAAGACACGCCACTTAATCCGATCATCAGCTACAAGTGTCCAGTTTTTCTCAACCGCTCTACGCAGGTAGTAAGTGACTGACATCCAGCCGGGTAGCGTCTCACACTATAGAACTTCTCTACTTCAACGGTTCAGTTCATTCTATGTTTGCCAACACGCGTCTACACTCAAAGACTACGCTTGTAAACAATAGTAATTCACATTTGTAACGTGACATCTGTATAGTTTTGAGTGCGCAAAGAACGAATGAATTATGAACGAATGAATCGTTTATAAATGATAGACACATACACTATATTTAGAAAAAAGCGAATGAAGAAACCCATGAGCAAATGACGGAATAATTAAAAACTAAATAGAACATACATATAAGAATATATGCCATTCTTGTTCCTATGCTTCCTCATCCTAAAGAATTACCTTGTCTGTAATACGCCTTAGGCACCAAATGGCAATAAAAAGTTTCATATACCGGGTGTTAATTTTTTAGTATGAAAACAATGAAAAAAAAAACAATGTACAGATAAAGATTTAGATAAAACCAACAGCGTTTCTTTTACGCTTTTTTATTTGAAAAATGTTTTCTTAATTATTTGTTTAAAGTTAAAAATTAATCCATAAACATAAAAATGTTTTCTATAAGTGGCCATCGCATTAACGCGATGATGTCATCCAGCAATACAGGTCCATGTTGTCATTTACAAATTGTGAGTAATTCTAAGAAAAATATTTATAATTTTGTATAAAAAAGATATATAAGAAACAATATTTTGTAGAACAAAAGTTATCGATTTTGAGATAAACTACATACCCACTTGTAGTTTATCTCAATTTTTTACACTAAAACAAAGTCACCCTGTATATAACTATGTAGTTGACATATTTAAGTTATAGTAGTACTTTTTGGCTTAACAAACTGTTTATATTTCAATTTGAATTGCTTGATTCCTTGGCTCAGAACACACTTGGTGGAACTAACTATGGCTCCAAGGGACTTTGTATTAACTCTGTATTAACTAAATAAAAATAATCCATTTCATAGAAAAATTTCTGCTATTGAAACAACAGCAGCCGGAGGCGTTATGCTTTATGAAATATTTTATTTAACGAAAGTCGAATGTTCCATTCAAATATTTACTATTTATTCCATTTATTATTTTAAAGATTCGAACTTTTTGTTTTTGTATTAAACATTTTACTGCACTGTATTCGCTTTTTATGTATTAGGTGTACAAATAAGTTTCCGCAGTTTTTTATAAAAAATTAGGAATTTATTGTAAAGGAAAAGTACATTACGTTTTATTCAAAGTATTTTCCATCATTTGCCACTACTTTTCCCCATCTTTCTGGCAACATTCGGATACCCCGTCGAAAAAACTCTTCATCTTTTGACGCTATCCACAAATCTACCCAATTTTTGGTGTCTTCATATGATGTGAAGCGCTGCTCAGACAGACCATGTGCCATCGACCGGAACAGGTGATAATCAGAAGGGGCTAAGTCTGGTGAATACGGCGGGTGGGGTAAAACTTCCCAGTTGAGTGTTTCCAAGTATGTTTTTACCGGCGCCGCAACATGTGGACGAGCATTATCGTGTAAAAGAATAATTTTGTCGTGTCTGGAGTAGTAATGGGCGCGTTTTTCCTTAAGTGCCCGACTCAATCTCATCAATTGTGTTCGGTAGAGAGCTCCAGTAATGGTTTCGCTTGGTTTCAGCAATTCATAATACACGACACCAAGCTGATCCCACCAAATACACAGCATGAGTTTTTTTCCATGAATATTCGGCTTAGCTGTCGATGTTGATGGTTCGCCGGGCTTAACCCATGACTTTCTCTTCTTTGGATTATCGTAGTGAATCCATTTTTCGTCACCAGTGACTATACGATGCAAAAAACTCTTTTTTTATTCCTGGCAAGCAGCATTTCACTCATGCATAATCGGCGTTCAACGTCTCTCGGCTTTAGTTCATATGGAACCCAATTTCCTTGTTTTTGAATCATTCCTAACGATTTTAAACGATGTGAAATTGCTTGTTGAGTCACTTGTAGAGTAAGTGCAAGTTCTTTTTGCGTTTGGGACGAATCTTCCTCCAATAGTACTTCTAATTCCATGTCTTCGTACACTTTCGGCCTTCCACTGCGTTCTTTGTCTTTAACGTCAAACTCACCGTTCTTAAACTTTTGAAACCATTCCTGACAACTTCTCTCACTTAAAGCAGCTTCACCATATGCTTCTAGAAGCAATCGATGCGCCTCAGCTGCAGATTTTTTCACATTAAAGAAGTAAATCAAAAGTTCCCGCAAATGATGCTTATTCGGAATAAAACTTGACATTTTTGCACGAAAAAAATTACGTGATGCTGATACGGAATCACTAGTACTTTAAGGTTATGGTGTTGCCAGATGACTAAACTTGGGATATTACGTTTTACATCTGACAATTTCTCCATAACCTTCTGGTGGGGCCATCTTTTGACAAACCGCGGAAACTTATTTGTACACCTAATATTTTAAATTATTTGTTTTAAAGTTTATCTATTTAATACGTAGGTATCAGTTAGTCCCTTGTGTTTTTGAATTTTTATATATTTAATCTTAAATTAAATTATACGATTTGCTACATTTTCTTATTGTATGTAAAATGATGAGGGCGTTACCAGACAGGCAAAAGTTAGTTTTGAGATCAACTTTGTAACAAATGATTGTGAAGATTTCAGTAAATATGTCGCACGGTAATAACGGTTTTATAAATTAAAACTTGGTTTAGGCGAGTGCTTGAGTGGCGACTACGTCTCGGCCAACGTAGTGCGGGACGTTCTCCAGCTAGATGGAGCGACGATCTTCGCAGGGCAGTTGGCAGAGTAAAGAATGTGTAACCGAAAATTGAACTAGATGGTGCAGTTTGGGAGAGGAATATACCAAGCAGTGGACTATTCTAGAATGCACAAATCAAAACTTTATTATAATACATGTTAAAAAAAGCACCAGTAGCAGATGTGAAACTTCTAAGCAGTACATTTTGTTAAATTGCTAAAAGAGATTAGAATATTTTGGTTTTGAGTTTTGCTTTCGTATAATCGAAATGAAAAAATGTTGCTGTTATTGTAAGCTGCAGCTGAAAAGTGAAAAAAAAAAAAAAAAAAAAATATATATATATATATATATATATATATATATGTAAATAAATAAATGATATATATTATTACTATTTTCAACTTACGTTCGAAATAAGCAACTTACTTTTTCACACATATTCCCACGGCAATAAAGAGCCACTCACAGAGCCCCATCGACAAATTAATCCTAATTTTCGTGTACGTATGTATCATCACAAAACATAATTCACAAGATGGCGTTCAAAACTATCCCGCCTAAATTTATATAAATACGTCCGGGCTGTGGGATGCTAGAGTCCTTAATTTGTATTTTAAATGCATTTGATTAAATTTGGCATGCCCGAGAGGGACAGCGATTTACGGAGGCTTGTTTAATGAGTCAAAGTATCCATTTTAATCAGTACATCTAGTGTCTAGAGTTCAAAATAGTGTGGTGACGTTACTAGGCGAGGGGTTTATTACTAGGAAAAACACGGGGTGAACTAGTTCTGGCTTGTAACACAATTAATATCAATTTAGTTGCCCGAGGGAGGTTGTTCTCGTAGTGACGTAATAATAGAATGTATTTTTTTATTTTTTATATTACACAAAATAATAATAACTGAATTCAATAATTAACATTTTTGTTATCAGTAGGTACAATTACAGAACTTTTTAATAAAAAAAACCTATGACATTTTTCCCTATATAAATGTTAAAATGAAAAAAACCGCTTTACACTCATATTTCTGCAAGATTCTTTGTGCCATCAGCACCATTATAAACACACAGATAACTTGGACAAATACCAAGAGTTAGAATAAATACTACATGCCATAGAAATATGTATTATGATGAGAGAATTACATATACATACGACATGTACGTCAAGAAATCTTGTTTAAGATATATAGAATCCAAAACAATTGAGAGACCATTAATCTCATACACAACTTATCGGTTTTGGGGATACCTGTGTCCAGCGGTGCCACAGTCTGATGATGATGATAATAATACACAACTCTTGAAGTTACTAGAGTTTATGGAGCGGACGAAATGTTTATATGCTAATGTGTCGACATTGTAAGTAGTATTAGGCGACGAGATGCAAGTCGAATATTTGACGTAAGAAAGAATAAACTTAAACATTGTTTTACACATAACTCATACATCATAATATTTTATTGTTAGTGTCACAAAACTGTATTGGTTGATTTGGAAACAGATGTAGAAATATTTCGACCCTTAAAGTATTATTCATAGCTAACGTATAAAGATAACGCCGTTATTTACAAATAAGAATTGTGTAAAGCGACAAATAATATATACAAGTATAATGGAAAAGTTTTCATTAATTCAACAAAGAAACATTTTTCCAACGAGCAATACTTAGCATAACAAAAGCGCATCTCGGCAAAATAAAAACAAGGAATACACCCGTAAGACTCGGCATGACATTTACGAAGAAATAATTAACAAAACATACAGAAATGAACCGAGAAGAAAACGTCGACGAAATCTAATTATTTTCGCCGCCATGTCAGCGAGTTTCCCGCGCTTCGGCGCGTCCCAAAATGGCGGTCGCAAATGTCGGCTGAATGGAGCGCGTGGTGTCAACAACGCGGCGATATTATGAAGCGAAGACACGGCGGCCGACAGACTCTAAGCCTTCGAGCTTTCCCTTATTTATATTTTGGAACAAGAAATGCGACGCTACAGGAAATTAATTTTCATTTTTTACCATTACAACGTTTAAATTTGAAACATTTTAGATGAAATAATAAAATATTAAATATTACGATTCAGAATACAGTCAACGAGAAATTAGAACTGTAAAAAAATATTGTTTAATATTTATACGATTCTTAAATTGAACTTTTATAAAATACACGTTTACTTTGCAACGGCATCGACAGGATAGACGAATTAACGTCTATTACTGCTATTATTTCTTAAAGAATGTGTATTTACTGTTCTTGGTTTTTTGACAAGAAAAGCAATATTACTTGATATATTTCAAAAGTCACGTTTGTCGGAGATCCGACAATCGTTGGAGCAGAGTGCTGGAGTGAAGACAGCGTCTTGGCAAGCTTAGTGTGGGATGCCCCCCGGCTGGACGGTGGGACGATCTGCGCAAAGCAGCTGGTAGAAAGTGGGTGCGTGAAGCTGAAGATCGGGCTAGGTCGCGCTTCTTAGAGGAGGCTTATGTCCAGTAGTGGACTGCCGCGGGCTGTTGATGCATTGACTGATTACTATGTATGTGATCTAACGGATACTCTTAAAACGTATTCGATGGAATACTTCGTATTTCCGGTAAAATTTATTCATATAGATTTACACAAATTCCGCCGCTGATAATTATCTATAAGTAGGTATATACAATATTATCAATAAATTTTTCATACATACGCCTGTCTCCCTGTAGGGTTAGGTAGAGAACACAGATCTCCATCCGCTACGATCCCGAAATACCTTCCTTGCTTCCTTCACACTCATCCAACTTTCATCTCCTCTTTTCCTTTCTTCCTCTTACATTTATCGTAGCGAAACGGCTCTCCATTCGTCGCCGCCAGTCTATTGTTATATATTATATTCTAAAAAATTGTTCCAAATTGCAAATTACAACAAGTTAAAGTTAAATCGATCCCTAAATCAAGCACAACTTGTATCATAGAGATCTGAGTGCGATACAATAATAGTTTCTGTACGCAAATGTATAGTTAATTATATTTTTTTTTATATATATATTCACGCCTATCCCCCGCAGGGGTTGGCAGAGACCACAGAGCTCCATCCGCTGCCATTCATCGCAGCGAAACGGCTCGTCATTGGTCGCTTTTCGCCCTCGTGAGATTTAGGACGTGACGGGTGGCGAACCACGTCGCCGTCATTTTCGACAAATTAGGTATATTAAATTCGTCTTAGTGAATCCCACGAGCAAGGGAGGATGAAGGTCAGCCCCAGCAGAGCCCTGCATGCTGACGTAAGGCACCATAGTCCCCGGGGGAGCCCGACCCCGGGACGATCGGCACGTTTACGACTAGGCTCGCCTCTAGCCACGCATCCATTGGCACGGCAGACCGTGGATTGGCGGAGAGGAAGGGAAAGGATAGAGAAGAAAGGAAGGGGCAGGAAAGGAAATGTGGATTGGGGGGGTTACCAGACTCGGAATAAACATTTATAAATCCATATAAATATTTAATCCGATGCGGGAATCAAACCCGCGACCATTGACTCCGCGGACGGAGGGCCCCGCCACTAGTTAGTTATGTATAAATAATATCATGAAAACCAAATACCACCGCTATAACTGTATATTCATTGAAAGCGACATTTTCAAAACAAAGAACACGCCACATGCACTGCATTATCCACTCCATCACAGCAAAAGAGACTGCAATGGCATTACAGTTTGTGAGCATCAATATGAGATTTTAACTCAAAGTAAGTGTGCATAGCATTACTTCGCAGTGTCAGATATAACTCAATCGAAAAATCACATAACGAATAAAATCTAATTGAAAAAAAATTGTGCAGATATTTCTTTTTTAAACTATGTTTTATACCTAAAACGCAATTACAGACTAATTAAATGCACAACTATTTTAAATTTAGATCTATTTAGAAAATGTCTACAAAATTGTTGATTATTGAATATTTTTCCGTAGACAATAATTGTGAAACTAAACTAGTAATTCTTGCACTAGAGAAAATATAATTTACATCAATAGTATTGTACAATGGTGGAATCAAATCTACGACTTTACGTCGTAATCACAATCCTTACTAATTGAGCTATTACTCAAAATAATACTAATTACGTTGATATGCAAAATTTAAAATTTGAACTTACTTCTAAAAATCACAAGAAAAATTATAAAATCTGACTATTTTAAATGAGTTAGTAATCACATTTCTCCTATGTATTAAAACTTCCATTAAATTTTATCAATAAAATCTTTAAATAATGAATAAAATAAACAAAAATAATAATTAGGTCCGATGTACTTAGATGCAATGATACATATTGTGTAGTGATTAAAATGTACTGATAACTTTAACAATGTCCATTTTTAAGGATAGTTAAAGAACTGACAACTAATTGGTTCAATGGCGGGGCCCTCCGGCCGCGGAGTCAATGGTTGCGGGTTCGATCCCCGCATCGGAATAAATATATGTCATCAGCAGCCTGCGGCAGTCCACTGCTGGACATAGGCCTCCCCCATGGAGCGCCACCTAGCCCGATCTTCGGCTACACGCATCCAGTTTCTGCCAGCCGCCCTGCGCAGATCGTCGTATGTACGGATTACAAATATTTATTCCGAGTCTGGTAACCCCGCCAATCCGCATTGGACATGTGTGGTGGGTTTAATGTCCGTTCCTCCAGATGGAGAGGCCCGTGCTCAGCAGTGGGACACATATATATGGGCTGTTAAAAAAAAGAACTGAAAATTAAAAAAAAATTAGGGAGAAAGTAATTATATATTTGAAGTCACTTTTTTATGTTAACGAAAGAAGAATACTCCTTTATTGTTGGTAAAAACGGCTCCGTGTGCGGGGAACGAGTTATATAAACACAGGGTGCTCTGAATGCCCACCGAGAGTCATTCAATGCGTCACCGCGTCACCGGCCGTATTAATATGTATGAGCGTCACAACCGATTGTTGTAAATGTGCCAATTTTATACAGGGTGCTTTTATTGTGTACGCCGTGAAGGGATAACTTATGAATTGTATATTGGTTAACGTTAAGTGAAGTGAGATAATTGTGACTTGGCAGGACGCTTGATTAATTAAAATAGAACATAATAAGTGTAGCATGTAAGCTCCTTTTTTATAGAATTTAAGAAATGTAAATTAATATTTAAACAAATATAAAATATAATATTTACACCATAGGAAAGTGACGTCAAGACAATGCAATGTGTCGTAATGGCACTAAAACATAACTACATCTAAAAAAAATTACAAATCATAAAGCTACTTATATGTGTGGCGTAAAAATTGGAATTTCGTCTTGAAGAATGATGATGAATGCAGTGCTCTATCGTTGGGTCAGTCTGATGTATTGATTTGTCTATAAATCTCTCTATAGAAGACCACTGCGCTTATTCCACACGTTGTCCACGAGAAACAGCAGATCTATGTATTTTCTTTTATAAATGGTAGAAGGTAATATGTTCTTTGCTATATTCCTTCAATCGTCTTCTATGACACTGATAACAAAAAAAACATATTGTTACTTTAAAACTGCAAGCTCACAGGTTAAGGGTACTCTTGACCTGGCCTTTCTTAAAAACTTCACCAATTTGGTCAAGGTATGTTTTCCGTAGTCTTCCCCTACCGACCTTCCCATCCACATCTGCAATGTAAATTTCTTTTGCCAGTCGTCTTTTATCCATCCTCTCTTTGTGCCCAAACAATCTAAGCATCCCTTTCTCAAATTTTGTCACGACACCTTCTTTCACTCCACATCGCTCTCTTATATCTTCATTTCTTATTCTATCATTAAAAGTTACAACACACATACTTCTTAATGCTCTCGTTTCTATCGCATTCAGTCTGTTCATGATTCTTCTGCCAAACCCAAGTTTCACTACCGTACATCAGAGTAGGAACAAACATTCCCCGATGAACCACCAGTCGTTAAATATTAACATTTAAATATTTTTTTTTATGGGATAGGAGGGCAAACGAGCAAGCGTGTCGCCTGATGGTAAGCAATCAACACCGCCCATGGACAACCGCGACACCGCAGGAGTCGCGGAAGCGTTGCCGGCCTTTCAACAATTGAGGAATGTATAGGCTGGTTTTTTAAGTTTTCAATGCCACCCGTTACGTCCTGATTTTCACGAGGGCGAGAAGCGACCAATGGAGAGCCGTTTCGCTGCGATGAATCGTAGCGGATGGAGCTCTGTGGTCTCTGCCAAAACCCCTACGGGGGATAGGCTTGAATATATATATATATATATATATATATATATATATATATATATATATATATATATATATATATATATATATATATATATATATATATATATATATATATATATATATATATATATATATATATATATATATATATATATATATATATATATATATACATATATATTGCGGTTTAAAATTGTATGTAAAATTTGATACAGTATAAATAAATAAAACGATAGTATAAATAAATAAACTCCACGCAAATAGAGTCATGATAGCGATAATATTCCATAAAATCTAACTAATTTTAAACTAAAACTTTTGTAAGCCTTATAATGGCATAAATTGTTTATGTGCAGATAAATTTATTTGTATAATAAAAAATAAGTACATTTAATTGGTTGAATCGTCATAAATGCAATTGCTAACAAAGCAATGAAACTACTAATCTAATAAATCTCTCCCGCATCGGTCAATCATAGATCTAAGCGGGTAAAGTGCATCGAGCACACGTCACCCCTGATGCACTTAATTAGTACAGCATAAAAGCATTCCGATATAATGCGCCAATGCAAACCAATTTATTCAGCCCGACTCAACTGTAACTGGATTCTATTTAGAATTTGACACAAATTTACAACGGCGGGAGGTGCATTTGTGCACATTGGATTGTGCGAAATCTGATCAACGGCATCGATTTAAATGATAATAATTAAATAACCAATATAGCACATTAACAAGGTGTGATAGCTCAAGAAAAATTACGCTCGATTTCAACTGGTTTAGCTATGGAATAAGAGTTTGATTCAAGCATACTTTCTAAAATTGAATGTGATACGGCCACCAAATAGCCCGCTTCATTCAGTTGTTACGGTGCATTACTTGAGAGCAAAGAGTTAATATATAATATTATATAATAAAGAGTTAATATATAATATGTATAATACTTATAGAGGATGATTACAAATCTTTACAACACAATGCTTTTGATAGTGGAAGAGCCACGCTGCAGACAAATACTTTGTCAATAATGGCATAATATTTGTCTGTAGCATGAGTGGGCCGACTCGTCCAGGAAAATACCACACTCCCGCAGAAAATCGGCGTCTGAGTGGTACCTTAGCTACCGCACTTCGTACGGTGAGGGGCCGAGTTCCAGAGGCCCGACACCCTCCCTTCTCTACCCTCCCTCTACCCCCTCTCCTTCCCATTCCCACTTCCATAATGACACTTTCCTTGAAGGTCGGCAACGCTTCCGCACTGCCTATGGCGCTGCGGATGTCTATGCGCGACGTAGATTGCTTTTCATCAGGTGACACGCCTGCTCGTTTGCCTTCCTATCCCATAAAAAAAGGAAAAATTACGCTCGATTTCAACTGGTTTAGCTATAGAATAAGAGTTTGATTCAAGCATCCTTTCTTAAATTGATAGTATGATATGCCCACCAAATAGCCCGCTTCGTTCAGTTGTTAGGGTGCATTACTTGAGGGCAAAGAGTTCGAATTTAAATTCTTATCAAAACATAAATACTTATAGAGGATGATTACATACAGCTGTTCGTTTGCCTTCCTATCCCATAAAAAAAAGACTTTCCACAGAATTTTCGATTTCAAAGAAATAACATAACTATTATACAACAATCGTGTCGATAAATTCGATCTATAGAGCAAGAGATAAGATGAAGTTCAATTGGCACAAATTGCGCTTACGATCTTCCGAGTAGGTATTGGTTTCTCCCATAAGACCATTGATAACATATGAACCACATGTTCTTAGTACAAGCACTATTATTAGTTTCGTTGCAATTATTAAAACGAATTCTAGTAGCATCGAAACATCAGTAGTTTTCTCTTTAAGAAAAGCACAAAAGTTAACGGTTAAAAGGTATAATGTGGTCGCGTCCTCTTACATTCCTAATCCATTTGAGTTGTCGAAAATCTAAAATGGTCTTTTCAACTTACCACTTAAGAATTCTATTACAGCTCTAAGCACGGAAACCATTTCCCCGAATACGGGCATCAAAGCCCCACAAGTAACACCTATTTGATACACGATCGGGACAAAAGAAAATCGTACTCCCCCTAACCTGCGCGCCCCATAATTAGCAGTTGGTATAAATGCATTCCAGCTAATGGACGTTTTGTGCCACCCCTCGCTGCGATTGAGCGCTCCCGGTCTCTCATTACTACATTACCTCACTGTTTCACTTTCAATGGACTCGGTAATGAAACTAATGGATCAAAAACAATTAATTTCCAAACTCACTTTATCTTTTCAAGCACAATTCATTTTGAACATGTCACAAATCAGATCTCGGGTTGTATTTTATTTAGAAATAGCTAGAATTGCTAGCTGGTTGAAAAAAATCCCAATTATCAATACTTGTTTTTATTTTGACAGTTCTGAAATAAATATTGCATAATCAATCCTACATCAATGAGTTCCCTATACTAGAATGATGTGTTTGTCCCAAAACTCATTTATTTACGAACTATTCGATGATATCAGCATTGCACATTTTTCAAAGCATATGTCAATGGGCGTTGTCTTCCTGTCCTAGAAAAAAAATATTACGAACGAAACGAACCTATTAATTAAATTAAGACCCAACATGAGGTAGTACTTGAAGGTACTAACTACCTCATGTCTAGCGGCTAGACTTCGAAACCAGCATAGCTTCTTAGATTGTATATATTTTTCATACGTAAAAAAATTCATCTTTAATTTTTATACTCTTATTTTAGATACGGAAATAAACAGTTTAAATTTTTATAGTTCAAATTTTATTTTAGTTTTCAACACTTGGAACAGTTTAGTATAAATCGCAGAGTGTTTTCCAGATGAAATATAACAAAGCGGAGGAGCACCAACTACTCGTTACACTTCGCTCTCCATATTTAACTGTAGCGCTGTTTTCTTTGACGGGTCGTGTGAAATATTCCCCTAATGTTGTTTGCATACATTAAACACGTTCAACTAAAACTTAGTCCACGTATATCCGCCTTATTTTACACTTTGCTAAAGGAGAAATGTTAAAAATTAATTTATTAACAGCCACACAAGAGGGTAGAATCGTATTATTATTTTCTTTAGAAATATATCAAGGGAATATTTAGCAAAATCTCATACAAAGGAACTAAAAAAGAAAGAATCCTACTGCATCTCACGTTTGATTGGGGATCACAGATCTGCTTATATTCTAGTATTTTCGTCCATAGTTGCATTGTACACCACTCACAAGGAGAATTGGGATGACCCTACAATATGAAATAGACGTGACAATAGCGTCTTCCTAGGTAAAAGATACAATAACCAATTCGCTTGTCACGCGCATGGATAACGACAACATCCCTCGTTTGTGAGGGAGAACAATTTCCAGCAGAGGACTCTTCTGGCTGAGATACAATGAGTGAAAAATATTTATTAATGTGTATATATTATTAACATAGACAAATTTAGATTTCATCTTTTGTGTATATGGCAGAGCTAGTAAAAGAAAATGCGTGTCACCAGATTATAAGCGGTTACCTCGCCGCCCATAGACATCCGCAACATCTGAGTCGTCTCAGATGCGTTGCCGGGCTTTTGCGAACACATATGTACGCTCGTCTCTTGAACGCCCCTATGTCGTATTTACATGGGAACATCGCAGGTTTCAAATCTTTCTACATTTGTACACTATATGGTAGAAAACTAAGACTAAATCGGACGGTGATGTACGGCCAAGCATACAGATGATCGTAATGGAAACTATTTCAGTGGCGCGTAGTAGTGGTGAAACTGTGCGGCTGGGAGGATATTAAATTACTCCTAAGAAAACTCGCCATAATAAATTCAATATAGTACGTAGAAAGATTATACTCTTTATGTACTGAGATGTTTCTCTCTCTGTCTGTATGTGAAATCATTATAAATATATAATATACATAAATTTATAGCATACAAAAATAAATAAAATGCAAGTAAATAATATCAGTCACTACAATTGTATCATATGATTGATATTTTTGTTATGAATATAGATGAAAATTTGATCACAGACATTTTCGGCTGTGAGAAAGCCAAGGCCAGTTCGCAATGGCGGGTCATACGATAAACCGATAGCCCTAAATAAACACGAAATCCTAATTTAATTAACTTTTGTGAGCAATCAAGGATTTGCAAAGGTATTATTATTATTAGAGTATCATTAGTTGTACCGCCCTTTACCGCTTCACTTGAATACTTATCTGGGACGGTTCAACTTGTTTCACTGAGTCTGTGATTACTTTATAGATCAAATAAATATTCTTTTAGAATAATACTAGCTTTTGCCCGTAGCTTCGCTCGCGTGGAATTTGGTCTGCCACATTGTTTCATGATAGATCATTTTAAATAAATATATTTTTTTTTACTTAATTTATGGTTTACAATTTTGGTCATAGTGGCTTACACATAAAATTTCGTGAGAGGTTTTTTCGTGAGAGAGTAACAAACATACATCCATACTCACAAACTTTCGAATTTATAGTATAAGTAGGATTTATTTGATCTATTGTTCCGATAAAATTCCTTGATCCTCGGACGCTTGGACTCAAGTCAACTCAACTGAGGCTATCTTAAGTTACAAAATAAAAATTATCTGTCCTATTTGTATGAATTTGTAGCATTGAGTTGAAAAGAAAAGACCCCTATCCGCTCTCAGAGGTTATATGTACTCCTACGAGTCGGCTTCGGGAAACAATAGGCCAATAGTTAGTTTTTGTTTAATTTTATGTATTAGTTTTAGGTAAAATAGATAGATTAATTTATATGACGGCGACGTGGTTCGCCACCCGTCACGTCCTGATTCTCACGAGGGCGAAAAGCGACTAATGGAGAGTCGTTTCGCTGCGATGTAGCGGATGGAGCTCTGTGGTCTCTGCCAACCTCTGCGGGGGATAGGCGTGAAAATATAAAAAAAAGTTATATGTACCTACTGTTATCTCAATAAAGACAAAAAAATGAACCGATCTCCTACACATAAAACAATCACAAGACAGAGTAACCAAATAACTGGAAGTAATGGGATATAATCTACGGAGGAGCATGTGGCACGCTCGCGATCTGTCACTCACTTGATTAATGAATAACCCTCCCTCTAGCCCTCTGCCACTACCGTATCAGATTGTAACAAGCGGGGTTCAGACACTCACTTGATGTTGGTTTTCAAATTTCCTTAATTATAAGGCAGAATCTTTTGACACCTCTATGCAGTGATTCTGTGTGTGTGTGTACTTCAATCTGTGTTGTGGAGTTCATTAACGTTGGTCGTTATTTATTCAGACAGTGTTTTTAATTCTCATATTCGTATAATTATTTTTTTCAAATACACTTCATTTGACATTCCAAATCAACCTTGGCCAAAATAATTAGACATACCTACCTATAAAATATTGATAATAAAAAATACATAAAACTTTTATTGGCAACTATCATAAATTATAAATAAAACTGTAATATTTTTTGGGACGTTAACATTTTATATAGAATGGAATAGTTTACTTTTCTTGGGTGTAGTGTCCAAAACAAAATTTAGGGCTGGAGTAATGTTTAGATAGATAAATAGATAGATAGATATATGTTGTACACTAAAAACAAAGTTATATAATTATTGATTGTAATAATGTTTGCGCTCAGATGCCAAAACTATAAAATTCTTTTTTGTGTGTGGACTGGCGTGTTTGGTCTAGGACCTTTAAAATTTCGTTGCACAGACTTAAACCCTATCCGTTGAGGACTGGGGCACTAAACATATCACAATAGCACAAGCAGAGTCGAAGTAATTCAAGGGTATATGAGTTTTAGATCTCGGTTTGGATTATGAGATCGAAACTGAGATTTCAAACACAGAATTGGAAAAGATGATCTGCAAATACCCTGCCAAATATGACTTTAATTAAATGTAATACTTTTAATATAAGTTTGAGAATCGTGGCATTAATTTAGTTTAAATTTACTCCAAAAGCGATTTAAGCGCTTTAGTTATAATCAAGTCTACATCGGAGTTAATACCGCCACCCCTTTTATCTACTATTGCAATCACAGTCGCTATCACTGAAAACAGCTGCTGATTTATACGTCTGCGCAGTTTCACCGGTTATAAACGGTTTTAGACCGGCATGTGTGATTATCGCTATAATAACTATGTACTCGTATCAAAAATTCTCAACACTTCGCTGGTTTAAAGTCGTATTTATCTTTAACTAGCCGTACCCGGTATGGGTTAAATGTGACGTACAGAAGAAGGTGCTAGGTTTTATAATCTGTTTATTGAAGTGCTTTAGGATACAAAATATTTTTGGTTTTTCCATTTGTTCCAAAAAAGCATTGCTGTAATTCCGGTATTTGGGAGGCGAAGTAAAGATCGTAGGATGGTTTTTGCTATTCCGGTTAAAATTTCTGCTCATCTACTAGTATTTCCTCTAATAGTCACCTCCTTAGACTCCTACGGGAAGAAATGTGAAGCACACAGCACGACATCATGTACCAATTTATTATATATCACTCAAGACTATTTTTTACAATATATGATACCTTAAAACGCCAAAAGTCTTTGCAATACACCAAATTCATTACCTGAAACAAAAGAATAATTGTTTTTAATGTAAAGTCACAATTCAAATTAAAGTTTTATAAATTAAAAATCTATTATATGACACACATTTCTAAGACTATAATAATAACATATATATAATATGTAGCTTCCACCAGATATAACGGGCCCAAGCATATCACCGTAGTCATCAATAACACCTGCATAATACACAATGACAGACAAGCCTCTGACGATGATCATTGATTTATATTTATTCTTTCTGTATACCCTCCCTCTTCAACTTCTCTAATCCTACATTTTTTTTACAAAAATAAAGGCAATGAATTTACAATGTCAATCCTAAAAACCTTGATACAACGTTGGTGATTACTTGGTGACCTATAGTACATCCATTGACAAAACCCCTTTATATTTCATACGACAATGTAAGGCAGTTATGTAGTCGGTTATGACCCTCCATTCAAATTTGGTCGTCACTTCTGATCTATCACATAATCACTTGAATAATGAAGAATACAGTATTATTACTATTAAAGTATTTTATTCTACTATTAAAGTATTTTATTATACTATTAAAGTATATAGTTAAAATTAATAATAATTTTAACTATATACTTTAAAAAAATAAATCATATTAAGTATGTTAAGTATATACTAAAGTACAAAACAACGACCTAATCGACTCAGTGGTGAAGTCACTTCTTTCGAAGTCAGTGCTCGCGGGTTCAATTCTTGCATTGGGATAAATATATACATGAGGTACTTATCCACTTTGGATAAGCGCGGTGGGTAAATATTAGTGTCCATTCCTCCAAAAATATGTAGGTCTTTTGCTCACTGAAACTTATACAAGCTTTATTAAAAAAAGCATATAATATACACCGAGCTTACGGTTTTAGTTTTCCATTTTCAGATACAAAAGTCAATTAACCGGCTTAACCTACACGCGGTCGTGCGAATAGCGAGTTTGCCGCAGACGAATCAAAAAAGTAACAAACGTATCTGAAATATTACAGAACAAAATGGCGACGTATCCGGTCGAACGCCGGATATTGGAGTGGGGCATCGAATATTCTATTTTATGCCCACCTTAATTATCCCTGGCAAGTTTCGCGCCGTCGCTCGTTGGTTCAATATTTTGCCTATTTTTATTTTCACTTATTCAATTTACGTTGATAGACGAATACAATCGTCTATTACCACTATCAAAATAAAAACGAAGTACCAATAATGCTTAATTCTTTTCTTCTTATGTTCTTATTATTCTTATCTTCTTATTACACGCGTGTCCCGTAAGGGTATATAGAGACCACAGACCTCCATGTGCTACGATCCCGATTATATTTTTTACCTATATATATATATATATATATATATATATATATATATATATATATATATATATATATATATATATATATATATATATGTGTGTGTGTGTGTGTGTGTGTGTGTTATTATGTATATGTGTCTTAGAAATGTGTGTCATATAATAGATTTTTAGTTTATAAAACTTTAAGTTGAATTGTGACTTTACATTAAAAACAATTGTTCTTCGGTTTCAGGTAATGAATTTGGTGTATCTCAAAGACTTTTGGCGTTTTAAGGTATCAGGTATTGTAAAAAATAGTCTTGAGTGATATATAATAAATTGGTACATGGTGTCGTGCTGTGTGCTTCACATTTCTTCCCGTAGGACTCTAAGGAGGTGACTATTAGAGGAAATACTACTAGATGAGCAGAAATTTTAACCGGAATAGCAAAAACCATCCTACGATCCTTACTTCGCCTCCCAAATACCGGAATTACAGCAATGCTTTTTTGGAACAAATGGAAAAACCAAAAATATTTTGTATCCTAAAGCACTTCAATAAACATATATATATATATATATATATATATATATATATATATATATATATATATATATATATATATATATATATATATATACCCAGAAGCGTATATCACTAAATTCATTACCTGAAACGTGGGCAGTGGTGGAACAAAGCTGTATAATGATGCCTAGATGGTGAAAAATATGCAGTATTGAAATATTTTAAATTCTTCTCTATTTCTAAAGGAATATTAACATTCACCCGCTAGTGTCGTCAAACGAGTATTGGAAGGTCATTCAAATACGAAATAAATAGCTGTAGGCCATATGAATTTATCGCGGGAGTTGGGCTCGCGATCATTGACTCCGAAAGCGATAAGTGCGCCACTGAGTCTACAAAAATGATTGCTGTTGGTGAATTAATTTTACTGTCGATTAATGTCAAAACTGATAGTGTATTTAACTCACTGTTTTAAACACACTCCTAGCGAGGACCCAGGAGACCGACCACGGTAAATAAATATATAAATAAAGAAGATTAATTTAACGCGGGACGATTGTTAATGTTTTAAGCCATTAGGGAAATTTACCGACGAATTGGTCCGCGCTACGCTCATCTGCTGCAGACCTAACTTGCATACTCATGTGTTTTGAAACTTTGTTGATTTTACGATAATTCATCTCTCTCCTATTTATTTAACGCACACGTGCTCGGTAGAAACAAATTTTTTTTTAACCTAGTTTTTTACCTGTTTAAACTAGTTTAACAGAAAATTAATTAATTGCTTAAGAGATTTAGTTTTTAGTGAAATACAATATTTATTTTTAATATTTGCCACGATTTTGTTCCCATGATAGTACTTCTCGTTTGTATTTCATTTTTCTTCTTCTCAATCCTGAAGACGGTAGGTAGTGTAGCCTGTGAAGCCTGCTAAACGTTGAGGTTACGATAACACCCTTCATTTAGGAGTGAGTCATTGTCCAGAAATTAAGGATTATAATTACTACATACATTATAAAAAAGAACATCAGACCAAGAACAGAAGAATTAACTTCGTAATGATATCTAGAGGATTCTTAATTTTTGTACTATAATAATTAATATTAGCATGATATTGCTTAAAATATATTTCTGATTTATTATTTATATAATGGTTTTAAATTAAATTCGTTAAATTTAAATTTTACATTAGTTAAAAAGATTTCACCAGTTATTTATTTAAGAAAAACAAGCAATATTTACATTATCTCATAATTTCATTACTTTTTTTTATTTATTATGAACAGAGGACAAAATATTAAATAACTACACGAACGAAAAGACAGGAACCATTTTATGAATCCAATTCACAGTAACCACGGCGGCAGGCATTTTCCAGACTTCTTACACAATGCAAGAATTTCGAGGTATGCTTTAATGGCCTGGCTTAACCGCAAAATGAACAATGCCTGCTATAGCGGTGCTTCCACATTCTTAACGTCGTGTTTTTGCTCAAATTTTTAATTTATACGTCGCTGTTCATGTCTATAGAGTTGCCGCTATATATAAATAATGTGATAATAACAACGGAATCAGTATATATTAATTTATTTTATAAAATTCTTAACAAAGCCTGATAAATAAGACAGTTTTTTCAGAAACATTATTGCAGTCCACTCTTTGATACAACTAGTAAAATGTATTGCAGTCTATTGCTGGATACAACTAGCAAAAATTTTGGTATACAACTATCAACAATAAATTGTAGTCCATTCCTGGATAGAACTTGCAAAATTTTATAGCAGTCATTTCTTGGATACATCTAGCAACATTTTATAATAGTCTATTGCTGGATACAACTAGCAACATTTTGTGGCAGTCTATTCCTGGATACAATTTATAGAAGTTCATTCTAGGATACGTTTACCAAAATTCTATAGCATATCTGGATATAATGGCGTCCTACAGTTTGAGATTTGAGGTAATACGAAAAAATTGTACCATATTCTTAAGTCCCATATATACGCGTTTTATATTAAAACATCGAAAGCTAACCCAGTGTTTACAGAGGGCGTGAAAAAAACGTATTCGTCAGTATTATGCCTGAGTGTACTTAAATCACTGTTATCAGAAGCGAGCATCGTTCGTTTTCGACTTCGTGATAAAATGTGTAATGCGGGGATTACCGCCGAGTCCTATGGAAATATGTAATTTTCACTGAGCGATCCTGCTGAGGTGACGATATTGCTGGCTGCGTACACAGCTAAAATTATACAGTAGACTCGTATTATATTCATTATTTCACGTAGCTTGTGAAGAGCCAATGAACGGGAGAATATTACTTTTCTATTTTATGACGATAGTCGAAAGAATTATATGCTGTGAAATAAGATCATGTTTCGAGCGGTTCATATTTTAATAAATGTATGTGCTGTTATTTATTGTCTCTTTATTATATTATTTCTTTTTAAATTTTGAAACTTATAAATAACACTTCATATCGCTTCAAATAATATACAAATAGTATTTTATATCATTATTGAAATTTTAATAGTGATCGAAATTTTAAATAATAAAACAAAATGTTATCATGTCTTTGTCATAGAAACGATAGGCAAATGAGCTAGTGGTACACCTGGTGGTAATCAACAACCGACGTGAATATCTGAAACACCCCGGGCACGACAGATGTGTTGCCTACTTAAGGATAAGTAAGCAATGGAAGAAGAAAGAAATAAAAGAAGTGGATATAAAATGGATCTCCAGACAACTGCACTCACCGTAAAAAATTCGATATCACGGTAAAATGCCACTACTTTCCACAAACCACTACCCTGTGGAATCAACTACCTTCAGCAGTGTTTCCGAAGCGATACGACACTGGTGCCTTTAAAAAGCAAGCCTACTTTGTCCTTAAAGAAAAGTTGACGAGTTGCCGTCAACTTTTCTGCGATACCTAAGGCACTGCGGATGGTTATAGTCGGCGTTCATTTCTTTCCATCAGATGACACGTCTGCTCGTTTGTCTTCCAATCCCATAAAAAATATGACGACCGCCGCTATTTTGTGCGGGTTTGGCATGTCCCCGGTTAAGATGATTCACTTGTGCTACCATGGCTCTACCATAATTGATAAAATTAGCTTTTATTGCACTTTCCTTCACGAACTGAATGAGAATATATGTTAACACTATAACAACTTGAATAGACGCGTCATTAGTAAACAAGTATGTTTTGCTTCCCGCTTTACGTATTCATTCTAATGATTATACAGGGTGTCCCAGAACTCAACGTCAACGTCGTCTGGGATACCCTGTATAGGTTGTATGGTGGTAGAATTAAGTTTCCAAACATCATCATAAAATAAACTACAAAGGGATATGGTCAGACCGGCGTATTAATTTGTTTGGTCTCTCTAGCAGTGTGAAACCATATGCCTGAAATGTTCTCTCAACATTTGCAGAAGACATTCAGTAAGTTGTAGCACCGGACACCCTATATATATTTCACAACCCTCCTCTTTTACTGAAATTGTTGGATACAAACCATATAAATATTACTAATATTCACACTTATTTCATATAAACGTATCCACTAACTTAAAATATATTAACTACGTAATATCTAATTATTTCCCGAACTGTTCGTATAATGAAACAAGGAATTATGATTGTTAAGATCTTGCGTTAAGAGTCATTTTACCGTGTTTCTATCGGTATGGAATCTCTCCTAATGGGGCAATTGGATTCGCATGTGATCCAAATATTAGTGTCGCACATGTTCTAGAATCACATGTGCGCGGTATTAAGCGTTTTAGTCGGATGGAGTGTGTCTAATTATATGTAACGAATTCATGCATAATGTTGTTTTCCATAACACCTTTGTTTAGTTTTACGGCGACTCGAATGGCCCATTATTGACGTCATTATGGGTTGAAAAAAAAATAATATATTTTTTTAATGGAAGATTTGGACAAGTAAGTCATGATTACTTTGTTACGTGTGAGAAGCATGCATATGCTGGATGAGGTTGGCTGCTGCAGTGACAAAACAAGGTAACATTCCTAATTTTATTATGAAGGAGGTAGAAGAAATCACCAGGTGAATCAAAAGTATAGTTTATTAGTTAAAGAAACAACTAGTTTTTTTCTCATCTGCAACGTCAGGAGTGCTGCTTTTTTTAGCATAACAGGCAAATAAGCATGCGGGTCATCTGATAGTAAATGATCACCACCGATCATAGACATTCACAATGCTGGAGGCGTCGCAGATGCGTTGCCGACCTTTAGTGAAAACATACGCTCGTCTTTTGAATGTTATGTTGGATTTACGTGGGAACACCGCCGGTGGGGTATGGACTACTCATTCCCCATTTGCACAGTTAATGGTAGATAACTGCGACTAAATAGCACGGTGGTGGTGGCCTGCAATCCAGGTGATGGGAATAGAACCTATTTTTAATGGCGCACAGTTCGATTATGTGTGCGGCTAGGGGGAAATTAAACAATATTAAACTGCGTTGTCTACCTTAGAACTACCTTAGATGGGATATAAAAATTATAATTCTTATATTCTTCGTATTCTTATAATCTTCGCCTTTGTCAACCACGGTTACCAAAATAGTTGTATTTTTCTTGATATCTTTCATTTTTGACGGTTTTAATCCTCTATGGTTGCTTTTTGAATGAATCGATATTTTTTTTAATTAATTACACGAAACGCAGGTAAAGCGCGTAATTAGATGAGAAAATTGGAAGGCAGTAAAAGAAGATGAATGAAATTGAGCCTCCGGACCCTTGCAGATAAAGTTTTACCAAGTACTGACGATAATAAGTGGAGAAAAGAATATTTATTTAAAAGATTAATTATATGCAATAAAACGCATAATAAAACCCTGCTTTAATAATAAATATATTTTATATGTATTGTCGTATGTTTCATTTTACTTTTTAACAAACTATAGATAGGTATTGTCCCCATTTTAGATGCGCGACCACTATACCTGTCCAAGGCTAATTGGCTGGATATCCAGACAAAGAATAAATACCTGTAAGCCAAGGATTCGATTACCGCATCGAGGTAGATGCATGTAATTTAAACCAGTGCGGGAAGTGAACTTGTACCATTGAGTTTACGACTTTTAATTTTCGTACCTACCGGTGAGCGAAAAGGATTATTTTACCATTGAGTCATTTATTTTGTTAATATATTTTATTAAATATGTTTTTCAATTACCGCCATCTTGGGCCAAACAACCCATTTTACCCTTAGATACAAAGATATCGTGTACTAACTGTCTAAAGTTCTCTTTTAGATCAATCAAGTCTCGTCATGTTTCGGCATCATCTGCTGGTACGTTATCAATATCAGGCTGAATAAACTAATAGGCACTTTTATTTTATTTATGTGTAAGATATACACGAATAACAAAAATATATTTTCTTTGTATTTACAAATAAACAAACAATCCGACTTCCCCCTGTAGATTAAATCACAGTAATTGACGTGGGACAGACGTCGGCGAAGTTGTCTGCATTTTTACATCTTCACAATTCCCGTTTCAACATATCGAGTTCCATTTTCCCGCGTACTCGTAAGATTTCAACCGGATATCGTATTAACTCGACCATGATTAATGTAAACCTTCATTTCAATAGAATTTCATTTGTTTCTTCATTTTATTGCAGATGTTATTATTATATTTAATACTACACATATTTGACAACCAGAATGGCTCAATAGTGAAGTTAACTCTTTCAGAGTGCCGTAGTTTTGGGACTATAAGATGCACCATTTTATATAGAAAATGCACCTTTTTACATAAAAATATGGACTCAAATTTTAAATATAATACGTTTTATGTTCCTAAAAAAAGTTTAAAATATTTTTTTCTAAAAATACGTCCAGTGCGTCTTATATTCTGAAAAATACAGTTCATGATCTACATCTTTATAAATAAGTGAGGCAAATTTACTTCTGTTAATATAGCTTATTTCGGTCTATTGTGGCAGTGAGGGAGTAAGTACTGTGGCGTGCCTGCTGTACTTCTTCTTACGGCGACACCCGGGATCTTTAGGGAGTTTTTATCTTCTAATAAAATTCTTCAAAATTATATTAATTTATTCTTCCATTTCATTGTACATTTATATCTTATTCATATTAATACTTTATTATATTTTACACTTTTCAATTTACATTTTATATAAGTGCCAAACGGGCGACATGTCTATATAAAAGGCGTCAATTGATCGAACTAATGATTTTGTTTTAATAGAAAACTATTTCTTTTTAATTTCAAATAACGATTTTAAAAAGAAATAACATAAAAAGTTTCATTTCGTTAGTGATACATTTATTAATGTATCACTACAGATACCCTCATAGAATATCGGTGTAAAGTGATAACACTTTACTGTGTTACCGCGATTCGCACTGTAAGTGCAGAGATCCGGAAATACAAATGCTTCTCCTTTCAATTATTTCCTTCTTCTCCCATTTCTCTGTTCTTTTTCCGTCAACACATTTGTCCTGCAGGTGTTCATGTTGCTTACCATCTGGTACCAGTTTTCCGTTCGTTTATCATTTCTATAAAAAAAACTAAACAAAAATAAGATATTGTACAAAAAATATCTTCAAAAAAATAATTCTGCAAACGACGTGTACATTCTCAACAAGGAAATTGAACTTCCAATAGTCGAGATATGAAAACGTCAGAAGCCCAAGCCGTAGTTCCCACGCTGTGACGTTTTGTGCCGCCTAATAATGTTCGTTCTGTCGGACAGTAATTTCACGTTGGGCTTGGACGCTGATGCCGTTCAAATTAAATGTCACTTCATTGAGCGATTTGATGGAACCCCCGAAGGGAATCAAAAATATAATAACTTGTAAGATTTGCTAGTGAAAAGTGAAATAAAATTAATTTAACGGATTACGTCGTGACACATTTCCAGTTGTCATTCTGGTTACTTCCGTTATTTTCCGTGTTAGAATATCATCAAAATAAATTAGACTTTTCCCGCCAACTTACATCAGTGACGTTGTGATTTTATTACATTTTCATAATCTTATATTATTATCGGTTATGTTGTTTAATTGTAGTGACGTATTATACAATATAGTTTGATTAAAACTTATAAATGAAGTGGTATGAAATAAATGCATGCAGTAAGTTGACTGAAAAAGTCCATAAGAAGGTTTTGGTATAATAGCCACAATTTTATCAATACGTAACGTGACAAGCTGACTAGACATTTCAAGAAATTTGATATTATTCCAATTTATTTGACACTGGTATAATAGTTTTAACTAATTGCCATCAAAGAAAAGAAAAGAAAAATTAATTAAAAATCGAATAGTATCAATGTTTAAATGAATAATTTAGATCATAGTGCTTGTGCTATGAAAATATGGGTCAAGGAATGGAATATATATTAATTATTATGGAAACTACAAAATCTATTTTAGGCCCGTATATGATACATACGTACTATGGCGTTAATTATTTACAACGCCATCTGTTGGTTACTAACGCTACTAACGTGTTATAACTAAGTTTTTTTTAAGTGGCAGGCAAACGAGCCATCGAGTCAACTGATGGTAGATAATCACCAAATATGGACATCCGCAACACATAAACGGTTATTACGACAGTAGAAAAAATATGATATTTAATTTGGCTTGAAGTTTTAAATACACAAGTTCTTTTTGAAAAGTTTTATACCACTAGAGTTTCTTTATTACAATCCCGTTCAGAAATAGAAATGAATTAGAAAGGCCAATTAAAAACATAAGTTAAAATCGTTTATAAGCCTACTTGAATCCATCTATTGATTAGTTTGGTTCTTTTATTCGTAATGTCGATCATTCGCTTTGGAGATCAATTACATTACGCCCTTCTGTATTTTACGCTAGTATCACCATAATATTAAAAAAAAATCGGATAATCCGTTCCCCTGGAAAAATATTCCAGACTTTTTCAGGTGAACACAACCACTGAATTCCTTTATTCACGATGGCCATTTTAGACATTACGAGTGTTTCAGCAAGGAACTAAAAGAACATTTTCTTGTGGCAACATTAGATTATTTCGACACAAAAAAAAGATATCTTCGGCCTAAGTATCAGAATTTGTAAGGTCATTTGAGTAAATTTTACAGGAAGAAAAAACCTGATTTTCTTTCAGTTTGAGAATTTTTTATAAAAACCATTCTTAATTACATATAACAAGAGGTAATTACGTAGATTTTTGAGGTAAATACGTAGTGTTCGTCGGTATAAGATTATCCACTAGATGACATCAAAAGTGAGAAAAAATATATTTTGGAATTACAAATATCAATAACCAACGATGATAAAAAATGTAACGTGAAATGTACATGTATATTTGGTCATTGTAGAATAAAATACATTACTACAATATAGAATTAAATCAATGGAGACAGCTGTATGTCATTTACTGAAATATTCTTATATGTCCAGCGATTTTCACAGAAGACATTGCTACCCTCTTCTCTATTTTATTGTTTTATCCTCAACTCTGGTAAATGATTTGTGATATTAATGTTAAGTGATATATGAGAGAGGGATAAAATGGAATCGAATAATTCGGTTTTGACTTGACGGGCTATGATTAATTGAGGGAAATATTATATTATGCAGTTGATCTATTCTTTGTTTCTATAGAACTCTATATAGAAACTAGCAGCTGTGAACCTGATCAAAATATTCTCCTGAATAACATATAAGGTTGTACTCTGGGGGATCACCCCCTGCTTCCCTGAAATGCGTTAGCCAAGCCATCATTTTATATCTTCTAAAATAATTTGACTTTTCCGAAATAATATTGTAATTTTAGAAGATGGATCATGGAGAAGAAAACATTATTGGCGAAATCAAGGTCATCTTGAGGGATTGGGGGAGGATTAGAACGTGAAGAGAGCAAATTTATGTTGATCAAGTGGTCTAAGGCAAGTTTGACGACTTAGATATCGCTGCAGAGATCGGCTGGATGACGTGCACGAACTTCAAGCTAGCAATTGGCAAGAAATAGCGCAGGTCCGAGAAAGATGGAAAACTCTGGCTTTGGAGGCTAAGATCCACTTCGGGTCACTGAGCCAGCGGAATGAGTATTAATTTTAATTAAAATCTAATTAAATTTGTTATTATGTAAAATTATATTAACACTTATTATAACACTTATTTTAAAATAAAGATGTTATTTTATTGTCTCTGATTCAAAGCTCGTCCCTCTCCCGTCCCCTTCGAAGTGAGTTCCTGGTAACGGTGTTGATATCTCACGATGAAAAGTTACAACGATTAAGAAGAACGTGACGTTTATATCTTTCATGATTCTGTAAGCACTTTTAGACACAAATCACATTTGTTTCTGACATAAGTCTTTGTACGTTATGTGTTAACTTTGTTATTTAGTTTAAAACTTTCTTTGACGATCGCTAGGCTTAGTAGCTAAACATTTAGAAGTGATATATTTTAAGCAAAGACTTTTGCGTTTAAATACTGGTTGAAACTACATATTTATAGTTTTCGAGTCTATGGAATGGTAGATATGATTCGGAATGAACAAATCCGCCAGATAATTAAAGTCACCGACTAAAGTCATAGCCTTTCAAATTAGCAAACTCAAGTGGCAATAGGCTGGTCACATTTGTCGCAGATGCGACAATCGTTGGAGCAAACGAATGCTGGAGTGGAGACCGCATCTCAGTAAACTTAGTGTGGGACGCCCCCCCCCCCCCCCGGATAGATGATGCGACGATCTGCGGAGGCCGGCTGGCAGAAACTGGATGCGTGAAGCCGAAGATCGGGCTAGGTCGCGCTTCTTGGGAGAGGCCCATGTCAAACAGTGGACTGCCGCAGGCTGTTGATTAAATGATTGATTGTTTTGTTTATTTCCATTATGCCTTGAATATGCTACTTTAACTTAAATTTTCTCCAATCATATGAACATATGTGTATAAAGAAACATTGTTTCATTAAATATAGATAATTCAGAAAAGAAAGTGGCATTCTGTGTTTATGACAAAATATTCATTAGCTGTACGTTTTTTACGTAGCTTTAGCTGTAACGTCTACTTTCGCAAACGGTTGAACTTAGTTTCATATAACTTTTAAGAGAAGATACGTAATATAAGGAATGTTTAAACAAACGCAGACAAAGGCAAGTGTAAAAAATAAATCAAAAAATATTTACTTAATTTTTTTGCCAAGTAACAGAACAAATTGTTTGTGCTTCAAATGTCAGGACTAAGGTTATTAATTCTGTGCAAGTAATTTCTGTCAGGATTTAAATATTACATTCTTAAGATAGCAGCGCTTCGAATAATTTGCCCCCGGAGACCCTCAATCAAGGCATTATTATTTAAAATTTTCAGCATAGAAAACCTCGCTCCGTGCGAATTATCATTCCACAGTACTATAATTCTAGATGCAAATTGTACTAAAAACGAAGGGTAAATTTGTGTGCAAATGATGGCAAGTAAAATATCTACATACATATATACATTTATTTCGTACGTGTGCAAAGAAAGAATATAAACCTCAGTAAAATTATAAGAGAACATTAATTTTCTTCTCGCTTGTGGCCATTATTTATAAAGATATGATATGTTTAATAAAGTTTTTAGACTTTTTTCATAAAGTCTCAAATCATAAAATATATAATTCCTAATAATGACTAATCTTGAAGGAATCGATGACTTATCATAATTTTGTCAAGTTTTTTCATTACGTAAAAGTATAAGTGTTTAAATTATTTGTTTCAACCGGAATTTTAAACCAGAATCCTTGACTTCCGAAAATTTTAACCACGATTTTAACCAAGGATTAAATTCTGAGCATTACTATTGTGCCTCGTTCGAGTGCTGGGAGATGGTTGTCTTACCTATCCTCTCTTTTTAGCTGCTTCTCTGCTATTTTTCATCTTTTCCACAATTTTACGTTTTTCTTAAAACATTCCAATGTCCCTAGTGTAGTAATTTATCTGATTATTTAACACGAGGAAGCTCGCTTCCCCGTTCATTACTCTCTTTAAATGTAAAGATCGATCAAGAACAGCATTAAGAATTCATATTTGTAATAAATATAGATTAGATATTTCTATAGTGTTTGCAGATCCAATCCATTAAGGATATCGAACAAAGATGACATCGGAAACGCAAAATATACGTATACGATGTTGTTGGGTTTCAAAAATATGCTTTGCTATGCTATGTTTGCACAGCAAAGAGCGCTTCCTTCAACCACTGCAAGTTACAGAAGATTTCATTTACAACTACTTTCCACTGTTTAACTGAAACTAACATTTAAATTATACTGGCAGAGTTGGGCGTATGAAATGGAGACCACATCTTGGTATATATGTGGCGCTTACAGGTGAAATAAAGTAAGATCTGCCCAAGAAAACTGGATGCCTGTAATCAAAGATCGGGCTAGAAAGTGGGCCTGGATTGGCGCGAGACTGGTGACATCTATGTACATACGTCCAGTAGTCGACTGTTTAAGGCTGATGATGCTATTATTAACTTTAATATCTTCTTATAATCTTTCACAATTAATCCTTTCGTAATTGTAACCTTCATCCTTAGTGGGTATGCTCACCCAATGTAGTGCTTGTCTTCGTCTGATTGGTATATAAAGAATTCAGTTACCATTTGAATTATTATGTTGTCTGCAGTCTTCAATTTGTTCAGCAATAGATCATTTTCTCTATAAAGATGGTGTTATATTTAATATTCCCTGCTATATTACTTACTATTAATAGTAGTAGTATTAGTATTTGAACACTGTTCAAATAATAAGTTCATTTTTACTGACTGTTTTCTTGTTTTCCCTTATATATACATTTTAGTTTTTCTTTCCTGTCTTAATGTATTTCTGTTTAATGTATCGCGGACTTAATTTGTTCTCGCATGATATAAATAAATACATGAAATAAATAAATAAACTGAAACTTTTCGCCGTCACTAAAATTGTTGCAAAAAATACAGATATCTATCGCGGATCGGCGGACCTTTTGCCCCAACATTGTATTTTCTTTACTATCTATAATATTCGATAGCGCCTCCGCCTCGAAGACCGGACACCAGTCGTAAGGTGTTTAAAATAAATATTGCATTACCATTTTCTTTTGTGGCGATTTTCTGGAGGGCGACTTATAAGCCGAGGATTTGCGGAGCTACTCAGGAGACACAAGATATTTTTTCTTCTTATATATTCAGAATCTTTTTGCCTCGAATATAAAATAGCATTATTTTCTTTGGGCTTATCTCTAGAGCAGGGGATACGAAAATTGAATTAACTTTTTTTATGAGATTGGAAGGCAAACGAGCAGGCGTGTCACCTGATGGAAAGCAATCAACGCCGCCCATAGACATCTGCAGTGCTATAGGCAGTGCGGTAGCGTTGCGGGCCTTTAAGGAAAGTGCCATTATGGAGTTGGGCTTCCGGAACTCAACCGTTCACCGTACGAAGCGCGGCAGCTAAGCTACCACACAGAAGTCGATTTTCACAATAATTCATGCTACAGACAAATATTATGCCATTCTTGACAAAGTATTCGTCTGCGGCGTAGCTCTACCACTATTTCTATTTGGTGATAAATTATTAACAAAATAACTAATAAGACAAAGTTTGTATAGAAACATTGCACATTTTTAAAGGAGAGCGAGATTTTTAGTACGATTCAAAAACGATACCCGAAATAAAATACGAAGTTAAACACTTGCCAATACCAGTTAATGTTTCCAACGTAACAAACAGCACGTCACCTTCACATAAAACTACCCTCCTCGTCCCCAATTCAGAGCAGTCAAAACAAAACAATAAATTGGATTATTCATTTATGCGAGTCGCGCACCAACATTTCCGTTAAGGGATAGACGCAAAAATGAAACAATGGAATCCCAAATTGAACTTTGGCCTGTGACAAGCGCGGTCGCAGTTAGGGGCATTCATTCGGTCATCAATCAAATCTCTTACGCATCACCCCCCTTAAGTTGTTCGAGTTATTGTTTTAGTAATAATTTGCATTAAATTACCACCTGTTAAATTAGTTTTTTTTTTCTAATAATATTGTTTTATATTCGATTAAGTCAACTTGGATAAGGTATTCTATTTATCTATAATTAAAGCGCAAGGACGGTCGCCAACAAGATAGTCCGAACAAGTGAAGGAAGCCACATCCTCTTCTAATTTTCAGCAGATTGTGAGGGTTACTATGGACCGGAATGTCAGTTCAAGTTTTTACTAATGAAAAAAATTAACAATTATTTTATTTGTTTAAGAGAAAAACAAAAACAAGTTTTGATAGACAGATATTTAGACATACATAATTATTCTTTTAATTAAAAAGAAACAGAGGAATAAATTATAAAAATGCTAAATAAATCACATTTATTGGTAAGAAACATTCAAACAAAGATAATTTCAGATCTATTTCATCGTAATGTGATTTTAAATAAAAGTTTTATCATCATCTACCTGTGCCACTGCATTTTTTTAACAGCCCATATATGTCCTACTGCTGAACATAGGCCTTTTCATTTCTGGAGGAACGGACGTTAACCCACCACGCCTGTCCAATGCGGATTGGCAAAGTGGCAGTGTATTGCTAGACATAAATTAAGTTTTCTCTGAGACGCGCCGCCTGACCCGAGTTTCAGCTTCACCACATACAGTTTCTGCCAATCGGCATGCGTAATTCTTTGCTCAATATAAAGAGCAAGGATGTCCCCTGATGGAAAGCAACCAACATCTTCAAATATCTACTGTGCCGTAGGCATTGTGAAAGAGTTGGCGGCCTTTAAGTAATGTGTAACCTTGTTTTTTAAAGATTCCAATGTCGTATCTATTCGGAAATACCGCTGCAGGTAGCTGGTTCTCAGGATAGTGGAAAGTAGTTTCGGATCACACCGTAGGTATTGAAATGCCATGTAATACAAATTTCCAAATATTTTTTGAAATTTATTTAAGGGCCATCAGCGAGACAAATGTTACATATATGTTACATTACTATTATATTAAAACCATACACAACATCTTTTGATTGATGACGACCGATTGGCTCGGTGGCGGGGCCCTCCGCTCGTGGAGTCAATGGTCGCAGGTTCGATTCCCGCATCGGAACAAACATTTATATGGATTTATAAATATTTATTCCCAGTCTGGTAACCCCCCAATCCGCATTTCCTTTCTTGCCCTTTCCTTTCTTCTCTATCCTTTCCCTTCCTCTCCGCCAATCTACGATCTGCCGTGCCAATGGATGCGTAGCTAGGGGCGCGCCTAGTCGCAAGCGTGCCGATCGTGCCGGGATTGGGCTCCCCCGGGTACTATGGTGCCTTACCTCAACATGCAGGGCTCTGCTGAGGCTGACCTCCATCTTCCCTTGCGACTCGTGGGATTCACTAAGACAAATTTAATATACCTAATTTGTTGAAAATGACGGCGTGGTTCGCCACCCGTCGCATCCTGATTCTCACGAGGGCGAAAAGCGACTAATGAAGAGCCGTTTCGCTGCGATGAATGGTAGCGGATGGAGCTCTGTAGTCTCTGCCAACCCGGGGAATAGGCGTGTATATACATATACCATACACAACATTTATTAGAAAAATTTGAACGTAACAAAGAAGAAACAATAAAATGATACAATATAAAATACCTTAAATCGCAAATATTTTTTCGAACTGTATTATACACCGCCGTAAATATGTCCAGTTTATTTGTACAACGACCAGCGGTCCTTAGGTGTATATAAATGTCATACTTGGCGCTCATATAGTTAGATGCGAAGTTGGTACTCCAACTGCGACCGAAGTTGCATTCAGCATACGTAATGATCATTTAGCATACGATTATTGTGTTATACCCGCCTGCTAAGACGGCGGGAACGGTTACAAATTCCGCAATCGTTTTGAGTTGTCTCATTTGTGCACGAACAGTAAAAAATACCGTTAACTAAATGGCACGTATTATATCGAACAAAGGAATTTAACATCTTGATAAAACCACACTTTAATCGTATTTATTGAGTTAAAAAAATAGCAATGTATTTATTAGTAAAGCTATAAAAGTATTGTTTTCTTTTTTTTTCAAATTCAAAATTTTTTATTTCGACACAAGAAACATTCAACATAACATCATCATCAATAGCCTGCGGCAGTCCACTGCTGAATTCGAATAGATCTTACGCCACCGTGCCCTGTCCTGCGCCAACTCCTGTCATTTGCAGATTTGAACGTTACGCAATTCATCCTCTACCATGTCTCTCCAGCGGTACCTGGTGCGACCCACATACGGTCTCTAAACTGCGCGATCCTCCCCCATCCGCTCAACGTAGCCCAGCCAACGAAGTCGGTGAGACTTAGTCTCTCCGATTACATTGGGTTGGGCCACCAGATGTAAACATAACAGTCACCTAAAATTCTAGAACTTTTAACTGCTAACGGTTTTACCGTGGAAAACACTATCCACAACTTAAGTATTATATTTGCATAAACTTTATACCAACAGCTAAACAAAACACGTTGATTTACTCGAAACTCTTTCCATAAAGCTAATCTCATTTAAAATACTAAACTTTTTCAAAGGAAAAACTATATAATGGAAAGTTTGTTTAATAAGCCAAAGAAGAAGGTTTATGCAAAATTCGGCATGCAATGGAGTTTTTATATTTCTCACAGCCCCACAACTAAGATCATATATTTGAAGTGCAGACAATTCATTTTTCAAATGGCGGACCAGAGCGTTGCTTGGAGTTGGTGCGACTTGGAAAACTTCCTGGGAAGTTGTTTTAAACTTTTGATATTCGTATCCGTTCGAACGATCCAATTCTACGTTAAATTCCATAATTTGACCGCGTGAGCTTCATTATTAGATCTCTGTGTATTTCACAAGCAATCCGCTAAGAATTCGTTTGAATTTATCATAGATATATTTTAGCAGTCAGAAATGCATATTGAAAGACTGTCCTGTATGGTCACTCATCAGCTACATCATTAGGAAAGATGATATCCTGTATATCATCTTTGTCCCAGAACTCAACGTCAAGCCGAAACAGGGTGACATGATTGATTGTAACCATCATGAGAAATATCAGAAAAAAATCTATCCCATGCAGTTTGAAAATTATGGGCATTTAAGAAAAACCTAGAAATTTGGTCAAACTGTAACCATTTTTCGGTTATTGTGGTTAATTTTTATTATTTTTGTTCATTTAAACTTTGGAACCGTAACCCTAAATAACATTTCTAGAATCACAGTAAAAAATAATGACACAATTGCCCCAAGTTTCCTAGAATGAAGACTATTTGTTAAACTATGAATTTAAAAATCTTATGTTTCACTACACGTAATGGACTCATGAAAAAAGCAGTCTTAAAAAGCATGGCTTTAAATAAAAAGTGTATCATAACAAACATATATTATAAGTATCGAATAAGTTATGTACTAATAATATACTCAGTATATTTATGTAAGAAACATAAAATAGTAAATGAAAAAAGTGTAAAAAATTGTGGACACGAAGTAAAATATGTATATATATTTTACAACCACCTGGGGAGCGAGCATATGCCATGGAGAACATTATGTTCGACTTAAAGAGATTCCCGGCATCTGAAGCTGTCAATAGTTCTTATAGCTTGATTGATTTATTCCCTTACTTGACAACGAACCGGTTGTTTTAGTTATCGGTTAATTTTTTGGCGAAATATTGCTTTTTATTAAAATTCAATATATATAATAAGCCATCACCATTGTTCAAGGCGCACTAACTTGGCATCCAGTTTTAGAATAAATGGCCATTAGCGATGCATAATGCAATTAATCCCAATGCGGAAATTGAACCCGCCACCAAATTCACTCTAAGAAGGTTAATTAGATCATCAAACATTAAATATAAGATAAGCATTTATTTGCTGATCAGAGTATTTACAAATAATAGATTAACACACTATAAATTTATAGAATTAATATTGCCATCAGCAACCAGTTTTTAGTCAGGTTGTCCTTTGACATAGTTTCTCCCCTAGTTTTATTCACTTTTCCCTGTCCCGGCTTAATCTTCTCCATCCCTTTGGTAAATCGTCTTCCCATCTCTTTATTCCCCCTTTTATCTTTTTCATTCCTGGGATACCTTCCACGATGTCACTTGTCCACTATTCCTTTTGTGTCACATTGAATATACTTCAACATAAAGAAGTCAACAAAATGAAGAATATCAAAAAGAAATAATGGATCATGTAAGAAGTACATTTATTTAAAAATCAAGTTTGAATATTATATAACAGAAAACATATTGAAATAAATTATTTTATTTATAAAAACAAGTAAATTACATTGATTGATTTGTGAAATGACTGATAATGTCTTTGACGAAATGACGAAAGTCTCTAACGTAATAAATCTGGTTGAGGACTGTCAGAGATGCAAGGAGATTTTCCACTGTTTATGATTCTTTCGGAAGCATAACGAAGCCTAGAAATTAGCAAACGACCTGAGGAAGAGGAAGAGGATTTATAAAATGAAGGATGTGATGCTTCCCGGTTAAATGGAGCGATGATCTGCCTAGGCTCGGGGAAAATCAGGTTGATTTATTCACAGCGATTATTATATACGAAATTGGAACTTTCAAAAAACAAGTCTACTCTTATCTCAAAGGTCGGCAACACATTTGCGATGCCTGAGTGTTGCAGATGTCTCTGGGCGGCGTTGATTGCTTTTCATCGGACAACACGCTATTTCGTTTGTCCCATAAAAAATGTTTATCCCAAAAAAAATCATTATATAACTGTTTAAACTGGCTTGCGGTGGTAACATTAACAAATTCTGTAAGGTAAGTTTTATGTGGGACATGCTTCGACGCTGCTACACTGTAATTTAATTCCCGGCAATGTTTCTTACGAGCAAAGTCGAAATGGAATCGGGAGGAAGGCGAAGCAACTGTGAGCGGTTGTGTTGTATCTCAGAGATTGTGTATTATGTCATGAAAAACAAATTAAACTTGATTTAATTAATTTAAATCATTTTGTAATACAATGAATAATGAATAATTTAATTCGAATTTGTAGTATTTACATTTTTTATTAATCACAAGACGCCATTACAACATCGTATCGATCGCAAAGTTCAATTTTTTTTAAAATCGCTACAGGTTTTTCACTTTAAAGAGATTTAAAGAAAAGCTTACCGCACAGTTAATAACTCATACTCGTATTTATTTTGAGGTAATATATATAAGAAAAAATATATAAGAAATAATAACAAAAATACACATAAAAATTTATAAATAATATCACCAACCTACATCAAATTATCTTTTAAACACTGTGTCCATCCTACGGCTGTCTGGAACAAATTATTGGAATGGCGGTCTTATCGCTATTAGCGGTAAGACCGCCATTCGTATATAAATATTATATTACAATCAATAACTGTAAAATTTTGAGAGTAGTTAAGTCATTCTAACCGAGCGGCCATAGACTAGCGGATTTTTTTATCATTCAACGATATTAATGACATAAAATTTTGATGATGTTGTATGTTTAAATCTTAACCCTACATATGTATATTCGGGAGTTTAAAGACAACGTTTTACAAGCCTTAATAAGTTAACAAACTAATCATCCGCTGCATTTAACGAAATAATGACAAATGATACGAATACCAAAGTAAAGAGAGACAAAAAATATTATATACAAATTCACGCCATAAGAAACATTACAATTAATTACCGAATATGAAATAATATAGTATAAAACAACAAAAAAGTTCAGAACGAAGCAGCAAGTTGTAATTAAATCATTATAATTACAAGGAATGGCACGATAATAACACGTCGATAAATATCGTAGTAGTGTTAGCTAGTTGTTTCAAATAATAAGTACCTAACGTTTGTGCTTACTATGTTCAACTTCTTTGAAGATCACACATCTAATTAGTGTACAGCAACTAGTTTACGCTTCGCCAACTCATCTAAGTTGGTATGTGAATCCATGTGAACAACATCTGTTAGTTACTGACTTTCTAGTTCACTAAGACTTTTGTGGTCCATTTTAGTAACATTAAATGACATATTAACATTTAACGGTAGCTTAATTACAGTTTCATTTCATATTCCGTATTTGTCTCAATGCTGTGCACGGCATACCCCATTTTTGAAGAAATGGACATCGACCAACTATATTTGTTCATTGACTGATTGATGAGGCATCCGGAGACACTCGGAATAAATGAAAGAACCAGAACCAGTAGGCCATTCATATATTTAACTCAATGTGGGGAATCGGACCGGCTACTCTTGACTCTGAAAGCGGTAGCTTCGCCACTGTTTTTATTAGGTTATCTTGCCTTCGACTGCGCTTTACTTTTGAAAAAACTTTCAGTTATTTCCTCAAAGTCCAACATTATTTTTTATTATATGTAGAATAAAATCATGAAATCACTGTACGCTGGTTTATTTCGTTGAAATGTTCACAAAACACACAAAAAATATTTTAAAGTTATGACAGTTATGTTGGAGATGTTAACGCGACGGAGACCACGTGAAAGAGAGAGAAGGAAAAAGACAAAACATAATATATGACATAAGAAGTAATATGACAATACTAAACAATTAAAATAGCCTAAATCACTTACTACATAGTGATGACCAAGTCTTGTCAAACGTAGTGTAAGACGCTTCCCGGCTAGATGGTGCAATGATCTGCTCGTGGTGGTTAGCAGAAACTGGATGCGTGAAGCCGAAGTTCGCTCTAGATGACGCGATCTATGACCAGCAGTGGACAGCCGCGGGTTGTTGTAAAAGATGATGATAGTTGTCTGTTTTGTTCTAAAAACCTTATTTAATCATATAGCCGTATCCAAGACTAAAGTAGACTGGGAGAAAAACAAGAAAAGAACAGATAAGTCAAAATTATAGACACGTACTAGTTTTATAATATATATTGTTTATAAGATTGATTCGCACAGGGCTGTTGGCAGAAACTGCATGTTTGCAGCTTGGTGATGTGACTTGGGAGATACCTCTGTATGTCCAGCAGTAACTGACGATGACCATGAATGTGATATTATAATTAAGAATAATAATTCGAGATACAAGAAAATATATATAAATATAATTAAGAACGAAGAAAATATAATTAAGAACCACATTCAACCAATAAAACCTCAAATTATTTATGCCGATAATTAAGACAACACAACACAGAAAAACAGACACAAAACTTTACACAGATAATATTTGAAAACGACCTAAAATTTGAAACGAACTTGTACAGTCAGAGGTGAAAGTATTTGTTTGAAACACCACAATACACGTATATCTTCAAATGGCTTTTACTTGAGTTAATATAGAAGGTGAATTAAAAGTTTTTGAACGTCTCAAACCTCCAGTACTGCGAATTATATTCTAATACTCTGTAAATTACATGCTACTACAAATAGTTTTCTTATTCATAACTGAAATATCAAAGCACAAAACTAATACTTTAAAATCTATTCGATAGAGAGATCAAAAAGTAAAATAAATGGAAAATACCACAAATTGTACTCAGTATTAAAAACTAAAATATTCTCGTTGTGATGCAAAAATATTACAGGAATGACCTTATGGATTAGGGGTTGCGACTACTCTATCGCTTAAGGTTCGATTCCTACTCATGGACTATATAAACTATTTTTCCCAACACAAACAATATATACTTTACATACAGTGGCTTTTACATAAAAATATTATTACTATATTTCGAAAAAAATAAATATTACTTATAAAATAGAATAAAATTTCTGGCAGTTGTAGTTCAAATAGGATTCACGTAATATAAGAAACCATAATCCTGGAACACCCATAAACCGATTTGATTTCAGTGCTGAAATAATCGACTAAGACGGAGCTGTACTTCAAATATCTAATCAAAGCCTAGTAGTAACACAACAAATAAAATAGCATAAAAATTGCTGAAGACGATATTAAGAAAATTGATAAGCCATTAACATCCCCAGATTCCTATTACTTATTTTTATAATTTATTTATGAAACCGAAACTACTTTGATATAAAACATAGACTTAAATATATTCGATGTAGGAATCGAACCTACACCAGGCCTTCCAAATAACCGAGGTTGCTTACAATTCGGAAAATTAAAAATCAATTGAAATTAAATAAATCAAAATCATTATTTCATCGTACTAAATAATCGTATAATTTCAAAGACATTCTAGGAGAGATTTATCCTCGAACTTGTAATAAACTTAAGTGTTATCTAGAATTAGTTCCATTTAAATTTACAAAGCTCTCGCAATAGAACACTCTCTAGCCAATATCTTAAGAAACAAACAAGAACAAGTTTCTAAATCAGCGTAACCATGCACAACTTCACTGGATTAATCCGGTTTCTATTCCAGTTCGCTCCGGTTGTAATCCAGTTCACAGCGGTTTGGTCCGGTTCTCGACGGTCCGCTCCGCTTCTATCTGATTTGAAATTATAAACAAGCAGCTAAAGTTGGAATGGACGACCGCGTTGGAAACATATTCGATATTCTGTTGTGAGGATGCAACAAAAACTTCCGTAAGAAAATCAACAATTTATCAATCCTATTTGCCTGCTTTTATATATCGTGGAACCTATAAAATCTCGTTCCTATGACATTTTGGATTAAAATGTTTTGGTTAAAGTAGTTTAATATTTTAAGTACCAATTATTTCGTAACTTAACGAGCCTAAAACTGAAGACAACGATAAATCTTTACAACTCATTCACTGAATTTAACTAATAACTCTCTATAATATTCACCCATCAAGTATTTACAGGTTTTTGAGTTTTTTTTATATATTCACGCCTATCCCCCGAAGGGATTGGCAGAGACCACAGAGCGCTATCCGCTATCATTCATCGCAGCGAAACGGCTCTCCATTAGTCGCTTTTCACCCTCGTGAGAATCAGGACGTGACGGGTGGCAAACCACGTCGCCGTCATTTTCAACAAATTAGGTATATTAAATTCGTCTTAGTGAATCCCACGAGCCGCAAGGGAGGATGGACGTCAGCCCCAGCAGTGCCCTGCATGCTGAGGTATAGCATCATAGTACCCGGGGGAGCCCGATCCCGGGACGGTCAGCACGCTTGCGACTAAGCTCGCCACTAGCCACGCATCCATTGGCACGGCAGACCGTGGATTTGCGGAGAGGAAGGGAAAGTATAGAGAAGAAAGGAAAGGGAAGGAAAGGAAATGCGGATTGGGGGGGTTACCAGGCTCGGAATAAACATTAATAAATCCAATTTATTCCGTTGCGGGAATCGAACCCGCGACCATTGACTCCGCAGGCGGAGGATCGCGCCGTTGAGCCAATCGATCGTCGAGTTTTCGAGTTTTAAAATATAATATGAAAATATTTATTAGGGTAGTAAACACAAAATGCTAAAAATTGCATTGGATTGTAAAATTCCAATACATAGAAACAAAGAAACATGACTTCAAGAGAAATGTAATTTTATAGAACTTCAAATACAAGTCGGTCAAAGCAAATTGTATCATTGTGAGTGCATATTATGGTTAGCTAACTTCATAGAAGAGCACTTGTTTCCAAACGTAAATTTCATCGTTATGTATTCCTTCACATTTTTCAATATTGAGGAATTGTATTGTATTCAGTATATTATGTTTAGTTAATACAAGTACAGTGAATTCAAAACGTAATTTACTTGAATCTTGAATTTTATTCCGTATAAATATATTTCTAATCCGACTTAAGTTGCAAGCTAGCACTTTCGAAATCAATGGCCGCGGGTTCGATTCTTTTCAAACAGTATTTTCGTCTGTGAAGCTAAGCAACTTTAGGCATAGGTTTGAATATATGATCAGATTTAAACTGATTCTTCTCACTTTACACTTATAGTAAATTTTGGTTTGATAACCGACCGTTCCGTATTTTCTATACAGGCATATATGACTCAATGCTTGGCACGGACTTTCCCATTCCTGAAAGAAAGAACATTAATCCACCACGCTTGTCCAATGCGGGTCTCTAGTCCATAGGTATGTTTTTCCTGATACGGGAATGGAATCCGCGACCATTGAGTCCATAAGCGCCAGCATCTGCCACGGAGTTGGTTGGCTAATAGACCTCATTTAGAAAGTTGGGTACCTGGCCAATCTGTGTTAAACAAATGTAATGGGTTAATGTACATTCCTCCAGAAATGAGAAGACCCGTGTCCAGTAAGGGCCATATATGGGCCGTAGAAAAAGCGGTTTTCTTCACTTTTCGGCTGTCTTCCGTAGAATCTACTATACCAGAACATACCTCGTGTTGGGGCGAAACACGTGTCGTTTACAAGGTGGAAAAGTGGTAGTGTGTGTTTGGTGTTGTGTATAGTGGTTGGTGGGTGGAGAGTTGCTGGCCGTTTTTCGGTAAGTCTTTGGTTTAAGTTCCAAATGTATTCACATCATCCAGCAGGAGAACACACATTATTGGTTTTCTGTTATTGTTTGCTTGTCGCGGATCTTAGCTAAGTAAAACTTTTGACTGTCCACATAGTGATGGATTTCCGCAAGGTAACGCCTGACTCCATTAATCATCGTAGATAAAGCATTGAACATCCGGTAATTAGAGCATTATTATCCGCAAGTGTAAAAAGAAGCACCTGCAAAAATCTCCTACATTAATTTGCAACAAATTAAGCAAGTAGTCTTCCCACACCAAGCCGACTCTTCGCTTGGTGCTATTACATCGAAACTGTAATCATATAAGTTAACGTTCGCCACTGCTGAGGTTGTTGTAATTGGTTGTACCTAGTAATTTTGAAGCCAATTAAAGTCGGCCTATATTATTAGTTAGAGCATAAGTACTTTTGAAGATTATCATGTTGTCGCACCGTACTCTGACAAGAGTCTGCAATAACATAACAACAATAAGTAAGTTTTTGGTTTAAGTTCCAAATAAATCCACTTCATCCAGCAGGAAAACACACATTATTAATTTTCTGATATTATTTGCTTGTCGCGGATCTTAGCTAAGTTAAACTTTTGAATGTCCAAATAGTCTAGTTATATATCAAATACGTTATTTTTAAAAAAGCACAAAAACAGTAGAGTTTCTTACGCCTTTTATTTTCCATCGGAAGTTAAGTATAAGTTTTAACATTGACTTCAAAAATGAATTCTTGTGAATCTGCTTTGAAAAATGAAGACTTCAGTTCTCATGAAGGTGATCTTGAATACTTTTTTTTCGCCATGTAATAAAGGACAGAGAAAGAAACCGAAGCAGGACAAAACTCAGGTGGTAGGAAGGAGTCGAACAGGACCGTAAAAGTCTCGGGGTTTTAACAAATTTAACATAGAGAAGAAAAAAAACATATAACTTAAGATGTGCCACGAAATGGTTCTTATTCAGCGTAAACCAAGCGCTCTATAAGAGCACCTGGCGCTGGTTTTCAGGAGAACCAATGTAGTTAGATCACATACCAGACCACAGTGATTATACATAGATTATAACAAATATATCCTCTTATTTGTATAGTATTATTAGTATTTATATGTTTATATATGTATGGTTTTATATAGTATGTATTGCTATGTATATTATTATTATATTTTGTTGTTGTACACTTATTTCTATCCTCACAGCTTATCTTATCTCTCTTTCCAGAAGTGAAAGGTTTGCTGGAAGAAATCTCAATTTTGAGTTAAGCTCGCCTTTGTATATCTTTTATCCTTTTAATTCTTGTATCTCGTGTTTTATGTCTACAATAAAGTATTAAATAAATAAATATATTTTTGCTTATATAGGTTGATATTAATAAAAATAATATGTTTTTTACCTCTAAAGACTTCACAGACCACCTAATTGGTTCAATGACAACGTTACCATTTTCGTGTCGAATTGATAGCAAGGAGTTCAATTCTCGCATCGGGATGAATATATGTATGACCTTATTATCGGTCGAAATAAATCGAATCTGGGTGTCCCGCGTATCATCCCGCTAAAAATTTAACATATAAATATAAAATAGAGTTTGCAATTTTTAAATCTATCGCGTATAACTCAGTTTTCGACTTAAATTTTATAGATCAATAAAACATTCAAATCTGAAGTGTATGTCAAGTCGTTTTATGGTTTAAACTCCTTTCAAAATAGTGTACGTAAAGCAAATATTTCAATTGACCCCGCAAATTTTATGGGGTCGAACAATTTTATCGATGACAACTAAAAATAATTCCAAGAACTTTTATCGTCAATGAAATTTAAACTGTGTTCATATGAATTTAATGTATGTTTTACGATGCGGCCAATAAAATCGGGATTCGAAATTTATTCCTACAGATGAAGACGCTCCGAGCGAATTACTGAAATAGGCAGTGTCTAAACTTCGAGCTTTACAAAGTTCCATTGACATAAATCGTAGATTATGATCGCGGTATAAAGTTGTTACGTAACCCGAGCATACTTTATGGATATTAAAATTAAAACCAAAGTTTGGAAACGTAAGTACAAGACAAGCAAAGTCTCGAATGTAAGTTGTAAAATTCATTGTAAATAAAGTTACATGTCATATTAATTTAACTTGAAAGTAATTTATATTAAGAAAACAAATAAGGACAAAGAACATTAAAAAGAAGCATTAAAGGCTCTTCAACAACCTCACCTATATATTATGAAACGAATTGAGTGACTATTCTAACGGTTATATTGGTATATATGTGGACAATGTAATCATCATATGTATATGTATGAGTATATATATATATATATATATATATATATATATATATATATATATATATATATATATATATATATATATATGAGAACAGTCTTCATCTGGTCTTTCCACCGCATTGGAAATCTGTCACGCGCTCGGGTCCTTTTCACTTTTCCCTGCACTAGCAGACACTTGATGGAGGTGTTATTGCGCCGAAACGGGTTCAAAGAAGGAAAGTATGCGACCTTGTACAAAGGAAGATAGGCGCTGCTTAAAATATACCAATTATACACATATAAACCGAGTTTAATATCAATAATAGCTCATTCAATCTTAATATTACAAACAAGTAGACGAACAAAAATTGGTAAATTAAGTACTAATTTTTAAAAATGGAACTTCGTCCAGCAACCTCGCGAGAAAGCTCGCATACGATAAATTTAATTCCAACAACACGCAAACCGGGTTAATCTCACCCGTGATAGAATGTGGGCAACACGCTCGCTCTCCCCACGGATCCTGTCCCATACGTTGTTTCCCTAAATCATTGCGCACTAAAGCGACAAGTGACTTACTTAATATATAAGTCAAGGAAAAATCAAATCTCAAATGTAATTATACTTTTTACATGATGACCTAAATGGCTCAGTGGTTACCACTTTCGGAGTCAGTGAACACGGATTTGATTCCCGCTTTATGATAAATATATGTCAATCAATCAATAAATCAATAGCCCGCAGTAGTTCACTATTGGACATAAACCTCGCGTAAAAAGCGCCACTAAGGTCTTATCCATCTTCGACGTTACGCATCCAGTTTCTGCCAGCCGCACTGCGCAGACCGTCACACCATCTAGCTGAGTCTCCAATCCAGCGGTATTCGGATCTTCAACAAATGTCGCCAGCTCATTGCCACTTCAGGTTTATTATTCGTAAGACTATGTCAGTGACTTTAGTCCTCTGGCGGATTTCTTCATTCCAAAGCATATCTACCAGAGAAACTTCGAATATAGCTCTCTGAGCGACTCTGACAGACTGTCAATGTTGACGTTTCGGCCGTACATATGATCAATTTATAACTTGTCTGAATATCTCGTTAATCTGTTTTAGATTAGCGTAATAGGTTAGATTCCATTCTTCCAGAAATCAGGAGTCCCCATGCCAATTAAATGGATATATATTAGAGCCCATATAAACATGCATTATAAATTAGTTCCATATTTCTAGCCTAATCGGCCTTACATTAACCACAAGTTGGTTTCCAGAAGACCTACTTAGGTGTTTTATAGCATTAAAACATCGTTTAACTTAGTGTGTTGTGCTTTATCTGCTTTTAGAGTTTGGTAGTTAATTTCTAAGTCTAAACAAGAACATCTAGAAGATTAATTATAAAATATTTCAAAATCCACATTACGACCGAGATAAACGGGCCTCTGTATATTTAAACAAACTTTAAATTGTTTCTGAAATTAGCATTTACGTCCAGAGTGAGAGCGATAACACCTGTGGGCGATATGAATAAAGTAACAACAAATTCTTCGAAATTTTGAAATATAATTACGATAGTTATGGCTGAAGGTGACTTTGTAAGGTCGTTGTTGACACAGATGACGTAATATTGTGTCCTCGAAGAGTCAGATTCAAATAAACAGGACGCGAACTACAATATGAATGCACTAAAAGATAATGCATGTGACATGGCGAACACTTTCCCGATAACATTTGAACCAGGACAAAGAGAGAGGAACACTTTTATTAAAGCCCATACGTTACTGTCTATCTCACACAACAAAGTAAATGATTGCCTCTTTCAAGCAACAACCGCATCGCATCTTGGAGCGAAATTCAAGTGACTCATATGTAAGGAAATTCTCAGAAATAAACTGCTTCAACTATGTTCGAAGTCTGATTCAATATGAAGTATGAAAGATGAAATATAATACAATAAGTGTATTTTTAAATTTTTGTGATATATTCTGGATTGTAAAGATGTCGGAATTCCTTCGCTGGCTCAATGATCCAGTCTCTTGGCGTCCGATACGAGAACATGCCATTGATCCCACTCTTGTGTGGTTTCCCGCCAGTCAGATACTTGAAGTTCGTTGAAATCGATTGTCACTGCATCGTTTCATAGATACCTGGGGCAACTGACGAGATATTGATAAAACGGTAATTTCATGTACAAATAGTATTTTGGCAGTGCGATGTTTAGTTCATCCTTCGTAACTGCCCGAGCCAACGGTGGAGGAGGAGGATGTATTAATCAACACTTTGGATTTAAATATATTTTATATGGACAACTGACTGAAAAAATGAGTAGATTCTTTTAAGATTAGTATGGTTATACTCACCATCATTTGGTAGTCAGAATCGAACAGGGTTCTTGACATTCAGCAAAATGACAAGGTTTTTTAACCTATCAGCAAGATACTGCAGATGGTTAAGTTTTACTCTTTAAAAGAAAAAATAAAGTTGAAAGAAGAAAGAAAGAAAAGACTATTTGAAATTGCAACGTTTTACATGTTAATAAATAAAATACTGTAATAACTTATGACTGCTTCACAAGCTCAGAGTCGCTCAGAGAGCTATGGAGAGAACTAAAGTGGCAATGGGCTGGTCACGTTTGTCGGAGATGCAACAATCGTTGGAGCAAACGAGTGCTGGAGTGAAGACCGCGTCTTGGTAAACGTAGTTTGGGACGCCCCCCGGCTAGATGGTGCGACGATCTGCGCAGGGCGGCTGGCAGAAACTGGATGCGTGTAGCCGAAGATCGGACTAAGTGGCGCTCCATGGAGGAGGTCTATATCCAGCAGTGGACTGCCGCAGGCTGTTGATGATGATGATGATGATGAAATAAAGTACTAATATTTTTTCATTAAATGTAATGTGAATCTATTTATCAATAGTTGAATAAACTCATCTAGTAAGAAATGGTTTTTGAAAGATATTGATTTGATACGTTTATGTGTCTATATAAATAAAAATGGAGAGCTATTTTGTTAGTCTCACTAAAACGCAAAAACTGCTCGACTGATTTGATTTTTTTTATTTTGTTTGTGTTAATACAGGAAAGGTTTACGAATAAAAAATATAGGGCAAACATAAAAGAACAGCTTGAAAAATTCTTTTGCTTACTTTTACTTCCAATTACTAATAAATTGTAGATGAAACGAAGTTCGCCGGACCATCTAGTTAAGAATAAATTTAAATAATGTCAAATATCGTCGGCGTCGGTAATTATCTATTCGTATCTATAGAAATCGTAACTCCGTAACGGATAATCTCTCTTGTTTCGGTAAAAATTTACTTATTAGTACTAAAGAATTATGAATTAGGGCGACAATATACGTCATCATTTAGGAACGCTACCACTTAAAATCCTTTGGCTTTAGACATCAATATTTATCTGGGGTTGAAGAGATATCTCCTTAAAGGAATTATCATTAAAGTATTTTTAAAAAAAAACTGTGGACCAGAATACAGCGGTATTAAAATCAATTACTTTCAGGTATCGCACATCTGATGACCTACCTTATCGAGGCACCTAATAGAAATGTGTTCCACATTATATATAGTATTTGTCATGAATATCTTGTATATATTAATAAATAAAATACTTCTAAGATTTTTCTCGTTAGATCGCGCGCATAGAGGAGTATAAGATTTGGCATAGCTCACTGGCAGCAAAAGGAGTATAAAAAAATTTGGGAAAGGAAAACAAAAAAAAATGATAAATTACGCTTGAATTTTGAACACTGTACGAATACTACACTAGTGTTTATAATTATCCATATAATTTATGTTTTAATGGCGTATACGATATAGGAAAACCTCATTTTATATAGTTTTGAAATCTTAAAAGAATCTACTCAAAATTGTATTGTTCAGATTTTTTTTGTAAAAGAACAGAATTAACGTTTCACTGTGTCTTATTCACTGCGTGAATGTCTTCAGCTGCCATGTTTTCAAATGCTTCACCTATTGATTTTGTGGAAATAGCGGCACGTCGCAACGCGATTCACGAGCCAGTGCTGAGGGAATAATATTTCCAGAAGAAAGAGACTCCTTCGCCTGCTTAGCATCAGAATGTCTTTTTAAGCTGCCATATTAAGGATTTGTTGTTGATTCGTTCAGCTAACTTCTTCGAATTACAGCTCGTTTAGTTGAAAATTAAATGAAGACTTTATCATTTTTTTATCAAAGAGGAATTTACTTATATTAAATTTAATATATTAAATTTAATATAAGTAAATTCCTCTTTGATAAAAAAATGATAAAGTCTTCATTTAATTTTCAACTAAACGAGCTGTAATTCGAAGAAGTTAGCTGAACGAATCAACAACAAATCCTTAATATGGCAGCTTAAAAAGACATTCTGATGCTAAGCAGGCGAAGGAGTCTCTTTCTTCTGGAAATATTATTCCCTCAGCACTGGCTCGTGAATCGCGTTGCGACGTGCCGCTATTTCCACAAAATCAATAGGTGAAGCATTTGAAAACATGGCAGCTGAAGACATTCACGCAGTGAATAAGACACAGTGAAACGTTAATTCTGTTCTTTTACAAAAAAAATCTGAACAATACAATTTTGAGTAGATTCTTTTAAGATTTCAAAACTATATAAAATGAGGTTTTCCTATATCGTATACGCCATTAAAACATAAATTATATGGATAATTATAAACACTAGTGTAGTATTCGTACAGTGTTCAAAATTCAAGCGTAATTTATCATTTTTTTTTGTTTTCCTTTCCCAAATTTTTTTATACTCCTTTTGCTGCCAGTGAGCTATGCCAAATCTTATACTCCTCTATGCGCGCGATCTAACGAGAAAAATCTTAGAAGTATTTTATTTATTAATATATACAAGATATTCATGACAAATACTATATATAATGTGGAACACATTTCTATTAGGTGCCTCGATAAGGTAGGTCATCAGATGTGCGATACCTGAAAGTAATTGATTTTAATACCGCTGTATTCTGGTCCACAGTTTTTTTTAAAAATACTTTAATGATAATTCCTTTAAGGAGATATCTCTTCAACCCCAGATAAATATTGATGTCTAAAGCCAAAGGATTTTAAGTGGTAGCGTTCCTAAATGATGACGTATATTGTCGCCCTAATTCATAATTCTTTAGTACTAATAAGTAAATTTTTACCGAAACAAGAGAGATTATCCGTTACGGAGTTACGATTTCTATAGATACGAATAGATAATTACCGACGCCGACGATATTTGACATTATTTAAATTTATTCTTAACTAGATGGTCCGGCGAACTTCGTTTCATCTACAATTTATTAGTAATTGGAAGTAAAAGTAAGCAAAAGAATTTTTCAAGCTGTTCTTTTATGTTTGCCCTATATTTTTTATTCGTAAACCTTTCCTGTATTAACACAAACAAAATAAAAAAAATCAAATCAGTCGAGCAGTTTTTGCGTTTTAGTGAGACTAACAAAATAGCTCTCCATTTTTATTTATATAGACACATAAACGTATCAAATCAATATCTTTCAAAAACCATTTCTTACTAGATGAGTTTATTCAACTATTGATAAATAGATTCACATTACATTTAATGAAAAAATATTAGTACTTTATTTCATCATCATCATCATCATCAACAGCCTGCGGCAGTCCACTGCTGGATATAGACCTCCTCCATGGAGCGCCACTTAGTCCGATCTTCGGCTACACGCATCCAGTTTCTGCCAGCCGCCCTGCGCAGATCGTCGCACCATCTAGCCGGGGGGCGTCCCAAACTACGTTTACCAAGACGCGGTCTTCACTCCAGCACTCGTTTGCTCCAACGATTGTTGCATCTCCGACAAACGTGACCAGCCCATTGCCACTTTAGTTCTCTCCATAGCTCTCTGAGCGACTCTGAGCTTGTGAAGCAGTCATAAGTTATTACAGTATTTTATTTATTAACATGTAAAACGTTGCAATTTCAAATAGTCTTTTCTTTCTTTCTTCTTTCAACTTTATTTTTTCTTTTAAAGAGTAAAACTTAACCATCTGCAGTATCTTGCTGATAGGTTAAAAAACCTTGTCATTTTGCTGAATGTCAAGAACCCTGTTCGATTCTGACTACCAAATGATGGTGAGTATAACCATACTAATCCAGCGTCAATTACAATATATTCTTGGCACTGTTATTGTCAAAGCAGCTCAGTCTCAGCTAACTGTAATCAGTTAAATTATAGTAGGTTTGTTTTGAGTTCCGGAGGCCCAACCCCCTTCCCCTCTCCCAAAATGACTCCTTAAACGCTTCTGCACTGCCTATGGCACTACGGATGGCAGATTTGGAGAGTCCTATTTCTAAGAGCGAATGATGGAAGGGTGTTAATGACACTTTGTCCGTCAAGTTAGTCTGATATACGTATGTATATCACAACTTACTGCATCAAGTATAAAAACAATGTAAAGTTATTTTAAATACAATTGATTTAATTTCGGTCGAATCGATATCGAATGATAGAATTAGGCAGTTTGAGCAGAGCTCACCTACACCGATATAGAAACATCTATTTCCAGTAACTCTACAACATACATTTCACTCCACTACAGCTCCGGTGACAAGTAAATTTAATACTGGCAAATATAGACTTGATTATTCTGATTCAAAAAACAAATTGACGAAATAGTAAAATATGGAGTTTGTAATATGAATTTTATCTATATTTTCACTATGCTATATATTGATGATGTTTCCTTGTTATAATAACCTGTACACGACAGTGATTTATATAAAGAGGTATGTATAATATGTTACAAATTCTAAATCAAAGAAGAAAGCGTCAGATTAGGAAAATAAATGCGTGTAATAACTTTATTTCAATAAATCGATCTTAGGTATATATGCCTCCTACTGTGCGGTGCACGGAACCGTTGCGCAGTTTCCGGAATTTATTCCGGAACACAGAAAACAGGGGTACCCCATTTCTTCCCATGGGTGTTGTATGACACCATTATAAGAGCATATACCAGTAGATAAGTAGTGGTTTCCTAATTCGCCTGTGAAACGTAGAGATTACGGTAAATCCCCTCAATTGTCAGAGCAACCAACTTACAATGAATTATTATGGCTGTATTGATTAACTGATGTATGATGCATTATAGATACTTTTATTACCTTCCCGATATTGTAAACACTTCAATCAGTTTATGACTTTTGTTGATTTCCTTGAGTAAATTGTGAACAGTCGCAGCAATAATTACAATTGTTTAATTTATTTTAAAAAATCAACAATATATTAATTAATTAAAATACCATATAAAGCTTTATAGCTTTATATGGTATAATACAAGTGCCTGTTAAGCGATTGAACGAGAGTGCTGGGAATTTTGTAGTGCTGGAAACGAAGCCGAATTCCATGGTGTCAGCACATAGTGATGATGCCACCCTGAAGTTTTACTGTTATGCGATTGCGTAACAAGTTTTTAAATAAGTCTGTGTTTCTTAGTAAATATCTTCATCAAAAAACAATACAATATATATATATATATATATATATATATATATATATATATATATATATATATATATATATATATATATATATATATATATATATATCTTCAAAAAACATGCCACAATTCTTAAAGGCAGCGCTTTTGCAATGGTTATGGCGCTGCTGATGTATATAAGCGGCGTTGATTGCTTTTCACCAGGTTACACGCCTGCTCGTTCGTCTTCATATCCGATTAACCAAATTACATATTTTAAATGTTATATACACTTTTCGCAATAAAACATTTTACTTGTTTCTTTGTTAAAAGTTCGAAGTATCCACAGTTATTTTATTGGACCAAAATTTAAATTGCAAATTTAATTGTGAATTTGGCCTGCGCCGTATTGGTTACAGTCGCAGACTATTTGCAGAATTAATGGTGATGAAACGGCCCCGTGGTTGTTCGAAAATTAAAAATGTAACGCGAACGACACCTCGTCACTGGCCGCGCAATAACATGACTTCCAACATTTCAGTTAAAGCGAGCTGTTCCCTGCGATTTCTTTCGCTCCCATCGTTTTTGCTTAGTCCATATCTATCTATATATATATATATATATATATATATATATATATATATATATATATATATATATATATATATATATATATATATATATATATATATATATATATATATATATATATATATATATATATATATATATGTATATATATAAATTTTTCAAATGCAGGCAACGCTTCATATATACCTATAATGTTACAGATGACAATAGGCGGTGTTGATTCTTTTCCATCAGGTCACTGACACGCTCGACAATAGGAATAATAAAATGCAATTTATTAATAAATATGATAACAAAATAATAAATAAATAAAAAGCTTTACACAAGAAGACCACAAAGCACAAAAATTTATACAGCCAATATATGTGAAGATTCCAATACTAGACATGTGCCTCCCAATTTCAGGAGGAATGAACATATACTCTAAATTAAGCGACTATAAAAGCGGTACTTCACTACTGAGCAATTCTGGTCGAAAGAAACCAATTTACTTTATAATGCACAAAAAGAAATACCCACACGAGGAATAAAAAAAAAAATAAAGGAATAAATAATTACATATAAAAAATATATTTTTAAAAACAGAACGAAATTTATTATGCCATTTGATTTTGAAGGCAAATTCAATTTAAATAAATTAAACCGGGACTTATTAGCAAAACTGATCATAATTTACTAACATAATATAAACACGGCGAATTGACGCATTGTTTGGATTAACCGCAATAACAAATGTAGGAAAACTGGAGCGCAGTCTATTCCGGGCATAGACGATCCATTAAAACGTTAAATGGGGAAATAGAAAATATACGAAAGATTCCAACACTCAAAAAATCAAAGATTATATCTTTTAAAGAAATATTATAAGCTATGGAGTCGGCATGTTAACTACAAAATACATCCTCCGTAATCATATGTTTATTTAACCCTTTCACAACACACGACAAGTAGACACGACCTTTCACGACAAGTAGACTGTACACGTACCGGAGGGCAAAACACACTGAGTTTTTTTATGGATTAGAAAGGCAAACGAGAAGGCGCGTCATCTGATAGTTAAGATTCTTCTCCGGTTAGACGCCGGTTTTCTGCGGGAGTGTGGTATTTACCCGGGCGAGCCAGCCCATTCATTCTACAGAAAAATATTATGCCTTTCTTGACGAAGTATTCTTCTGCAGCGTGGCCCTATCACTATAGTGATCTCGGCTGAGTTCGATTACATTCCACAGGATACCATCGAAAGTCTGGTGGAAAGCTTGCATCCAAATTCATGCCGTAATTGCTGCAAGGGGAGGTCATACTCGTTATTAATTAATCGTCTTTTTTATTAAAGTGCTATAAAAATACTCGTAGCCTTAATTTCAATATACCCATAAAAATGCCCATTTTCACACAAATTTCTGTTTAAATTGACTAAAGGTGTTTTAGTCAATTTAAACAGAAATTTGTGTGAAAACGAAGATTCTAGAATTAAGGTATTAAAAACAATTCTTAAAAACGTACTAAAAATATTAATATTTTCCATAGAATAACTGTAAGGTGCCCGTTTTTTGCAAAGATATATATAAAATATAATAACTATATATAACCATAAAATAGTATATAATAATACATTTCTGATTACTGGCAATAGCGCAGATTCAAGGTCTCTTAAAATATCAGTGTTTTACTTATTTAGTCATAAATGTCATTGATCATCTCCATAATTTAGATTTACAAAAACAAAGTAAAAATAAAAACATTAATTTTAATAGTAAAATCTTATTATGTTAGTAAAATTGCAAGTTATTCGAAATTATCTATTTTTAGAATTTATTTTTGTTTGTGGTAAACAAATTTTAAGTAAATTACTTCCCTCATCAGTTATTAAAGTAAGAAATAGCCATATTTTCGAATAATTATTACCTAATTACAATGTCCCCTTAATGACTTTCAAATTTAAGGCATAAGAGGAAGCGTGAATCTATAAAAAAATATTGTTATTTTTAAATAATGTTCTAAGAAAGTTATAACTGCGTAAAAAGTTTAGTATCGACTTTATAAAATAAAAGTGAGTTAAAACATAATGCAATCTACTTTGGTGATGACAAAGTTATTACTTCCCTTATTGACCCATATTTATTTTTAACTATTCAAAAATTTTCTCTTATATTTTCATATGTATATGTTCATCACTATTTTAAATACTTCATAAAATGTGAATTATCCACTATAATATAAATATTAAAATAAATCAAATAAATACTTTGCAAAAATTATTAAAGTATAACATATTTATAATAACTTAAAATACTGAAAAAATAGAATGAAGAATGCTGAAATCGCAAAGCTCTTGATCGATAAGTCAAAGCTAACATAATCGGAAAGATTCCGTTAGTTTGCATCTAGAAAGAATGGGAAAAGATCGCGTTGCCAAACATGGGACTAATGGCTGGTTGGTGGTTCCAAGTATCACTGGAGCGATTCGGTAAAGGCCAATTTCACTTATATCACCATTGACGTAAAATATAGCAGACAAAGACTAAAGAGAATTCTTTGGGTAGTTATACCAGCGGAATAAATGGAGAAGTACTTTATTGAAAGAAAAACGCTTCCGCTTATGCCTTAAACGTAACATATGATTCTTTACCAAGTTTTAATATTAATGTACATTTGGCGTGCTGCAAAGTAGGTTTAAACATAGATTAAGCTAAAAACAACATAAATACGATAATGCTAAGGATATTTCAAATGACTTAGTGGTACTGCGGCATAGAGAACGTATTTGGTGACGGAGTTCGCCCGAGGAGACTTTTATCGCATGTTTACATGCCACGTTATTATATGGTGATAATCACAATTATGTAAAAAAGGCTGTTTTCATACTTTAGTTACTTGACAGAGCCTAATTTCTTTTTACGACCCTGCGCAGACTGCGCAAATGGAGCGAATTTGCTGGTGGGGCGTTTGCTCATTCACTAAGAGGCTGTTTTCACTCCAGCATGTATGGGGAGTTGTACTATCATCTACGAAGGACTCCTCCTTGGACTGTATTAATTTTTTGCATTTATTTATTATTAGACGAGGTTTTTTGACGAATGTGACCAGCCCATTGCCATTTCAGTCAGCAATGTCAGTTACAATGGTTTTTAAGTGGATATCTTCGTTACGGATACCAGCGATCGATAGGATAGAGCGGATCTAGGATACCAGCGAAACTCCGAAGATTTTTCTCTATATAGGTCACTGAGGATTTGATAATAACTATAAAAATAAAAACTATAAAAGTAAAAAAAATAATAAAACTAAAGAAATATTTGGCAGGAGTTTCAAATAAATACAATGACAAATAAATATGTAAATCTCAAATAAAAATGTACACTTACTGACCGATATAATCTTTTCTTATAAACAAATGTAAATTTAAATCATAACCAACTCTGATACTTTGTAATTACAACTCACAACCTCCCCTAAACTGCCTCGAGCCAGTATAATACAAATTTTAATTGCCACTCGGCTCCTATCTCCCCTCTATTCGGAACCCTTGCCTGTGGATCTCTAATAGTGGTGATGAGATTGTCTTGTTTGCTTGTAAATTGATGTCTGGATTTGTAGTCGGTTTCAAGACAAATAGTTAAACGCGATATATAAAACAATGTGATGTGAGGTCGACCATAGCTTAGCGTCTTAATTTTCAACCTCACTTGAACAATACCGCATTGCTAATTCGCAAACGAGAATTTGATAAGCGGCAGATGATAGTCTTCTCCTCTTTATTCTCAGAGTGTCTATCTCTCTTTCCGACTAGTGATGGTAGTAGTTGGCAAGCAATATAGTACAGTCCAAGGAGGAGTTCTTCGTAGATGATAGTACAACTCCCCATACAGTACAATTAGTGCAGTGAAATCTAGATTGGGTCAGTGGCAGGGCTTCGTCTACGGAATTAATGGTTGTGGGTTCGATGCACGCAATGGAATAAATATGGCCTACAGATATTTATTCCGAGTCTGGTTACCCCGCAAATCCGTTTTGGACAAGTGTGGTGGTTTTAATGTCCGTTCCTCCAGAAATGGGGAGCCTCATACCCAGCAGTAGGACATAGATGTGCTAAACAAAAAAATCTAAATTAGATTGAAATTGTGAAATATATCGAGTCAGTGGTCATGGATTCGATTTCCACATAGGGATAAATATAAAAAAATGTGTCGATACAAAACAGTAAATTAGAATAGAAGTAATTCAGTCAAAATAAAAAAGTTAAATTGTAGCATCGATAACACCGTAGTTAATTTTGATCGAAATGAAAAATGCAAACTCAGATTACAAGCACCTAACTGCTATGCTAGCAGCACAACGGCTATATAAAATGTAGAAATGACTGAAAAATAATGTAGAGAAAAAAAACATGACGAAATGCAGGGGAATAATTTAAAATATAACCATTAATCTGGCTCGCGTACGTTCTGTCACAACGGGGAGCGTCGGCAAAACAACATGGAATTAAAAAGATAGATGACTGGAGATTAGGTACTGCCTGGTTTTATATTAAACTATTATATTAAAAAAAGAAAATTGTACAAATCCATTCACGAAAAAAGCTCTTAAATACCATTAAAAACAAAACACGCGAATGCTCGATTCACAATGGATATTTTTTAACGAAATTAAAAATTACTTAACGTTTACGCCCTAAAATGTAATAAAAGCACGCCAAAGGTTAAATATTTCAATTGTGAGCAATAAAATATGAGCTGAAGCCAAAAAATGAATTATAACCATTTTTAAATTATATTATATTTTTAAATTATAATTAAATTTTTGGTATTTTATTTTAGTTTTAATTAAAACTCTTAAGGGAAACTATAAAAGTATTATTGAAACTTTTATGTCGTTTTCGACAGCAACAGTCGTTCGTTCGTTGTTTATTCTTTTTAATTTTATACATTATTTAGGCCTTTCTATATTAGCTTTAAATGGAGCATACAAAAATTTTGTGAATGATTTAGCAAAAAAAAAAAATTTGTTTTTCGTAACAATGGGTTCAGACTGTCAACGAAGTCACCTTTAACCATTCAATTATTAAAAACGATGAATCCTATAAGCAACTTTGCAAACTGGGCATAACTCTAAGAAGCTCTTTAAAACGATATCACAGTATATCAAGTTTTGATTTTTGCATAAGACCATATAAAAGATCGAATAAGTTACAAGTTAACAAGATTCATTCCAACCATATGGATGAGGGCGATTTTGATACATTTTTCCCACGCACCACCACTCTGTGGAACCAGTTACCTTCCTCGGTGTTTTCAAACCGATATGACATTGACATTCTCTTGCCCAAAATAGTTTGAGAATCCCTGGTATAGACGAGAAAATGTTTAAAAAATTTTATAATCTATAAATAATAATATCTCCCGTAGGGGTAGGCAGAGACCACAGATTTCCATCTGCTACGATCTCGGCATACTTCCCTTGCTTCCTCCACACTCATTATTCTCCTCATGCAAGCCCGCCGGTTGAGGGTACTCTTGACCTACGGGAGACAGGCGTGACGATATGTATGATATGTATGTAAATGATAATATTTCTGTCAAATTGATTGTGTGATGCAAAGCAATGATCTTATATGCAATTAACTTCATCATAAATAAAAAATAAACATGGAGATTAAAATGTTGTGTGCATCGTCGGCATAAAGAAGAGCTTTCAGCGAACTTTCGCGAACTCCATCAAAGTTAATTAAAACTTTCTATTTTTATTTTTGCCTACTTTCTTTCTGTCCGTACCCGCGCCGCCTCCAAATTAAACTGCCTTATTAATAGATCAGAGATATGTCGCTTTTGTCTTTCCCCACTCGTCTCACAAATTTAATAGAAAATTTAAACAAGACTTGTGGTGTTCTCTGATTAAAACGACTACATTTCAGCCGACACTGGCAAATTAAAATCTTGGAACGCGTGGTTTCGTGACGTGACACACTGCCGCGTAAGTTAGCGAGCTAATAACGTTTGTGTTTAGTTGAGACAGCGGTTGTCTTGTGTAGTTAATTATGGTTGGGAAAATCGTGTTTTGCGGATTGAGTAAATTACTTTAGTATAGTTGCAACTAAAGTAATCACTATTTCCCGCTAGTGACAGTTCTCTAACTACTTTGTGAAATGGTTCTTGGATTCAACCAACAAGACTTAATTTGCTTTTTCAAGCAAATAATATTAATTCCTTGAGTAAATATTTAGAGTTTGTAAGTTGTATTCACAATTAAAAAAAAAACTGATAATTATTTATGATTAGGTATACATATGTACTATGTTTTTATATTTCTATTTAATGTAAACTTTTTGTGTTAAAACTAATGACAATATAAGTATAAATAAATCGCGGTCATCTGATCTTAATTTATGCATGTTTTTTTTTATGTACCCGATAGGCAAACGAGTGAGGGGGTTACCTGAGAGTAAGCAATTACAGCCGTCAGCTAGAGCTATAGTGCCTTAGGGTAAGGATATGAATAATATAAGGCGAACATGGAAGTTACGTAAGGAGATAAAGGAATAGGAGAATCTCTGGATCTCTGCACTCATCGTATGCAAAATACTACCAATAAACGCCGATATTAGCTGACGGTAAGGTACTTCCCCGATCGAGCTGGTTCATTCGTGTTACCATGGTTCTTCTATTATTAATTAAAATAATTTTATATTATTTTAGTCTTAGTTTGTATTCGACAAATAAAAAAACAAGATATCGTTTTGGAACAATCTAAACTCGAATTAGGTATACTAGGACTGGTTTTCATTGTCATCAGTTGGTGTCTCTTTCAGACAGTGTGTAATAACTGTTGATGTAATATCAGATTACAATGTCGTTTTGTGTAATCGATTTTTAGAGTAACTCCTTAATTAGATATATTTTTAATTTAGATTAGTAAATGATTGTCATGATACCGTTTTAAAATAATATTAATTATTAAATTTATATATTAAGTAACTGTAACAAATACTTGCCCGCCTTTTACTTTTTTTTTATTTGAAGTATCAATTGTAGACGATAGAAACATACCTGAAAAAAAAAAGTTAATAATTAGTGATATAGACAAAATTACTTATTATTACTATTAATACCTTTTCTATCAAAAATCATTTATTTTTGATAGAAAAGGTATTAAGTAATAAGGGGAGGGGGAGAGGGAGGGAGGAGTTGGGCCTCCGGAACCCAGCCGCTCACCATACGAAGCGCGGTAGCTAAACTACAAGTAGCTTAGATGCTTTTAGCTGACTCCGTTGTAATGATGGTGTGCCTGCTTTATTCTAGTGCTGCTATTTTTATATTATTGTATTCGTGTATGACGCGTTGCATTGTATTTGATTGTACCTGTATTTAATAATATTGATTTTTTTAATGTTATTGAGGTAAACTGTTATGCGCTAGGATCACTCCAAACCTTCTTGGTTTCTGGATGTTAGGTGGATATGAGTTATTTTGTGCTTTTTTTTCTTGATGATATATTATTTATTATATGATTGAATGATAATAAAAAAAAACAAGTGACGAACAATTGGATCAGTGACAAAGTTATCGCCTTCAGAGTAAATGATCGTGGGTTCTGTTTGTGATCCTAAAACACTCTTTTTATTTAGATCGTATTTGTTTTTCAATAAAGGGGTAAACTTTAGAGAACCCTTTACAACCCGAAAAAATTAATTAAAATTTCAACGCGACAATCACAAGTACGGGCGTAGTGGTATAAATAAAATTTTGTATTCACAACGAAAGTAATTAAGGGCGCACAAAAAAAGTAAAGTAGGTTGAAATAATCAAAAAGTAATTAAAAACTTTCTAAGAAGTCAAGCAAAGTTTGGTAAAGCAGAATAATAATTACCTATTTATTGCTCAATAGAAGTATTTTTGTTAATTATATTTTAAATTTATGGCGTAAATGAATTAGACTATATTAAACGAACACCGTTATGTTAATTCGAGATAAATAAACGTATATGACTAAATCCCAACATACACATAGGAATATGAAGCGAGCCTAAAGATAGCCAATTGATAATGAAATTGAAATTGTTTGTTGTTAACATATTGTTACGGGCTGGGGTTCGGGGATCGGAAAAATTAAATCGGCTACTTGTGTCATTTCTCTTTCCTTTACTTCCACTTTTTTTCTTCTCCCATTTTCATCCTATCTTCCTCCGTATTAAACATTAAACTCCACGCATGTCGCACCTTTATGGAGATAAAAAGATCGAAAATTCTAGCATTCCCAAAAGTCGAAATGTTTAAGCAGTGTGTAGTCTTTTTTAGACATCATTCTGTCTCTTTCCCGCGCGCCAGGAGCTTGCTTGAACAATAAATTTATATATTGTATATATTTGTAAAGAACAAAAATAGTCTCAGAATGGTATCCAAAGGACGGGAAAAGAGGCAAAGAGCGACAGACAAAACACTAGGAAGATGACTTCAAAAGAGTTGTTGGCAAAAAATGCATAGGATTAGCAAAAGATAGAGCGGCATGGAAATCGTTTGACGAAGGACAAGCTGTCGATTCTACAAATTCAATTTAATTAACTAATTAATCATAACGAATGATACACAGTAATAAAGACTTTATTATTTGTTTATATAAAGGTTTAAAAACCAGAAATAAAGTTTATTTTCATAATAGAACATGAAGCCTTTTTATTTGGAAAGTTGTATTTTACTTCATATTATAATAAATTTAATCTGCATATGAAATGTAATGATACGGAAATCTACGATTCGATATTTATTATTCACATTTTCGAAACTGTTTTAACAACGTCCAGTCCATTTTATGTATAGCTTATGCTTTTATGTAGCCGTTTATAAAGGCATAAGCTTGCGATATTGCAGACGAAATATATATTCTCATGGCCGGAAAATAGAGAATCATTTGTTACACGTAATAAAAACAGAAAATATTATTCGTATATTAAGTCGGGCAACACAATACGAGAGTTGAGTTTTCTATGAAATAATCTTTTATCTCATGTCATCTATCCACTACTGGACAGACAGAGACCTTTGATATGCCACCTAGCCCGATCTTCGGCTACACGCATCCAGGAAGAAAAATATGATACAAAAATATTTGCGCTTAGAAAAATTTTTGGTCGAAAGATCTTCCGACCAGAGTAGAGACCAAGTGGAAGTAAGAGCCCTGAGAAATGATGAAGTCGAGGAGTTCGTGACAGATGCTATCATGATCAAAGAGACAAAGGCATATATACTACGTTGGTTTGAACGTTTATTGGACTTTCGTCCAGTCAGTTTCCGGTGGTCGTCCCAGATACCGTTGAAGTGATCACTAATTTAAAACAGTTTCAAGCTAAAAGCTGACGCGGAATAGTATAAGATCAAATCCAGTTGTGTATTCTTATATAAGAGGCCAAGACACATTTAGTTAGAATCGTCGACACTAGAATAAAATAACAGCCTCAAGAATGCAACCATATTCTGACGTATGTGTTACCGACGATTTTTTTAAGTTTTTTGAAGGTTCCAATGTCGTATCGGTTCGGAAAAATCGATAAAAACAGCTGGTCTCATAAAGTAGTGGCGTGTGAAATGAAATTTCAAGAAAAATGTACCATACTGGATTTCCATTGATCCAGATAGTGGGGATAAAACTTTGATTGTTTGCCTATCTGTTCTAAAAAAAAGATTCACAATGTTTAATAAAAACACTAAGTTTAGACATTGAACTAACTCGCACGTTATCTGCACAAGACTGCTGATACATACTGACACAGTAAACAGCACAACAGGATGTGAGTTCGCCTCTTAAGCACGAAGGATGCGGGCCTAACAATGCGTATAGGACGCATCTCCTTAAAGTGTTACACTTGAAAACCTATTTCCCTTCGCGTGTACACCTTATATGTATAATTTAAGTCATTAAAAACTTAATCGATATTACTTAACTATAGAACTAAACAATTTCCGCAATTTAAAACAAGGTATAACAAACTCCTCTTTTAAAATACCAATATTAGGAATAATCAAATATAGAGGATAGCTGAAAATATTTAAATAAAGAAATATTTCAGTATTTAAAAAAACATGGAAGCCTTCTATTAACCACCCAGAACCATCGACTTATCTACCATAAAAAAGAAATTTCATCAATTCCATCCTCACTATGTGAATCATTGGCAGTGCAACACCGTGCAACTAGTCGCAATTTCTTGCAACGGTAAAACGATAAAATATCTGTAGAATTCTCTTACTATTAAGTTATAAGTATATTAAAGAGACGAAGGTATATTTTCCAAAGGACGGCAAAGCATTTTTGACTTTTCTGGAGTACGGATGATTATATGCAAAGATCATTTACCATCAGGTGACCCACATGCTCTTTTGATTATTAATAAACCAATATTTAATTTTTTTTACCTGCTATACACATAAATAAAAAATGTAGAGGATATATGTAATATAATAAAATATAAGCAACATTATTCTTCTGAATATGTAATAATAAAAATACAAAATTTATTTTCATTCGGCTATATAGGTTAAAAGGAAATTAATGTGTTATATAATCTTCAAGGTCCCATCGCAGGTCGTTGCCAACCGTAGAACTCCAAAGCGTTTTCCATATGAATGTATTAAATCCCCCATGTGCCACAAAGTAATATAGTAAAAATATCGCGCCATTTTTCCCGCGACTCCAATGATTTACGATCGTTTTAGTGGGTGGAATTGAGAGTGGCTTATACAGCGTTTCTCCTGACCCAGAAATATGGTTCTGCATTGTACCTAAGGTGGATAGTCACTCGGTGAAATCTGTCTAGATTTAACTTGGTATAAAGATGATAAAAGAAGTAGGAAAGACGAGGGGATTTTAAACATATCAAGTGATATTGAATGTATATTATTAATTAAGATAAGCGTCTATGACTAAGTCGGTGGTCTTTCTTAGTATGCAATCTATTTTTAAAATGATTAACAATTTTTTTATATTCCTATAATAGAGTCCTTATCTTCTTCAAGAAATGGAACGACAGAAACTAGTAAAGTTTTTGCTGCTTCCTATTAATTGCACAACTGGTGTATTTTCTAGACCGATCTTCGGCTACACGCACCCAATTTCTGTCAACCGCCTTGCGCACATCTCCGCTCCAATGATTCAGAGTTGTGTCCCATACTACGTTTTCTAACACGCGATATTCAAGTCCAGCAATCGTCTACTACAACGGTTCTTCGACAAACGTTACCCTTGTTACTTCAGTTTCGACTCGAAGAGCGGCGCGGCAGATAGATTACTTTTTTTATAATCGTATATACTAAAAAAAAAGCTTTCCGAAACGCAATTTTCACTCCAGTAATATCTATTACAGTTTTTGATTCTGTGAAAAACGTAAGCAGCCCACTACTTCAGTTTACTTACTCGAAGAGTGGCGCGGCAAATTTCTCTCTCTATACATATCAACTAGAGAAACAACGAAAATAGCATTCTCTATAAAACTAGGAGCTCAACTCAGTTTGTGGAAAAGATAGACTGTCAGTGACTTTATTATGGCACTGTAAAAGGATTAAAACCCACATTATGTAGGTATACTATCTTACGTTCCATGCTCAACTATAAAAAAATAAATAACAAAGATATTCATACAGACATGAATATCTTTAACAAAGGACGTCATTGACAATTTATAGAAAATGTACGCCAACGTGTGGATAATAAAATTGGCTCTTTACATAAGCCGCAATAAATACTGTACATAATAATAAGTTCCAATGAGGCGGTTACAAATAGCCGACATGGTTGTCGCATGAATGCTTCATAAATAAGTTGGTCCAAGGCATAAGAGTTTATCAAAGTCTGTGAACAAAGTTAAAGGGTCAGTTTAGACTATTACGTCTAAACTTTTTGATTACTTTTTGTTTCACAGCTTATGCATATATGTATGCCCTACTAATAATGATGGAGCCTCTTCATTTTTGCAAGGGTAGAGTGTAACCCACCTCGCTTATGAAAAACAGATTGTCGGGACATATAGATTCCAAATCATTATCTGTAGGCTATAGATACATTTGATGATAGAATTGAACATGCAATTATCGACTCCGAAAGTTCCGACTTAATTTCTTTTTAAAGTTATTTGTGAGTTTTACTAATAGTTCCTAGAGCAAAATGTTACAAATTGAAAAGAATCAAATACAATGACGCCTCGGATGCTATGTTTCTACATGAAGCTGCTAGTAGAGCCTACAAAGCTAGATACGTTTCTAATTGGTAAGAAAGTCAACGTGTATTGACCTGGGAACATCCTGAATATTTTCCAAAAATTTACTTTTCCGACTGACTAGTTGTTTCTACAAATAGAAATGCAACTTAGGTGACGAATGCTATGAATCATGGCATACTTTAACAGAAGCGTAAGAAACAATAGCAAAAATTTTAGTGCTTCTTTCTGCAGCGCTGGAATAAAGTTCCTAAATATTAAGGATACTGTTTTTTAATTATATTGTTAATTTATCCTTTGCATATATATTTTTTTATATCTATTCATCCGCCTATCCCCCGCAGGGGTTGGCAGAGACCACAGAGCTCCATCCGCTAGCCACAGCCACAGAGCCCGATCCCAGAACGGTATAAACATATGTGATTCTCCTTTAGTTTTATTAAAATAAAATTTATTTAATAATATACATTAATAATTATTAAAATAAAATATCGACAAGTACGAGAGAACGTGACAAACTATTATATATTTCATGGTGTAGGGAGAAAGCACAGAACGTATCACACAGCGTATGATAACCAAAACACACCTTAACATAATATTTGCTACGTCCATTTATCGGATTGGTCTCGTGTTCGGAACTCGTAACTTGAACTAACGCGCTAGGGAAACGGCCGGGGAAAGACGTGCACTTAAATATTTAGCGAACGTACCCGGAACGGCAAGTGTAGCTGACAGTGATTGCCATTACAATTTATAGAAAAACCCCTTCGTTTTTCAATGATAGCAATCAGTTTTATTGGCTCGCGCTGTGTGAAGTGTTGTTTATATTTTATGAGGGCTGGCAACTTTATTTTTTTTTATTCTTAAGCTTTCTTTTGAGGAAGATTTTTGCTATTACTAGAATTTTCGGTAACCCTTCAATGTTGATCTTTCCATCTGGTGAAACATCAGCTCGGTTTGCCTGAACCCATAAAAAAATAAAAAATGAGCTAATAGGGTTCAATGGTAAAATCGAACCAGCGTCTTAAGACCTAGATATAGATACATATAGTATTATCACTTCTTCCTTATGTACTGTCTCCATGCCGGAGATTGGTGACCGTCTATATCTCGTTCAATTTTTCAATCATACGATTGAACTTTTCTGTGCTTTTCACCTTCATCCAGTCGTTTATGTGTTTAGTCATTGAAATTCTTCTTCTACCGCGACCTCTTCTTCTTTCAATTGTACCCTCAATTCCTTCTTCTTTGAATTTTGACTTTAAATATATTGTATTTCTAGTTTCGATAAAAAAATATAAACTTTCACTGGCAACGGTGAATATTACAATCATTCAATGATAGTAATAATCACCAGATATTTACTAAGTATCACTACATATTCATTGCTTACCTTAGGATAAGATGTTCACAACGGGAGGGCAAGAGGGAAGAAAACGAAGGTAAAAAGGTTGATTTTCCGAATCCCTGTACATATCGTAAGAAACGAGGTTACACAAAAAATGTTATCATATAATATCGATATTCGTAAGGACGTTGTACTTTAAAACACGACGTAGCATTGTTACCATTATAAATTGCTCACTTGCTATATGCATGCTATCACTATGAATGACTTTTTTTATAGCAGAGCATGCAAACGAGCATGCAGGTCACCTGTAGTTAAGCAATCACCACCACCCATAAACATCCGCACCATCGGAGGCATCGCAGATGTGTTGCCAGCCTTTAACGAACACATACGCTCTTTACTTGAATACCCCTATATCATAACCACGTGGAAACACCGCAGGTGGTAAATTGTTCCACGTTTCCACAGATCGTGACAGAAAACTGCGACTAAGTCACGCACGGTGGTTACTAACGGGATCATCCACACCCACAGGGGGTGTGGGTTCCAGTCTCGGGTATGAACTCCACTGCTCGCACAGCAACCTAAAGGGATGACCACCTCCCGTCCCGAAATGCTACTGTTCCCGTCTAGGACGCGAAGTCGTTAAAGAACGCCCAAAAACTGTTAAGCGCGGAGCCAGACGGCGATAGGGGTGATTTCGCGTGGGAGCAGGCGTCCCTCAGATGGACGAGCGTGGAGGGGAGCAAGGTTTTATAGGTATAAATGTGGTCCATTGTCCATCTAGGTGATGGGGATGGAACTTATTGTTGTGGCGCATGGTGGGATCGTCGAACTATGCGGCTGGGAGGATAATGGGAATATTTGACTCCACTATAGTGTTCATTCGCCTGCTCTATGAAAATCCTTTATTTCCTAATTTGAACAACGAATTATTTGAAGTATAAATAACTTGTATATACAATGTGATTCTATATCAGATAACATTAAAGCTTAATTAATCCCAGTGGTTAATTCTAAAACTGTGCACTATCATGAATATAAATGAGTTGCAATTAACATTTGCAAATTAGACATGTACGGTGACCTATATTCTAACAATTGATTTTTTTTATTTTATTGATAGAAAGTATAATGTAGCATAATAATACATATGAGTCTATTAAACCTTATTGATTTCTGCTGGACTCAGAACCCTCTTAAGTTAACTAAGTTATCTAAAAATTAAGAAACCAGAATTGTATTGGCGTTGTACTGTGAAAGTGAAATAAAGTGAATTCTGTTTTATTCTCTATTTTAAGTATAGCACAACTGGTTTTTATACGTCCCATAATTGGAAATAGGCCAGTTGTAGAAATAACTAGAAATAATGAATAATAAACGGTCATATGCTCATCAACACGGCTTGCAGGCTTTCTATCCTTTAGTAGTCCAAAAAAAAAATTCAAAAGTAGAGTTCAGTATACTTTCCACGGTAAATTTTGTAACTTAAATCAATATATCTCATATAAATGAAGTCCACGTATTTATCTGAGAATAAGAAACAAACGTTTTCTCTAAATTCCTTTTTATAAGAAATAATTTAAAAACTAAATGTGTAAAGAGCATTTAAGTTGCTCAAAGAGTTCGCAATGACTTCATTTGATAAAGTCCTCTTAGAAAACGTATTCAAATATTCATCGACCAACCACTTAATATTAACAACAAGTATCGTTCTTGCTCCTAGAATTTTAAACTTAAACCACAAAACCTAGTCGTATATGGTTACTAGAACAGGTTTTGTTCAATCTTTTTATGTTATAACTAGATATGAGTATATCTTAGTCCCAGAGTATTAGAGTCCTATCTATTTTTCCTACATATGATGTGGACAGTCAAAAGTTTTACTTAGCTAAGATCCGCGACAAGCAAAACAATAACAGAAAACCAGTAATGTGTGTTTTTTCTTCTGGATGAAGTGGATTTATTAAACTTGTAAACCTGATGCCTCGTGTTGGGGCGAAGCACGTGTCGTTTACAAGATGGAAAAGTGGTAATGTGTGGGATGGATATGTGGTTTAGTGTTGTGTATAGTAGTTGGTGGGTGGAGAATTGACAACCGATTTTCGGTAAGTTTTTGGTTTAAGTTCTAAATAAATCCACTTCATCCAGCAGAAAAAACACACATGACTGGTTTTCTGTTATTGTTTTGCTTGTCGCGGATGTTAGCTAAGTAAAACTTTTCACTGTCCACATCATATTTAGGAAAAATAGATGGGACTCTGGACTCGGGATGGATTTCCGCAAAGTAACGCCTGACTCCATTAATAACCTAAATATGATATTAAAACTTAAAAAAAATTTGTTTATTTTTTCTATTTAATTAGTCTAGTATAAATTAATTTATATAATACTTAATTACGTGACAGAGGAATAATCATGGTCAAAAAGCATCTTGGTCGGAGAAGGAAGTCTTGGCTACGTAATTTCAAGAAGTGGACAAGAACACTCGCTATGTATTCTAGAACTGCTAAAGATTTGTGTAGAATTGGCTTCCAATCTTCAATAGTCGGAGAGGCACTGTAGAAAGAAGACATGCATAATAAATAGAATGGACAACCTTTAGATTAGATTAGTGCTGGAGTAGAAACCGCATCTTAGCATATGCTAGGCTTAGGCTTGCAGTCTAGACGCACGTAGGCTAAGATCGGACTAGGTGGCACATTTTAGGTGATGCCTATGTCCAGTAGACCACTGCCGAAGGTTGATAATAAACCTATCATCAATATTGTTAGTATACATTACTTTTTTTTATGTTCTATAAATACTGCTATTTTAAAGACGCTGAAAGTTTATTTCTGAATACAGATATATTAAAGTATATGTTTTGGCTGAGAAAATTTATATGTTAACCCTTTAATATAGTTACTTGTTTTATAGAGGTAAAAGAGGCTCTCATTACGGTTCCCAAAGATAATCATTTGCGGGCTGAAATTTCCACGGACATATGGTGAACGGAGGTAATGTTTTGCTGTTCTAGTCATCATGGTCGTTATAACGAGAAATTCTAATTTATAAAATAATTGCGGTTTCGTTACGTTTTCGCTTCCGCCGAGATCTCATTTGAGATTAATAAAAATTTTATTATCCGACTCATCGGACGACGCCATTTTGTTTGGTGTGGAATTAATTCAAAATGGCCGTCGTAAAACTGCGTGGTTACGCGCAGCGATGTGCTTAATGAGGGACGATTAAAATTGCTTCTGGAATGGCGATAGGAATGCAAATTTTTTTGAACAGATTATTAATATCCGCGGAGCGTTTGAAACACCCTCAGTACAATTAAAGAATATTATAATATTCATTAATATATAGTTGTGATATCACTAATTAATTTATATGAGTGATTTGTTAACAAATACAGTTGGCAATTTCTTTTTATGTTAATTTTTTGTAACTAACTTTTTAAAAGTTCCCGAATTTTGATATTTTTATTGTTTTTACGATGATTATAGAGCCATCGTTGGTTTGTCAGCATCTCGCTCGTCTAACTACAGAATGAACCGTGTATAAGTAATGTAGACTATGGGAATAAAAATCATTTTAAAAATAATAATCTAATTAATTACTTTCTAATCCTCGTGCAATTTACATAATGCCTGTTACAACATCCAAGACAATAAATCACAGTAGCCGTAATGTATTAAATTAAATAAACTCATCAGAGCCGAGCATTAAAATTTGAATAAAAATGAAAAGAGCCGCGGCATCGAGCGTAAATCTCTGGTTGGCGGCGTGGGCCGAAAGATTGATCGCTCAATATGAAATATGTATGCCTGTTCCGACGTGGAGGTAATGTATGGAGCGGGGTGCTATGGATGTGGTATTTTACGCGTTACAAAGTTGAGATATATGTATGTTGCTGAAACAATGATTTAGAGTTATCGTATTGTATTGTTGGTGCGCTAAAAATGTATGACATATATTATTTTATTTATATATGCATAATTACTCTTTTATTTAAATATCTTTCCCAAAAATAGGAACTAAGTGCCTGCTTTTGGGTCAAAAGAAACTACGCGCGACAATTAGTGTTAAAATTCAAATTATATTGAATTAGTTTAGTACAAGAAAATGTAAAAAGTACCAAAGAAAGAATAGACAAATATACTAATATTGTATAGATAAATATAGTAATAGACAAATAATTATTTGCCTAAATAGTGTTTTGTTCTTCGCTGATTATTCTTTCCTAACAGTAAGTAACAGTAAAAACAAACTGCTAAGACACTTCTGACAATGAAATGAAAATTTATTTCGGCAAGATAACGAACATGGTTTCAAATAAAATATTTTAGGGTGCATAAGTAAAATTTTTAGTGAATTTTTAATTATAAACAGATTGAAGTAGTACTTACAATAGTAGGAAATAAAGTCAATAGTACTCTCACATTAGGCGTCCTTGAATTACAATACCATAATAAACGCGCAAATGACAAGACAACAAACAGCCAGATCTAAAATAAGGCAATACAAATAATTAGATAGATAGATTAACAGATATAATCTTTATTGTACATCAAAAACTAAATTGTATATAAATATTATAATCACAAATAGAATTATTGATTATAATATTTATATACAAATGGCGGTCCTATCGCTAATAGCGACTTCTTCCACACAACCGTACAGTGTCAAAAAGATAATTTGATGTAAGTTGGCGATATATTATCGTATAACACAATACACATACAAAGGCAAACATATATTATACATATATAAGTGTATATAAATATGAGTTAACCGTAAATTATAAACGAATAAATAAAAAGATACATAGATATTTATAAAGATAAATATGCTTCGCTTGTCCCACCTCCAGCGGCAACAAATTCCATAACCGAACAGCCTATAGCGTAAAAGATTGGTCAAAGAATTTGGAATGATTGGCAGGCATTTTTAATATTAAATTTTCATTATCCACTCACGACACCAACACTCACACGCACCCCGGCCCTAGCCGAGCACGTAGAGTAGGGAACACTTCTACACCGGCCGCTTACACGAGATTCTCTCACGTACCCGGTCGGTTTTCACCCCCTAGACCTTAGGGTCTATGGGTCTAATAGGGACTATAGTTACTAAAGTTCAACCTCCCCTACATGTTTAACGTAGAATCATGACGAGTTTAAAATCAGCACACACACATATGTGTACCTCCGACACGGCATCAGGCCGATGGAGTCTGCGATTTGCGCAGATTCCCAATTATATTTTACTAGCCCGCGGGCTTTCAGCCCGCGGGCCCTGAATACGATAAAGCTGTTAAAGCCAATAGGCTACCAGCATTAACATCTTCGAATCAATCACTTCGAATCAATCAAACACCTCGAGTGTGTGTCATCGAGAAATACAAAGCGAGTCTTGAGATAATAGATGGAGATGGATTAAATAAAATATAGAGTAAAGAAGAGAGTTGTAATGCATTAGATTTATTGTGATGAAGGACTCGAAATTGCAAAACTTGGTCCAGATAGCGAAACCTTCGCCACTTCGCCATTCGGATCGCCATATTATGATCAACAAATAACAATTATGTATGTTTAGTTTCAATTTGTTTGTACTTATAGTAGGCACGATGATTGAATTAAATCACTAGAAGGAACAAGTTAAAAATCACAGCAGTTTATTCAAAGTGTAATTAAACGATTGTAAAACAAGAAATCCACTTGAAGTGGTTGTAATTAACATTTAAAGACACCAAAATTCATCAGCCGTAGCATAATCTGCCGCATCCATTCAAAACAGGCATTCGTCAATGAAAGCCAACATAAAAACTGTCACCCGGCGTCCATAAATTTAACTGAGCACTAATGAGTTAGATTATGACGTGCTTTTCAAGAACCTATTAATTCGATACGATCCGGGTGGTCTTCAATAATCGATATTTGTACAGTAAATTGAAATGTTAAATTTACATTGTGATGTACGGTTTGGTTCGGTGACACAACCAAATATATATGACAACAGTTTCACTTCCGTGACTCCTACAGTGTCGCGTTTGTCTATGGGCGACGTTGATTACTTTCCATTAGACGGCATGCTTGCTCGTTTGCTCTCCTATCCTATAAAAAATGTCATCCCTAGTATCTGGATGAATGGCGCTCTAGTATCTATAGCGTGGTTTTCCGGAACTTTTCTCTCCAAATACCGTTACATTACATTCTATATCATGACAATGGGACTGTAAAAAAAACTACGTATTTCTCAAAGACTGCAATAACACACTAATGTCTCTGGTGTAACAGACGTGTAACAGTGGTGTTGATTGCTTTCCATATGGCAACACGCTTGCTCGTTTTCCATCCAATTTAATAAAAAAAACCCAGACAAAATCAGTTATCGGGTTGTAATTTGTGAATGTCCATTGTGTTTCTAATTCTAGGTGAAGTTTCCTCCACTCTTTGTGGAGAATGAAGAAGGGCTGAGATGAGAAATATATAAATCAATTTCACCAACGAGCCATTCAAACGTCGTCAAACTATGGCAAATAGCTCTCAAATAGAGAAAAGTCGATCCAATAGAGGTATTTAAAAGTACATACTGTTGACTAATTTATTTGAAATTTGTATAAATTTAGATTACAGGAATTGAAAATATTGATAAACGAGGAAACTATTTGTATACGATTAATGAACTAGTAGTTCAGTATAAGGAAAATAAAGCGCTTTTTGTAACAGACATCGATAGAAGTGTTAATGTGGTTTTGAACAACTCTATTATTTTCGTACCAGCCCGTTCTTGGTCCTACAATCACAGAGTAGGTGCTACATAGAGAAATATCACTGCGCCATCGAAAATAATAAAATTTATTTGTTTAATAAATTCGTCTGTATTTAGCAGTCGCGTATAAGATGGTTTATAATTATAAACCATCTAATACGCGACTGCCAAATGCTAGACACAGCTAAATTTTACAAGGTAGGGAAATGCCCTAAAAATAACTAACCGATCACTTGTTTCACCTCCTATGTTTCTCCTTGTAATAGAAACGATTTTATTTTTTATTCGACCACTGTAGGGAGAAAAGATGAAAAATTTATATAGATTATATAAAAAAATCAGTGGTATACACTTCAACAAACCGAATATAATATCACCAAAAATATTAACAAACAAACGTATAAAGATACATAAAGAACATAAATGTGTTTTCCGAGTCATCTCATTAAAATTTGTTAATATATTTAGCGAAAAATCATTCGTTATATTTCATAAATAAAACATTCGATTTTGTAACGTCCATAATTATAATTGATTACATTTGTTATGTTAATTGTGTGATAAGTCGCATAATATATGTGTTATTTTAGTATAATTTAGGAGGATTAAATGGCAAATATAATTTAAGATTTCCACGAACACAATCGTAAATAATATAAAACCAATTATAAATGTAACGCCTTTAGTCGTTGAAAAATTTGATTTGTCCAAGTCGTTAATCATTTGTAGGACTATAATCTTAATATATAAAAATAACGTGTCATTGTGTTCGTACACACCTATCTCTGAAACTGTTCAACCGATTTCAATGAAATCTCGTGTGCATATGGTTGGTTCCAGCTTGAAAACTTAAAATACTTTTAAACACGATGGGTGACATTGTAATCGACATACAATCATTTTTTATTTAATAATTATCTCTCTCTCTCTCTCTCTGGTCGACCCTTCATAACTTAAGATCGCGATTAGGTTAGGTTGGTTTTTCCATTTGTTGTAGTCGGTAGCCAATCGGAACACTTCCACGAAACTGGAGGACTTGCTGTTTCAGTTGGACGGACCATCTCATTGGGTATCTACCCTTGGACATTTTTCACAGATGAGCAATTTCTCCAAGTTTTCATCTTGGCGGCGGATAATGTGTCCGAAATAATTGTGGATACGGCGTCAGGATATTGTGGACAAATTGTATTTTTTATGTAGAACGCTGTCCAGGGTATTCGAAGAATACGTCGCCAACACCACATTTAATAAAAATATTTAATTTAATTTAGATCTCGATAAATATTTTATTTGTTCTTTTATCTATTTTGGCTTTCACGAAGTTAATAATTAAATTAAATAAGACTATTCATTTCTAATTCCTACCAGTTCCATGTCGTGACAATAATATCATCAAGTTTTGATACTCATTAACCTAGAATCATAGCGCAAATAACAGCGCAATAATCGGCAATTAATTGAGTAATAACAGAACCGCGTTAAATGGGGTGCGCTATGTGAATATCGTCATAATGCAATTAACGACATCTACCGTCAAACGATTATTTTTGAATTCTAATGAAGCTTCGCAAGGGTCACGAGTGGGGATGTGAAAATTAATTCGTTACTGATTTGAATTACAAAAAGATCATCATAATAGTGATGGTTTGCTTTCTACCCAATGGAGGGGTAAGTTATAGTCGACTCAACGGTTTTTTTTTTCTTTATCGTTCCAATAAAAACCCTCATGCTTAATACACAGTATATACAAATTATGTCTATATATTCTAGCTAAAACTAAGACTGAAAGTTAACAAAAAATATTTGAAATCACTATAATAATGCACAGTTTTTTTTATGGGATAGGAGGGCAAACGAGCAAGCGTGTCGCCTGATGGAAAGCAATCAACGCCGCCCATGGATAACCGCGACACCGCAGGAGTCGCGGAAGCGTTGCCGGCCTTTTAGGTATGTATAGGCCTGGTTTTTGAAGGTTCCAATGTCGTAACGGTTCGGAACGAAAAATTAATTTATTCTTTTACCACAAAATAAAATATATCTTCAAATATAAATCCGTGTGCTATAACTAGTGTATCATAATCCCTTAATGAGATTCATCTCAAGACATATTTGTGACTCAATTAATGATGCCTGCTTTAAGCCATCAATATATCAGACATAAGAGGCTGCGTAAACTGGAATTATTATGAATAAAATATGCATACAAAATTAAGGATATAGCCAAAGAATGTAGCTAGGGTTGGTGCTCTCCCTTACAAAAAAATAAATAAATAAAGGTGTGGGCATATACAAATTATTTTATGAAAAAACAACAACGACTTATCTGGTCCATTTTTAATCTATAAACACAAACAAAACTAGAAACACGCGTTCCAGTTTCTTTGAAAAAATCCACTAATTATCCTATTTTTACTTGTTTAATTAGTTTGGTTTTATTTTTACCGAATTAGCCTATTTTTATCTCCCCTGGGGACTATGGTACCTTACCTCAGCATGCAGGGCTCTGCTGGGGCTGACCTCCATCCTCCCTTGCGGCTCGTGGGATTCACTAAAAGACGAATTTAATATACCTAATTTGTCGAAAATGACGACGACGTGGTTCGCCACCCGTCACGTCCTGATTCTCACGAGGGCGAAAAGCGACCAATGACGAGCCGTTTCGCTGCGATGAATGGCAGCGGAAGGAGCTCTGTGGTCTCTGCCAATCCCTGCGGGGGATAGGCGTGAATATATAAAAAAAAAATTAGCCTATTTTTAAACCTGTCATCGGGTAAACTGTTCATCGTGTGAAATAAACAATGGTAAACTGAGTCATCGGGTAAAATTTGTAATTAGAACATTTCGCTATAATTAAACGGTTTGATGACTTGTTCAGATTATTGACGAATGACTGCGACGAAATATCTCCAGGTTATACAAATAATTGACTATATAAAATACACGAGTATGAGGAAATCAAACCTTACCTGTCCTTGACAATATAAATAACTGTAGTGATACATTTATAAATGTATCACTAATGTATTAAAATTTTTAATATTGTATATATAATTAAATTATATAAAACCAAAATTTAAAATAGAAAAAAAAAATTGTTTGATATAAAAAAAAAGATTCTATCGAATTTCCTGGCACAAGTAAATAATATTGATAAAGTGTGAATAAAGTATATAATTAATATTAAATGTCACTGTACATTTTATATTAATTATTTACTTCATTAATAAATTAATGTTACTTGAAAGAGTTTCATTTTATTGGAAGATAAAACTCCCTAAAGTTTCCGTGTCACCGTATCAGTACATAAGTTGACGAAGAGACAATGTATAAGTTTTAACATGAAAGAAAACCAGACAAAGTAATTGAAGAGACCAGACGAGGTGAAACATTTTTTGGGAAGATGTCGTTGTAACGAGAGAAAAAAAAGTGTTGCCACACCATATAAGCCGTAACGTCTTATGGCATCAGGTTGTCAGAATTACAAATGAACGAATTAATTACTTGCATTGTAATTAGATAGAAGATACCTACTAATTAACATCGGGTAGAGTGACTAAATTATGTAGGATACAGTTACACGACATATGATCGACTCCAATCCGATTAAGGTTAGTAAATTAAAACGACATCTATATTAAAAAATTAACTACTTGTCTTAAAGACAACGGTGATATGACTGGCTTTTATTAAACACATATTTATTGAGTTTTTATTAATTATTTAGCTATTAAATTATATAGAACTCACAAGACATGAGATTTAGGTCCAGTAGGTGAAGGTCTAATACATAATCCACTGTCTGATGCTAACTCATTACAATAAGTTATGTAGTCTAGAAAGGAAATGTTTATGTAGGACTGGACCGAACTTAAAACGTTATAGTAAGATTCTCTTTGATGTAAGTGGTAATGGAAACAAGTAAGTGGGTCAACTGATGAAAAACAATGACGGACGCTTATGGATATCTGCAGTACCCTTAGCGTTACTGCTGGCCCATGCCGTCCACCAATACCGCCGACGTTCATACGTCGGCGGTATTGCTCAGATATATACATACATATAGTCACGCCTGTATCCCTGTAGGGTTAGGTAGAGATCTCCATCCACTACGATCCCGGTACACCTTTCTTGCTTCCTTCACACTCATCCATCTTTTCATCCATTCTTCCTCTCACATTCATCGTAGCGAATGGCTCTCCGGTCGTCGCTTCTCGCCCTCGTGGGAATTTACCATCATTTTTTAACAAATTAGATTTATTAGAATTCATCATAGTGAATCCCACAAGCCGCAAGGGAGGATAAAGGTCAGCCTTAGTTACTTAATGGTAAAGAAAGATTTAATAGGAAGTGAAGAAGGAAGTAGAGTGATGGGGAAGGATTCGGGGCTCCCGATTTCTACGATTCCTGACTCTAAGCAAAGACGGTATATATTAACGATGGATAAACGATTAACGCTCTATGATGCTCCATCTACTCTATGTTCCACCCGAACTTAATTCACGATCGTGGGTCAAAACATCGCGCCGTGAGAACTAACCAGTGGTAGTGACTCAGCGCAAAACAAATTAAAACCTTATTACAAGGGGAACATTAGCGCTTATGATCGGACGTTTTCGGACGAAAGATCTATTTGTTACCGTCGAAAGGAGTTTGTTTCATGGAGAAATAGAAGCGAAGTGTCGACGAAAATAAATAAACAATATCGTCTCGATTGATGATTTCCCAGTTGATTCAGTTACAGTTTTTTTCTTTTGTGAAGTCCCTAAGGAATCTTTTACTTTGAATATTTAGGTATTATTCTAAGCCACATTTTCATTCGAATTATTTTCCAAACATAAATTACTGTAATGAAAAATAATTTAAAAGTAACATTTATCGAAACTCGAAATGAAAACGAAACGATCCTCGAAATTTTGTTAAAACTTGGAATACATTATAAAAAGAAAAAAAAACTTATGTATGTATATACCATTTCTGGAGGAATGGACTTAAACTCATTTGCAGAGGAAAAATGAATGTATGAATATACTTATTCTGATATGAGAATCGAACACGTTACCATTAACTCCGAAAACGGTAGCTCTTGACTAAGCCAATTAAGAAGAAAATAGGTCATATCATTAGTTTATTTATAGAGTTCAACACTATTACCAGTGATTCTCAATCTTTTTTATGCTCATTTAATTTTTGAAAATTTCATAATTTGACGGTACACTAACAATAAAATAATAAAAGAATTTTACTTACTTATATTAAAACTATACACCGTTTAAAGTAGTTTGCATTTCTTTAGGTGGCACTCTTCAAGAATTCGGCGGCACACAGATGTGCTGCGACACAGTGGTTGAGAATCACTGTCTTAGATCAATTCAGCTCAATTCTACTGTTTAATTAAACAGATGCATGGACGAGAGCGAACAAACATATGTTTTATTAAAAATAAGAATATGAGAACACCATTAGCATCTTACATCGCCATGTTTTTATGTGGCATAAAAAAAAGCACTACTAGACTAAATTTAAACTATAAAAACGTAAGCCATCAAACCTTGATTGAAACTCCTCATCGTATATACGACTCTGTTATTTACATGATAGAGTATAAATTAGATGTGCGTTACTAGAAAGGTCATTTTACTTTCGCTTCCCGTGTATCGATGTAGCTCCCAGGTGAGCTGTTGCCGTTTCGGATAATACATGACCACGATGGATGTACTCGTGTCAAATGTGAGGGGAACGTTTATTGTATCGCCTAAGTTTTATTTTACGGCTGCTAACTTAAGCGAGAGTACTTCAAAGCTTTCCTGGGATTAAGCTCAAGATATAGGGTGTCCATTGGCAGAATTATATTACAATGGATATACATAAAATTATACATTTTTTTCGAAGAAGAGAAATGAGGATTTTATTTTTTTAAATCATTTCCTCTAAATGTTGATGACCACGACGGGCACACTTTTGGAATTACAGTATTCTGTACCATTAGTGACGTCGGGATGCCTTTAACCTCGCAGGCGATATTTTCTGTTAATGCTAAGATTATCTTTTTTTTTATGGGATAGGAGGGCAAACGAGCAACCGTGTCGCCTGATGGAAAGCAACCATGGACAACCGCGACACCGCAGTAGTCGCGGAAGCGTTGCCGGCCTTTTAGGTGTGTATAGGCTTGTTTTTTGAAGGTTCCAATGTCGTAACGGTTCGGAAAGACCGCCGAGGGTAACTGATTCCACAAACTGGTGGTGCGTGGAAAGAAGTTACGAGAGAAACGCACCGTAGTAGATCGCCACTCATCCAGATGGTGGGGATGAAATTTTTCTTTACGGCGAGTTGTGCGGTTGTGCAATTCGGCGGCGGGAATTATTCCAAATATTCTCGGAGCACTCCCTATGATAGAAGCGGCAAAAAATGCTGAGAGATGAGACATCTCTCCGCAGTGCTAGAGAATCAAACCGATCGGTGAGATCTTGGTCATCGACGATTCGGATCGTACGACTTTGAATGCGATCAAATGGAAGAAGTTGATACTGGGGAGCCCCAGCCCAGAGGTGTGAACAGTATTCCATGTGTGGCCTGACTTGTGCCTGTACAGTTGTGTGTGTACAGTTGGAGGCAATGGCCAGATGTGAAATACTGTCTCGCTCTACTGAGCACACCCAGCTTTTTCGAGCTTATCATCGGGTTTGCTTCCTAGATAACCCGAGAAACACCAGGTACATAGGTAGTATATAAAAAAAAAGATTGTCTTTTAATTAGTTATTCTTATGTAAAAACAACTATACTATAGCTAAGCTATAGAACGTGAAGTTAAACGCATAATTAAAAAAGCAAATATTGTGTAAAAATATAAAAATGTAGATAGGCTGTCTACTATTTTTTATTTAGTTGTTACTGGCTACATATAACATATTAAAAAAGTATTATTTTAAAGAATATAAAAAATAGATATAGCCAGTATATAAAAAAGCAATGTACCAAATGACAGACAACCGACTGATCCGCTTTTGATCGACATGCTATGGGAGTAAGGGTTTCGGGTTGAATTCCATTAATGTTATCGTTTACTTTTTGTGCGAATCTCTGGTTTAGACATCGAGTTATGTTTGTTATTTCTGTGGAACTCGGTTTTTGTGCTACGATTGATTGGAATCAAAACCGGACGGAATTTAATGTCTTTATCAGAACAAACTTGGTTTTAATATCGGAATAATTGCCTCTTCTCTTCAGCGTTTATATATACCAAAGATAAAAACCAAATCTTTCAATATATACCAAAGATAAATTATGGACTATCATTCTATGAAGCCAACAACGACCAAATGGTTCAGTGGCGGGGCCCTCGGCCCGCGGGGTCATTGGTCGCGGGTTCGTACCCCACATCGGAATAAATATATGTATGCATTACAAATATTTATTCCGAGTCTGGTAAACCCACCAATCCGCATTGGACAAGCGAGGTGGGTTAACGTCCGTTCCTCCAGAAATGGAGAGGCCTGTGCCTAGCAGTGGGCTGTTAAAAAAAATCTATGAAACGAGCTCGTTCAGTAATTTCGGAGCCGACATTGGATATCATCAAAAAACTGGTCAACAAATTTATCAAAGGCTGGCAATGCTTCTGCAATGTCTCCAATGTTGCAGATGTATATGGGCGCCGTTGTATGCTATCCATCCACCAGGCGAACAAATTTAATTCCCATCCCATAAAAAATTGGCGAACAATTCCTATTTCAGGGAACCTTAACAAAACTATATAGGCAGTACATATAGTTTACTTTTCGAAATGGATAGTCCAATAATGGAATGGAACTCCTTTCATTTGACTGCATCTTACGAAGAGCACTTTGAACCGTCGACGATCGCAGGATTTCAGAAAGACTTCATTCATTACCTATACAAATATATATATTTTTTTTTTATGGAATATCGAGATCCTGCATCAGAAAGTAACATTGCCCATAGATATCCGCAGTTCCATAGGCAGTGCAGAAGCGTTGCCGGCCTTAAAGTGTAGGCTTGTTTTTTGAAAGTTCCAATGTCGTATCGGTTCGGAAACACCGCTGGTGTTAGCTGATTCCACAGGGTAGTGGTGCGTGGGAAGAAGTCTCCGGAAAAACGCGCCGTAATAGATCGCTACTCCTCCAAATGGTGGGGATATATGTCATCTTTCCGTAAACTATGTTCTGAGTAATTATTGAATAATTCCTCAAAACGTTTATCTCTTATCACAGATTCACCATCGGACTATTCTCCATAAAAACAAGTTTAATCCCCACCATCTGCATGGTTGGCAGTTTCTTACCGAATCAGTCGTAATTTCCTACCAAGAAGGTGCTATGGATGATTTACCACCTTTGGTGTTCCCGAAAAATTTCGACATTGAGATATTTAGGAGATGAGCGTGTGTATCCATGAGAGACGATGATCACTTACCATCAGGTAACCCGCATGCCAGTTTTCCTGTTCTGCTATAAAGAAGAGTTCTACACAGCTTTTCACTGTAATACTTACTAGCTAGCACTAGTAACAGCACTTGAAATATTGAAAACGTAATTGTATGTGCTAAACATTTTTCATCTGTGTACTCTCTCTCTCCTTCCTGTTTTCGTGCTCAAGAAAACTCCGGTATAACGTAAGATGAATCACTAAGTACCGTTAAAGGAACGACTTTCTCTAATGTCTACCAATACATTACCGCCATTCAGTTGAAATATAAATGATTCCACTCAACCTTATTCAATGTAGCGAAAGGAAAAATCACATTGTAATCTCACCTCGGCAAAAAAGAAATTCTATTAATATTATTTCTTTTGAGTCCCTAATTTGCGATTTTCATAATTGAATGTTATCAAAATGAATGTCCGTTGAGTTTTCTACCTAAAAAATTTATGCTCTAGACGAGAAAACGACTCTTTTTCCCTTTAAATTGCTTGTTTTGTTGTAGGTGACAAGCAAGAATGGACCTTGAGTGTTAAAGATTAGAGTAAAAAAAGCGCTTAAAGCGAGGAATTTTAATGTGATTGTCTCTTAAAGAAGCGTTTTTTATTATCCTTCATTATTTTCACCGTGACGGTTGTGCCAAGTACGAGCGGGGGTACGGAAGGCACGAATATAAATTGTCAACTAGTGTTCGGATTTCAGGAATACCCTACTTGGATTTAGAGGATAAAGGCCATTAACGAAATAATTAAAGTAACTAACAAAATACTTGGAGCACGGATTAACCACACATTTTTAATGGTGGCCTGTGATAATTATCAACTTGTATTCGGATTTGGAAATACTTTGTAGAAGGAGACGAAATCAAAAGCCATTTCACGAACGAAATTAATTACGATAGTCACTTAAGAAATCATTTGAGCACGGAAATTTTTAATGTTACCAATGACAATTTATATATTAGGTGCGTAACTAAGTTCTCGCTGTTTGTCATTAGATGGCTCCAGCAGTAAGTGTTGGTAGATTTTGACATATCCAAAACGTCATCAACCAAGCGTCATATACTTTTAGTCGTGTGAAAATGTCTGATCTTGTGCCAAATAATCGTCATTTACGGGAAGTGTTACTTTTCTTATTAGAGAAATTGCTCGATGATATGGATCATCATGCCAAACGCAAGAACAGTTTGTTTCAGTATTAGAAGTTACCCAGCAAGCCATTTCTAAGCCATTGCATGCGTTGGAAATGATTCAATAACAAGGAACTTGGGTTCCTTATAATTTGAAGCCAAAAGACGTTGAGCGTCGTTTTTTCGCCTGTGAACATCTGCTTCTGCGGCAAAAAGGAAGGGTTTTCTTCATCAAATCGTAAAAGGTGATGAAAAATGGATTCATTACAGCAATCCAAATAAAGAAAGTCATAAGGATTATCCGATCATACTTCTACGTTGTCAGATCGGCCAAATATATACGCTGCGAAGGTTATGCTGTTCTCTGTACTTTCATATTGAAGTATTTTTGCCTTAGATCGAAGAGAATGGAAACCTAAATCTTCTAGGGCTAATATTTATGCAATGGATACAACAGGTACTTCTAAATATGTGTTACAAATACTCGTTCCTTATTATTATAAGTAATAATAAGTACTTGACATCCAATTTAATATTATTAAACGTTAAGTACAGTAAGACGATATAATTTTCAAGATGACAACGCCGTGCGAGCCCTTCAGGTGTCTGTAATTGAAAATTGTCGGTAATGATCTTGAGTTTGTCGCTCGATTTTGCAGTTTATATTATTAACAGTAAGATCGATATTGCAATGAAACTGTAGCAAAATTTATACGATAAAGCCGTGTGACGTGCAGGACAATAGGTTTTGTGTAAGATAAGGTCTCTGTGATTTATTGGAGAGACAAAGGGTTAAGCTGAAGGCACGTCGTCGTTATTAAGACATCTTATATGCTTTATAAAGCTTATTATATTTATCAAGTAAATCAAGCTTATGGAAGTAAACATAATAAGATCAAGGGTATTTTCAACGAACATTACCAGTCCGTATGACGTGAATCTCTATAAGACAGATAAGAGAACAAAGTATCTAGATCACTGAAATTGTCCCGGTAGTTTTATTTTTTATTTTTTTTTTATTTATATTTTCACGCCTATCCCCCGCAGGGGTTGGCAGAGACCACAGAGCTCCATCCGCTGCCATTCCATCGCAGCGAAACGGCTCGTCATTGGTCGCTTTTCGCCCTCGTGAGAATCAGGACGTGACGGGTGGCGAACCACGTCGCCGTCATTTTTTCGACAAATTAGGTATATTAAATTCGTCTTAGTGAATCCCACGAGCCGCAAGGGAGGATGGAGGTCAGCCCCAGCAGAGCCCTGCATGCTGAGGTAAGGCACCATAGTCCCCGGGGGAGCCCGACCCCGGGACGATCGGCACGCTTTCGACTAGGCTCGCCCCTAGCCACGCATCCATTGGCACGGCAGACCAATTGGATTGGCGGAGAGGAAGGGAAAGGATAGAGAAGAAAGGAAGGGGCAGGAAAGGAAATGCGGATTGGAGGGGTTACCAGACGCGGAATAAACATTTATAAATCCATATAAATATTTATTCCGATGCGGGAATCGAACCCGCGACCATTGACTCCGCGGGCGGAGGGCCCCGCCACTGAGCCAATCGGTCGTCATTTGCACACGAGTTTTATTTGCACACGAGTTTATCCCCATTAGTCTCGCCAAATACATAATGGAAAAAAAAAGATAACGCATGTCTTGCGTACTTAGAGTTTCAAAGTTTTATATGATTCATACATTTATTTATTTTCACAGTTACAAAATTTAGTAGTAGTGAAAAATAGAACTTGACAACTAGGAGTGTAAGTAAGAAAGTTATTTCCATAGTTCATAGCGATGCTTGACAGTGAAATATATAAAAATAGCTTAAAAATCTTAGAAAAAGAAGACGCTTCGAAAAGTTTCATAAGATCCGTACACGAGTACCCTAATAAGTGAATCATTTATATTATTAGGATTATATTTCACAAGGCAACCCTATAAAGTAACGTCAACAAATAAAACTACAAACGCAACATAAACTGATATGTCTTTGGCAACGCAACTTCCGTATTTCATCACCGGCTCAACTGTCAAGCGGCAAAGGATATGGCGATATATTTTTTATGCTGACCATAAAATGTATTGTCGACCCGTACAGTTGCGCAAATAGATCGCAACAAAAATAACGGTGATACGTAACGGGGTCATCGGATGTATAAAACTTAGTTAGTTCCTATTATGCTTTTCATTTTCCATACTATATTATATATTTTAGCGTAGTAAATAGATTCACTATGGTTAAGTTATAACAACACTATAAAATAAAAAATAAAAATAGCCTTTATTTAAAATCAAAGTAAACACAATGTAATGAATGTTATTTGCTAATTGTGCTTATTGCTTAGTTTAATGTACGAGTATACCAACATAATAAAAAAAATCTGACAATTGGACTCTCCAAACCAAATGCAAAATTTAAAAATACCCGTTATTTTCTGAACACACCTTGTATACCAAAATAATAAAAAAAATTGGCCATTGGACTCTACAAACCCGCAAAATTTAAAAATTCCCTTTATTTTCTGAACACACCTCTAAAAATTGAAAATTTAGCAAAATGTGAAATCAGAAACCGGATCGTTTGTCTTGCTCTTCAGCATAGGCCAATTGATTTTTAAGTGATCAAAGTTTGTATATTCTATGGTACACAGTTAATATAAAGGTAACGGTAATGTTTTGTTGTAATACAAGCCTAAGGTTTTTTTTTTACGTGGGGTAATCCGATACGGATACCCTTCCGCTATAGGGGCGGGCCAGCACAACAACAGCGGCTAAAATGACTTTGTAAAATGAATAAATAAATAGAAAAATATCAATTATTACAAAAAGATCCGGTATTTTAAATATTTAAAACTGTAAATGCCCTTTGTCTGTGCGTACCTCTAGCATTTTAAAAAAAAGTTAATTCGTCGTTGACAGAGCAACGGATCGGTCCGCGCCTTCATTAACACTGATTGCAACTCCAGACTGATAAAAGACCTCGCTTTTGATTGTGACCTTTTATTTGACTTTTACGAGGGCTAACAAATTTAGGAAACATTGAAAGCGGCCTCGTTATATATTAACTCACAGCGTTTCAGGTAAGCGTTAGCTTTACGTGCAGTGTTTTACTGAAGGGTAATATTCGTCCGTATCTTGACTTAAGCTCGTAGACTTCTTAATATTTCCCCCCACCTATAGATACATTTTTTCACAGCCCGTATATGCCAATGTTTATGTCTTTCTGCTGGGCAAGGGGCCTTTTCATTTGTGGAGAAATAAAAAAGAAAAAATATATAAATCCGAGATTGTAATACAGCATATATTTGCTGTAGTAAAAACCCGGATATTTGCTTTCTTCGGCAATGTTTCAAGATGCGATAGTCCAGTCCATTGAATGCCTTATTATCCAGAGCAAAGTAAAAGGCACTAGACCTCGCGGCAGATTACTCCTGCGATGGACTGACCAGGTTAAGTCAGCTATTAGCGGTAACTGAGTTCACCCGAATCACCTCCAACACAAAGAAATTGCTAGGCATCGTGAAGCGTATAACATCTGCCTCTACCAGTAACACTACCTCATACCTCATGACGATCACGACTACTCTAACCAAAGTCAAGCGATTAAGAACAAGAAACATTAACCCACCATGTTTGTACAAAGCAGATTGACCTAGACTCGAAGTAAATAACTGTAGGCTTTACACAGATTTAGACTGATGCGGAGAAACACCTGACTACTGACTCGCAGCAGCTTTTCCTTCTTCACCTTTAGAAACGGTTTTGATCACATATATAAATAAATACTTCTGATATTCAGATAAAATAATTAAACTTAGATATAGAAAGATAAATCTACTTTTTTCCCTAGAAAAACGTATTTAATCACATTGAAATACATGAACAGCCAAAGAGACGTCAAAGCTGCAAGTGAAGCGATATTATTGTATAAACAAAGACATTGTCTCACAAATCAGATAAAGAGTAAGCATGAAAAATGTTTGTCTAAATGAAGACAAAGGAAATCCACGTGAAGCGCATAAAACCCGCTTCTTGATAAGTGACGAAAATGATATTTGACAAGTCGCGGGCGAGACCGTCTCATAACTTTTTCATATAAGAATACTTTTGTGAATGGTTAAGATAGTGACACACTAACGCGAAACTTTACGAACAGTTTGTTAAACAGATTTTCTATATAATCAGCAATTTTATGGATGTATATTTTAATACAATCTTTCTTATATACTTTATTGATCACGGCTTCAATAGATAACGGTGTAAAAGTATTTTGCATACTTTGTGTGTTATGTGAAGAATATATAGACAAATTTGACAATCATTGTGGTTCACTTTTTGTATCAAGGGTTGTGAAATCATGATATCGTGAATGCTAGTTGCAGGTTGCTTTATTTACATTATATATTAAAATTCAAGTTTTATACTTGTCAAACTTATTTTATAACAACTATGTATTCACATACATTAATCATTTACTATCGGCTCTTCATCGGCCTATGCTGACGCTTTATTATGAAAATGAAACGGTCATTAAGACTTTCGTCAGATTTTTTAACGTAGATTTATTCTTAATACTTTAATTTAGTTTTCGCTCGTTTCCAAGGGTGTTTGGCCTTTGCAAATCTCTCACACTAAGAAGCGCAGTAGGTAGGCTACCACGACGATTTTTTGCGCGCTTTGAAAGATTTTTTTTTTATTTGATTACTTGGAATTGTTTATAGAATTATCTTCTACTGAGGGTAATTAAATCAGCTAAGATCCAAAACTTTTTATCAAGCTTATATAACACGTAAGAGAGACAAAATGCCTATATAATATATAATAACATGATTGTACATAATAGGTACGACGAGGAACGTATAAATTATAATACAACGTTAAAACGTACGGTCTGACCAAAGGGCATTAGCTAAATGATAGTGGGAATCCATGGCAGTTTTAATTTACCACCAAAAGATGGCATTGAATGTATGAATGAATTGAAAGTTAGATTACACAATTTAAATTCCCCCTTCATGCAAAATAGGGACGGAAAGATGAGGTCTGAGGGGGTGGTGTAGAATACATTATACTAGGGAAAGATGGGAGTGAGGTTGAAATATTTACCTCGCGGGAGTTTGGAAGTGTGTTCGTCGAAGCGGAGCAAAATCTTAATGGATTATGTTATGATTGGACCGCTTGGTTTACCTGCGGATATTTTGCACGTTTTTCTTGCCAATTCGTTGTAGATTGGTTTCTATAAAGTATTAAATCGCGTCGCATTGGGACTGTTTCCCACATCCCCTTAGATGACGGGCAATTAAGGGAAATAACAATTTAATTTTTCAACCGAGTATCAGGTACCAATCCAATTATCTTTTTTCATATGCACCGGCTTGGCTTTGCGAGCGAATCGATTAGTAGATTGTTTTGCGCAGTGTAGGGGTTGGGAAATGTTTTTCTATTTTTGAAATTAACGGCTCTCGTTTCACAAGTGGGATTAGTCCATTAATTATATTTAAATGAATGCTTTCTATTCACGTATAAAATATGATTATAAAAGGTGTTTTTTAAACTTAAGAGAAAATTCTGTTTATTTATTTTATCGAAAATGACATGTACTATACAGGGTGTCCCAGAATTCAACGTCAAGCCAAAACGGGGTGACAGGATTGATTGTAACCATCATGAGAAAAATCAGAAAAAAAATCTATCTGAAGATCTTAAAATTAAGAACCTATCAAGAGCAAAAATCGGGTTACTTGAGGTTTTTATTTTTTTACTCGTTTTTTTTAGTATGAAACTAACAAGTATTGTACCATTTTACAATTCTGATTAAATGGTACTTGCTAAAGCACTCTAGTAGTACTGTTTTTTTAAGGAGGGCCTTTCAAAGTCGACAAATTTTGAAAATTTAAAATTCATACTTTAACAAATAGTCTTAACTCAATGAGGCATCCAATTAGGTCATGTTCTCTCATTGCATCATTATTCACATATAACCCTTAGCTATGTAACGCATTTACAGTGCCATTGGTATCCATGGGCGGCAGTGATTTCTTACCATTAGGTCATGCCACGGTGCGTTTTTCACGAAACTTTACTCCATGTACCATCACTCTATTTTGGAAACAGCGGATTTCCAAACCAATACGACTTTGGAACCTTCAAAGCCTAGCCTACACATTTTTATGGGCCAGCAACGCTTCTGCAATGCCTACGGAATTGGAGATGTCTATGGGTGGTGGTGATTGCTTTTTCTATCAGGCGACATGCTTGCACGTTTGCCCTACTATCTCTCTCTGACTCCTAAGTCCCCCTGGTGGGGCATAGGGTAGACACGACTTTTCTCCATCTCGACCTATTGGATTGCCCTCCTATACCATTGACAACCTACATATTTTTAAAAGGCCAGCAACGCTTCTGCAATGCTTACGGAATCGGAGATGTCTATGGGTGGTGTTGATTGCTTTTTCTATCAAGCGATACGTTGGCTGTCCTATACCACAAAAAATTCCTTTGTCTACTTCTTCTATAAAAAAAAACCTCTATGTATCCCCTTTTCTTCGCACATCTCATGTTCTTAGTGAAGTACTTTACAATATATGTTAAATCGTGCTCATGAACCACATTTCCTTAGTATTAACATTTAACGCAATTTGCATAAACATCGCTAACCGTCTTAATTTCTTAATAATCAATGTGTGAATCATGCGTGATGTGGAACAAAATGAGCGTTGTTTGTGTGTCGGTTTGCGTGTACACGCTAATTGTCTGTATTTTCGGCAACGCATTCGATGTAATCTTCTGATGTTTGTGCTATTTGAATCAGGTCACTTAGGTTACATTGTTTCCAATTAAATAGCTAAAAATTCGTATGATGCTATTAAATAAATTTAAGGTATGATTCATATGACTCTCTAAAATATGTAGCATTATTGACATGAATCACATCTTCATATTCATAGCAGCGCAAACTTCAATTAGAGAGAACGATAGTGGTAGAGCCACACTGCAGACGAATACTTTGTCAAGAATGGCATAATATTTGTCTGTAGCGTAAATGGGCCGGCTCGTCCGGGGAAGTGCCACACTGCCACACACTGCTATGGCGCTGCGGATGTCTATGGGCTGCGTTGATTGCTTTCCATCAGGTGACACGCCTGCTCGTTTGCCTTCCTATCCCGTAAAAAAATCGAGATTTTAACGATTAATTAATAAACATATAACCATCCAAAGATGCAAATTATGAATAAATTATGAAATAGGCCATAGCTGGCTGAAACGTCACCAATTCTTGGTTTTAATCACGTCTTGATGATGGACAGACTTGATAATGATGACTATACAGTACATGCTATTGCTAAATATTTTTATTTGAAAAAATATATGAATCAACATTTGTCTTGAATTTCCACTTTTACAAAAGCACTTATTTAAATGTATAGTATTTCATTATATAATATATAAATTAAAACACAAAATTATGGAATATAATATTTATTTTAATATTTTGTCGGTCTAATTATCAGAATACTTAAGTCCATATGACTTAATTTTACAGGGACAATAAAAATTGATTTTCTTTCATAAATTTCCGAATTACCCCTGTTATTTTAGGCATTTAAAGAGGTATTTATTTTTTAGGTAGGTAGGTTTGTACGAAGTATTCCATCATAAACACTTTTAGATTAGGCGTAAGACGGCATCAAAAGACTGAAAAGAAGATTTTTTTTGAAGTTACGAACACTGATAATTAGGAACGATTTATAGTTTTGACATCTTACTGTGACATTGCTGTTATTTAATAAGTTAAATTTAGTATGCTATTGTAAAGACAGCGGAATATGTTTCAAGTTAGCATTAAGATTTACTAATAAAAAAAAATCTAGCAAGTACATGATGATGATATCAAGAAAAACATATGAACATTTCCGGCACCTAGATAAAAACAGATACTTGCTACAATATAGGTATACAAAGCAATAGACGACACGAGAACGAAGAAATTCTTTATAAAAGTTTCCTTTAAACGTTTATACTAGTTTGTTTGTATGTAAAAGTGTACAAGTATATTTGGTAAGTGCGCTAGAGCTTTAAGTGAGGGTTTAAGCACTTGTCAAGAGCTTCCGGCTCGATTTATGACGCTGGTACACATGGTTGGAGCGATGCAACATTTTTGCTGTTGCAAACTAGAAATTTAATATGTTTACAGGTGCTTCCGTTCTAACACTTCAGTACACCTTTGCAGACGGTTTATGGTAGTAAAGTTTTGCACTACAATTATGGAAAAGTAAAATAGGGAACAATATGCATTTCACCGGAGTTTATGTCTTTGCTTAAAGCTCTGAAGAGCTTTAAATAATATTTCAAAGCATTTAGCATTGCCTGTTCAAAGTACAAGGGATATATTAGACATTTTTTTGAGAATAAATGAGTTTTCTTTTTCAATTTTATTATGGTATCTTATGTTCTAATTAGATGAAAATGAAATAACGTACGAACACATATAACAATTAATAAAAACATATAACAATTAATAAAAAACATACATGTGTTCAAAAATATTACACGACATTAAGATAGAAACAAGTACAGAATTATGTAGACAACAAAAAAAAAAGAAATAAAAAGCAGTATTCCGAAATTAATACAACGATAAATTAAACAGTTCCTCAAATTAAAAGTTATAGGAATATTCCTTTATAATACTAAAGCATATTGAACATATTCCTATAAAGATTTCGAATGTTTTGTCAATGTAAAAGCATGTTTCAAACAACTGAAATACAAATTTCGTATTAAAACCTCAATTGTATGGTCATTCGTGAAATGGGGTGTGGGGAAATATGAACCGGTAATTTTTAAAACGTAGATTAGAGCGTTAAGTCTAATACAAATATCTTTTATGTTTATTTATGAACTTTTAAAAAAATTATTTTTAAATAATTATATAATAATAAATTTAACAATTATTGAAAATTATTACATCATAGAATATATATCATACAATTTTATTTAATTAATTGCTAATTAATTAAGCGTGGCTTTCTCTTAAATCCCTAGAGAATAAAAAACTTATCTTAATCCTATAAACTCTTAGAGAGCCGATTATCTCCAAAGGTCGAACTTTCTTTACCGCTCAACGAATAATATAATTTAGCGCCATTTTTATTTACGCATAAAGTAGATTATAGTTATTTAACTTAAAACATAATAATTACCGACGATTAAGATGGCTTAGTGGCGAAGAACTTACATAATTATTCATTTGACCTACGTACCTATTCCGCGTGTGGGTGTCTTGCCTATCCATAAATAAGGTCATGTGCCCCGAAGTGAGACATATATGTCCATTTTTGCCCGTAGCTTGACTGGGAGAGAATGTCCAATGGCTACAACAGGCGGACTAAAGACTACATTGCCCAGCAAGTAATTTTGATTGTTTGTTTATTAAAAAATATATATTTATAATGATACAATTTCTTAGAATTTTGTGGCTTTGCATACAGTTGTGTATTAGTACAACTGTATGCTGTCTCAAAATACTAAGAAATTGCATCAGCATATAGTTTTTTTTTCTAAATAAATTTAAAAAGCAGTTAAATGACTTCTTGAACAATCTAGACCGCAAACAACGTCGGACTATTCATATTGTAGACGACCCAAATTTCACCGAACGGCTAGATCCTTTAGAACTGCGGAGGCATATCTTGTCTCTCCATATCTTTTATCGTTTTTACCATGGGGAGTGCTTCGAGGATAATTTCGGCCCCTGATTTCCAATACCGTACAAACTCGCCACAAAAAGTTTCACCCACATCTGGCTGAGTGGCGCTCCAGTACGGTGCTTTTTTCTAGACATTCCTTTCCACGCATCACTACCCTATGTAACCAGCTACCTCCAGCGGTGGTTCCGAACCGATACGACATTGGAACCTTCAAAAAACAAGCCTAAACTTTCATTAAACACCAGCAATGCTTCTGCATTGCGGATGTCTACGGCTCCTTTGCCTTCCTATCCCATAAAAAATCTAGTTGTTAATGCGTGTTGTAAAAAAAAGTTAAAATAAAAAATAAAGATATTTCTGGATATAGATTGTGAAAAAAATCCTAGTCCACCAAAAAGAAAAATAAACGAAGATAGAACATAAAACAACAAGTAACCCGAACGCACGTCTAGTCCCGGCTTTAAAAGGCAGAATTATGTTCGTCGAGTTTCTTACTCGGTACTTTAAGTAAGTACCAGTTTTAAATTATTTTTATTGGTACCGAGACGTGTAAAACAGTACCGAGATGCGCGGTGGGGGCTATTTGTTTCAACCGGACAGTTCACATCGCGAGAGCGTTATATGTTGCCTCGAGGATACGCAATTTTACCCAGCGAGCTTACCCGTTAAGCTTTTTGTTTAGTTGGAATGAATAATTCGCGTGCGTTGTGTTTATTGTACATGTACTTTTGTCTTGATTATGTTGGAAACGAATAAATGGCGAGTATGTTTCGCTCAGAGAGCTATGCTCGGAATTTCTCTGGTAGATATGATTCGGAATGAAAAAATCCGAATTCGGATTGAATATGATTCGGAATAAAAAGGAATTAGCAAACTAAAGTGGCCACACATACTCTATCATAACAAAATCACTTGTATTTTAAAAGTTACGTTTGTCGGAGATCCGACAATCATTGGAGCAAACGAGTGCTGGAGTGGGGACCGCGTCTCGGTAAACGTAGTGTGGGATGCCCCCCGGCTAGATGGTGCGACGATCTGCGCAGGGCGGCTGGCAGAAAATGGATGCGTGTAGCCGAAGATCGGGCTAGATGGCGCTTCATTGGGGAGGCCTATGTCCAGCAGTGGACTGCCGCAGGCTGTTGATGATGATGATGTTTCAACTCCACCATAAAACTTATCTTGACTAAGTATGATTCGAGCAATGAGCAATTTGTCTGCTAAGTAGAGCAAGTTTTTACGGAATAGGGAGGCAAACGAACAAGCGTATCATCTCATGGAAAGCAATTAATGTCACCCATAGACATTAGCAACACGGGAAGAATAACGGATACGTTGCCGGTTTTTGAGATATGCTACTCATATGCTTTTGTTGTTTGAAGGTTTTAATGTCGTATCGGATTGAAAATACCGCCGAAGGCAGCTGGTTCTATAGAATGGTGGTGCGTGGAAACATGTTTCGGGGAATGAGTTGGGCATTTTGTTAGGAAATATATATACTACAGATATTTTTTTGGAAGCGAAAGACAAACGAGCAAGCGTGTTGGTGGCGCATCCAGACTCGCAGTAAATTTACACATATTACATATATTAATCTCTTTACAGCAATCGAACCCGCGACCACCGACTCCGAAAGCGCTAACTTCTTCACTAAGCCAGCTAGCTAAAAATATTTCCGATTGTGACTCACAGACACCTATTCATTATATAAACACATTGTCTTTGGTAGTCAACACTTCTTTACTCATTCGAAGAAAATGATTTTTATACGTTCGGGTTTTTTGTTTGGCGTATCTAACATGCAAGCGATTGCGGTTAGCTAATTCATATGTTAATTGAGATTTTAGCCAATGACTAAGATGTAAACCAGTGATTCTCAAACTTTTTGGATACAACACATTTAAATACTAAAAAGGAAACATAGTATGTAGTTAAAAATAAGTTATAAGTGACAATTAAAATTCTGAACTTCGTTATCAATTTTAACACAAACAAAAAAAAATTTAATGCAAACAAATTCATAAGCTCAAATATGACGCGAATTATTTCATAGTATTTATCTACGATGTATTTAAATACATAAAGTGAAAGCCAAGATAGATCTAACCTTTCTCTCGCTCTTGTCAATTGATTAAATTAATGAAAAAAAAAATAACGATTATTTTTTTAATTCTTTCGAAACTATAAAAATTCGCGCTTCATCAAAAGAAAAAGGAAACGTATGACGGCATACGTATTGTGGGACGCCCTCCGATCAAATGATACGATGCTCAGAGTAAGCCGACCGGCAGAAACTGGATGCGTGTAGCTTACAATCGGGCTAGGTGGCGCATCTTGGGGAGGCCAAAGAATAAGTAGTGGACCGTCGCAGGTTGCTAATAAAGATGATAATAACACGTATGGTTTAGTATAAGAATAGTAAAAACACTTTAGTTTTTAATCACTTACCTGAACTCCTCGCCTCCGCATGCAGCCTCGTATCAACAAAAATCGTCACTAATAACAAGAACATAACAGTTTTAATTCTACTACAGCACCAACTTGCTCTTCCGTACCTTCTCTTACACCTTTCTCTATCACCAAAATCACTAACAATTGTTTCACCAAAACTAATTTTATTGTCTAAGCGATACAATCTATTACTGCTATTACTTTTATCCTTATTAATGCTTTCGTCACTCCCGTCGCTACGCTCTATTGTGCCTCCTCTATCTTCTAGAAGAGATTTTATATCTAGGAGGCTCTGTCTTTTTAGTAAGACTTTCTTCTCTAAAGGTTCTGAAGCGTTGTTGTTTTCAAATCCCATTGTTGTGCAGCAATTGGGATCGGTGTAAGAGAATGCTTTCATTTGTCTTGTTTTGGTCAAATCACTGCCTCATCTTGTTTTAACATCTGAAAAGAGAGAAACGGGAATTATTTTTTATATTCAAAAATTTATTTAAAGTATTAAGACACTGGCTGGCTTCACTTTTAGTTACTATTGTACGTAATTATTAAATCACATCATTTAAAAACGATTTAATTGGTTTAGTTCGTAGTCAGTAGTCGCGGAGTTCGATTCGCGCATCAGTATTAATATACAAATGCACAGTGTAGGTATATGTAAAAATGTATTAAAAACTGACTAAATATTTTATTTTTGAATACATCTATATAGCGTGTTTAAATGCTTTAAAATAACTTTAACAACATCAGTAAGGTAAAATTATAATGGTATAAAATGTAATGAAATTAATTAAAGTTGCATTAATTAGTAAATGCTAGTAGAGTATTTCATTGCAATACAAAAGGAATGCTTGGAAATCGGATCCGTGCCAATTGTAATTGATTTTACAAAGGTTTTGTAAATGGATTTATATTTGATATAACGGGTGTTTTTATGGAATACATATAAATTATAATTTTCCAATACAATAGGAGATAAAGACTGGTTAAAGTATTTATATTGATGACATTTTGAAATAGTTATTGTGGTGCACTGCACAAATGAATTGATGAATGATCTTTTACCATAAAAAAATAACTGAACACATGAATTCTGAAATAAAGAAACCTTTCTTTTATATTTTTCTGCGAACAATACTTGGTATGTATGTTTATTCTAAATTTATATTGAAAGCGAATGAATTCAGTCATTGTTCATGGTTTTACAATTATTGATTTCATTTGAATAAATAGTTACATCTGTAATGAAATATGTTTTAACGATAACCTAGGGCATGCTTTCTGTAGTATTAAGATATACTTTTGAATTTGTTAATTAAACTATCCAGCTTAGGAATTATAACACAAATACTTCTTGGAAAGAAATGCCTCCCACACATCCTCTATCATAACAAAATCACTTCTATTTTAAAAGTTAATTTCTGGACAAATTAAAATCAACATAAAAACAGATACTTAGTTTGACAATCTAAGTATCTGTTGAAAATTGATATATCTATTTACTATCTAGATTATAATATTTGTCTAGATTACATGACAATTTTTTCTATACAGATGTTTATATATTTCGATATAGATACATACGACACAAAATGGGACCACCGTATTTCCTCCCGTGTATGTCGGTCTTGCCAACTATGGGAGCAAAAAACAGTGTACGAGGAGAAGAAAGGAGAGTATTATTTTATGGATTAAGAAGGCAAACGAGCAGGCGTGTCGCGTAGAATACTTGAGTAATAAAAACTATTCTGTGATATCCAATCCGTATGTCAAACGTAGGGAAGGAATTAATAAAGCTATTAATAAAGCAAAACGAAAAAAAAAAACACACACACACATACATCGACACAATCACATGTATATACACATACGCGTCCATGTGCATACACAAACAATTTACTTCAATACCAAAGCTAACATTGAATGATAAGTCGTTACTGATTTTTTCTGGTTTTCTCTTTTATATAGATTTTACTACTATTTAATTTTTTAACGTGCTGCTCTTAAGTTATTGTTAGTACATCTTTATTTGAGAGCAGTAACTGACTTTATTGTTATACAACTGTCCTATATAATATTCCTCTTCCATGTCGTCATGCTCTTGGCAGAGCAGTCGTGGTTGTTATATGTAGTGGTAACTTGTTCAACCAGACGCCGCCATTCATCCCTTAGGGCTGTCTTCTTCATGCATTCATGTAGGCGGCTATATAATATTGTATCTTGAAACAAGCTGTTGTTCTCACATGAAATAAATAAATAAACCCTTCATTTGCGAGGGAGGCCAATATCCAGCAGTCGACTTTCCGGCTATATTTTTTTATGGGATAGGAAGGCAAAAGAGCATGCGTGTTACCTGATGGAAAGCGATCAACGCCGCCCATAGACTTCCGTAGCGCCATAGGCAGTGCGGAAGCGTTGCCGACCTTTAAGGAAGGTGTCATTATAGGAGTGTAAATGGGAGGGGGAGGGTGTTGGATCTCCGGAACTCGGCCGCTCACCGTTCGAAGCGCGGTAGCTAAGCTACCACTCAGACGCTGGTTTTCTGCGCGATATTGATTAATAGACAGAAATTCTGATGAACGTTCTAATAAGACTTGCAATACAACTTAACAAATTTGTCATCAAGGAAAAAAGGAACAGTAGACAATACAATGAGTGCAAAACATAACAACGATGCCGACAATCTAACAGGTAATTCATCAAGCGACGTGACAGAACGTGTTATCGTGCGCGAGTGTGGGAAACTGAGGGGAGTGGGGGGGGGAGGTGGGATGCATTGAAAACACCTGCGTCCACTGACGGAGATAAAAGAGGTTGCAAGATGAACTTGTTCTAAAGCCGCATTAACGATGGTCTAGACTAGCATTAATGAGTTTTTGTTAACTGGTCGTTATATTTGGTCTACGTGTTTAATTTGCTTTTAGTTATTAGTGTTACCAAAATAAATCATTTAATATGGAATTATTGAATATTTAATACTGTCTACTTACGTTTAATATAGGCTAAACTTATATTTTTATACATATAAATGCAAAATTAAATAAAACATTTTTTTTTAGTATAGTAGTTTAATTTTCTTCAAATGATTTATTCTAAAACCTATAAAGACAAATATATATATATATATAATCCAAGCCGATTAAGTTACAGAGACTACTTGTCAGAAATTTTAGATATGCGTCAGAATGCACTCCCTCATTCGAATTATCCTTTATCCCAACGTAAAAACGATTTTATTTTTGATACATTAGATATACACAAATTATTACATTTAGAAATCTGAACACTATTTTTTTGTTTTTATATTTAACAGGTCAATTTAGACCAGGATTAATATTTATGAAATCACTTTTCTTCAAAAACTTCACTAAGATATTTCTCTTAAAAAAACTATTAAAAGAAAATCGGAAAGTATCTCTAGATAGTATTAGAATATACAAAGTTTCCTTAATCAACAATTGTTCCCATTTTGAATTTACGTTTTGGTACTTTCAGGCTATGAATACAAGCCAAAATTAGTTGCTGGTATGTTAATCATTTGTTGTGTGTTTTGCCGTATACAATAGAGCTATCCCTTTCTTGCCGTGGGTTGTACGAGACAACTGTAACAGCAAATACCAGTTGGTGGGTAGCAGTATCTACTCGGATAATAAGAACTATTCCACGATCCGCATTACGTAACCCAAAACACATAAGTTTCGGCAATACCCACTAATTTTAAGGGATGAAAATGACAATCAGTGGACTCATGTCCAAAATGTTAGAAATTCTTTTTCCTAACCATACCCATTAATACCTAAAGTATCTTATAAACTAACCCAAAGGATTTCTGATAGATAATGTCACCGACATAGCTCTTTAAGTTAGCAGACTAAGTGGCAATGGGCTGGTTACGTTTGTCGGAGACCCGACAATCGTTGGAGTAGACTAGTGCTGGAGTGGAGACCGCGACTCGGCAAACGTAGTGTGGGACACCCCCCTGCTAGATGGAGCAACGATCCGCGCAAGACGGCTGGCAGAGACTAGATGCATGTAGTCGAAGATCGGGCTAGGTTGCTTGGCTAGGCGCGCCTTGAGTGAAGCCTATGTCCAGTAGTGGACTGCCGCGGGCTGAAATTGATTGATTGATTTGATATTGAATGTTATCCGCTTTAAGTCCGTCCTTGTGCAATATATGTACATAAAGATTAAGTAAATAAATAAATGAAATATATATTACATCCACCTCATAGACGGGTAAATAAATGCTTCAATTTCTTACAAATGCACCAGCCAATAGAGAACGCCAACTGCAGTCCGACTATTGGCGCTCAGGTGCGAGCAGTCCAACGTTCAATGTTGTCTCATTAATCTCCCGGAAAATCGTTCTTATCCCGGACATTAGCGGGTTGTGTTCAAAAGAGGGGAGAATAGAATTCTTATATCTATTGTATTTAATTTTAACTCATTGTAATTTATTATTTGGGAGTATTAGTGCTATACATTTACTGTGTAAGGAATTCACAATAAAAATATGCAAAACATTTAGACGTAAAGAAACGAAAACGTTGTAAATGACGTAGATGTCAAAAATTTTGTATTGCATATTCGAATCAGAACAAATACTTCGTCGAATGGTCAGAGTCTAACAGCTCCGCAACCCATAGAAAATGTTGTACAGCGTTAAAATTGACTGTTTTTGATTAGATACAGTTTTTTCAGAAATCTTAAAGGTTTCTTTCTGGTGGTAAGTTTTCATTCTGCGGTTTACTACGTTTTCGCTATTTTACGTCGAAGAAAACACAAGTATATTATACTTTAATCGTACGCAAAACTAACCATTATATCAATGATAGAGTTTTAATGATAGAGCTTCTATTAGAAAAATGACAAAGTTTTTTAAATATTTAACACATATTGTGGTAAATACATTAAAGATCATATATTTTTAATTCAAGGAATATTTCTCTTTAATATTTCCGGTACTTTGTCAGGAACGCACGCATTCATTTAATTCATTGACCTAAATAAGTGAAGATGTAAATCTGGGCAACATTATATATTCAAAATAAAATACGTAAATACGGTGCGTTTTTCCCGAAACTTATTTTCACGCACCACTACCCTGTGGAACCAGCTATTTTAGCGGTACGTCCGAATCGATAAGACATTGGAACCTTCAAAAAACAAGCCTACACATTTGTTAAAGGCTGACACCGTTTCTCCAATGCCTATAGCACTACGGATGTCTATAGGCAGTGTTGCCTTCCTATCCCATAAAAATTAAAATTACTCGTAGTTGGCTAAGAAATAAAGAAGCTAAAAAGTAATCGCAAAAGCAAAGCTAGTCAGATATAAAGTTTACAAATGTTCTATACATTTCTTTTTTGAAGGTATGAAAACCATTGCGTCCGGTAATTTTCTCGAACAAAACATCAAACAAATAGAAAGGTAAACGACACCGTTACCGAATACCATTATTGAAAATAACTATCGCTTTCCAGCGAGCGTGAATATCGTTGCCGAAGCAGAAAACAAAACGTCCAACTATTTGCAAGATCTACACGAGACTCACGTTCCTACAATATTTTCATGGCTAACGACTAAAGGAAATTTGTTCGTACTTGTCACGGGATAAAGTAGGGGTCCGGTAAAAGATCGTAACTGAAAATTGTTTCTATTCCCCCGAGACATTGGAAAGTTCAGGTGGAGTCCTAAGTTCCTCCGCCCTGAGATCTTTCGCAGGTGTCGTGAGTTATCGTGGTGTTGGTGCAGTTTTATTGGCCGTGAAGATATAGTTATGAATTCACATCCCGGGCGTAATAAAAAATGTTAAAATATGAAACGGTTTTATATATAAATGGTGAGGCGCTAAATAAAAACGTTTTATATGTACACCTGACGAACGGTGAATAGGAAGCTATAAAACTTACAAATAAAAAGCTCAACTATTTTTTTAAATAATAAACGAGTGTTTTTTAATAAATCAAGTATCGGAAGCCAAGACATACTTACCCTAAGTATGTCTTGGCTTCCGATACTTGATCATGCCAACAGTCATTACTTTCCTAACCTATAAAAAATTAAGTGTTGAATACATTATTTTTATATTTATCTCGTACAGCCTGTATATGTCCCACTGTTGAGACATAGACCACCTGACCTGATTCTGATCTGTAAAATAACAGACGCAGTGCATAAGCCTCCCCCCAAAATGATCCAAAAATAAACTCAATTTATAAAGATATACATATTATACTACAATAATGTTGGATTCGAAGATGTTAATGCTGGTAGCCTATTGGCTTTAACAGCTTTATCGTATTCAGGGCCCGCGGGCTGAGAGCCCGCGGGCAAGTAAAATATAATTGGGAATCTGCGCAAATCGCAGACTCCATCGGCCTGACGCCGTGTCGGAGGTACACATATGTGTGTGTGCTGATTTTAAACTCGTCATGATTCTACGTTAAACATGTAGGGGAGGATTGAACTTTAGTAACTATAGTCCCTATTAGTCCCATAGACCCTAAGGTCTAGGGGGTGAGAACCGACCGGGTACGTGAGAGAATCTCGTGTAAGCGGCCGGTGTAGAAGTGTTCCCTACTCTACGTGCTCGGCTAGAGCCGGGGTGCGTGTGAGTGTTGGTGTCGTGAGTGGATCCGAACGACGCTGTTTCGTCGTCCGGATTGTGTAACACGTTACGCGGGCGTCGTCTTTTCGGGCGCGCGTTTAAATCGGGTGAATAATTTACCGATTGTACCACCAGTGGATTCGGATGGGATTCGGATCTCTCAAAATGTTTCTTAGAGAGTGTTTTAAAGTGTTGTTTGACGCTCGGCAAGTTAAGGTCGCAGTGGAGGTCGATATTGCGCTGAACTACAATAATAACAAATATTTATTTCTATCACTTATTTGAACATTATTTAAAAAATTAGAAAACAATATAACTAAACTAATATAAAACTAACTTTTTAAAGAACGAACAAATCGAATATATTTAACGTCTTTCTTCAATTTTTTTTATAAATCCCATAATAATGATAGTTTTTGGTTAAAGCCCTTCCAATAGGTTTCCTCCAGAACCTTTCAATCATCTTTGTTTGACGCCTGCCTTATCCAGTGCTTTTCAGCCAGGTTGATTATTTCATCCGACGAAATAAAGAATATATCTTTATTTCGTCGATGAAATAATTGGTAAATCTATATCTTTATGAGTATAAAGTAAGTAGATGGTAAAAATAATGGAGAATGTAAATATAATTTAAATGAGGTAATCAAGCAAAAAGGAAATATTTAAAGATATTCCAGCTATACAGAATCGAATTAAGCAACACCTGGGTATTCGGTAATATTATACAGAATCGAATTAAATTTGAATAAGTGGCTGCAGACAGCTCTCAGTAAGGAGCTGAGAAGAAATATAAACAGTCATTTATCGCAACAATCCGGCCTCGGGTCCATTCCTCTTTAGCCGGGGAGGGCCGGGCACAGGTGTAAGTTTGCACCCCCCTCGGTTGCTTGACGGATTGTTTGTTTTGCCTTGCCCGGCTTACTAGCTTGTTTTGGCGTAGAATTTGCAATTGCAACTTTGTTACAACGCGAACGGAAAAAGTGCAATCAGTCTTCACCGGGCGTCCTCCCTCTCTTCTACCCCATTAGCTTATTTGAAATCTGACCATTTGCATTGGAAACTCTTAAACCTTCCAACAAAGGTTTAATGCAGAAAGTTTTCCACATTTTTATCGATAAACATTTATTAAAAACATTGCTAGATTAAAATTAGTAAAATAATAAAAATTCATTTTGAAACCCTTACTTACTGTCACAATAGTATAAAATAAATACTATATTCAAAGTTTTTATTAATTGTTGTCGTGAAAAAGTATACGGAGATCATAAAAATATAACTAAAAATTACCTGAGTTGGCGCAGCGACCCAAAATGGATATTTGGCCTACGAATAGACCTTACGCCACCGTACCCTGTCCTGGGACACCTTCTGCCAGTTGCAGAGATGAAGGTTGTGCAAGTCATTCTCCACCACGTCACTCTAGTGGTACCTGGGGCGCCCCACAGGACGTTGTCCAGTTGGGCGACCCACATACGCTCTCTTGACTGTGCGATCCTCCCACGTCCTCGCAACGTTCGAAAACGTTATTTTATAGTTGTATTGTACAATATACATATATAACTTTATAATTAAAAGATAAAATGAAACTTCTTAAAAGTAATCTATTGATACAAAGACTTCTATGTAAACAGTCAGAACTTATACTTAGCTAAGATCCACGACAAGCAAACAAAAACAGAAAAATAATAATGTGTGTGTTCTACTGGAAGAAGTGGATTTACGGGGAACTTAAACTAAATATTGCAGAAAAACCCCCGCCAGCAATTCTCCACCTTCCGATCACTATCAACAACACGAAAATACACTACCACTTTTCCACGTTGCACACGACACGGGTTTCGCCTCAATACAAGACATCATCAGGTATACTGCATCATTAAGTATACAGTAGACTGTACGGAAGACAACTCTCGCGGATCTTAGCTAAGTTAAAATTGTAACTGTCCACATGTAATGGATTTCCGCAAAGTAAGGCCTGAGTCTATTAATATTCTTATGAATACTTCTGAAAAGTCTCTATTTAGAACAATATTTGGTCGTGAAGATATGCTCCCTTATTATAAAAGCAAACTTCACACTTACACAATATCACCAGGTACAAGGATGATGTTAGATCTCATTAAGTACGATTACGTAATACTAGTTGGAATACCGCGCTCCTAAAAGGAAATGTTGGTTGTTCAGTTTAAATTTAGAGATGGCAATGCAGTATGGAGTGTATCCTGAAGGGACGGTTCAAGTGATTAAAGTCACATAAACGGTACTGCGATATTCTTATGGAATTACGATAAGCTAAGTAATGTAATACGACAACCATACGTGGAAGTAATTATAACACAGGCAGCCGTATGAAGCAAATCTTTGGTAAAAGACGACACTGTATAAGCTGATAAGATGATGACGAACGGATTGAAATGTGAAGGCAACCTTCAATTATTGATGCTGCGACACTGATGCTGATAAGCGTGCATCTCGACAAAGTCCATTAAATGTTGATTCAGAAAACTTTCAGATACATTTTTGCCTTTTTATAACGAAGCATAATATTTGCTAAAGAGATTCAATTCGCTATTACAAATCAACGTTAAACAAAAGGTTAACTTTGTTTAATTTACAAAATAATTCTATTCAATTTCTTACCATTAAATAAACGGTTCGGAGAAGACAACGTTGTTGGCATTAGTAACAGACTTCCAAAGCAAAGCTTACTTAAAACAAATATTATAAATCTTGCTTCATTACGTAATTTAAACAATGGAATTGACAGAAAGGTTGTAAAGACATCGCAACAGAATTACTTAACGGAAGGGTGAATATAAACATTATGTATCCCTTATTATCCTACATGATATATACTAAGCAAGGTGTTCAAACACGTTCGGTAAAGCCCCATGAATCCTACCGCTAATCGCTGCCGCGCCTTCCTTAATACTTATGAGTCTAAGTAGTCGTGTTTTCTTGCAACGGAGGCTGGGTTAAAATTTCATGTCCTTAAACGGCTCGTGTAGTCTCTCTCGTGTTTATAGTTGGAGTATGTGGTAACGTCTTCTGTTTTTTAGTCTCGCCTCGTATATTTTGCGTGCTCGTTTATGGTAGCTAAGTAATCGTTTTATTTTTATGTGTTAACGCATAAAGTTCTCGCTGTTAGGGGTAACGCGTATGAAGGAATAAAATGAGATGATAATACTAGATGATAAAATTAACTCGAGTTATTATTTTTAATTTAATTGTACTGGTAATGTGTTTACTTAAAAAAAATAAAACTTGTTTGTAGCATGAGTGGCCTGGCTCGGCCGGGGATTACCGCAATCCCGCAGAAAACCGCTGCCTGAGTGGTAGATTAGCTACCGCGCTACGTACGGTGAACGGTCAGTTCCGGAGACCTAACATCCTCCTCTCCCCCCTTCCATTCCTATCCCCATAATGACACTTTCCTTAAAGGTCGGCAACGCTTTCGCACTGCCTATGGCGGTGTGGACGTCTATGAGCGGCGTTGATTGCTTTCCATCAGGTGACACACCTGCTCGTTTGCCTTCCTATTCCATAAAAAAATTATTAACCATAATATTCTTATTAACCATTCTAACTAAGCTAATACAAGTTGTGCTTGTGCTAGCCAGCTATGGTTAACGTCAATAGTCCAATGGTAGAATCGAACCTATGTCCTTGAATCGTAAGCGCCTTACCAATTTAGCTATTGCTACTTAAAATATTAAAAAGTTAATTACATCGTAAAAAAAGAACCATCTATATAGAATTTGAGGAAACAGTACACAGAATCAGTATACAGCTAAAAAAGAAGCAGAGTTTTCAGAACTGTATCGCAGCAATTGACTTAATAAAATGCTTTCTGCTAGAAAAGGGGGAATTTACACAGTAAAAAAAATATGTTTAGAATATATTGTTCCACTTTTACCAAACGCCACATACCACAAACAATATAGGTGTGTACGAAGTGAAAAATTAAATGAACTATTCGAATTTATAACCTAACATAGCATGTAAGATAGGATCTCTATCAAAACTGAAATATTCAAATAGGAACATTACCAACCCCGATAGCGGGGTTCATGATATCCGTAAGTGTGATAATCATCTATAGATTATATACCTATTCCCACTGGAACTAGACTGCAGCGCAGTGCACTAGAATTACGAAAGATTTAGAACAAGCGAAGACTTATTACAAAAGGGCGTAATCCACCCGCAGTTTTATACTTAAATCTTATTTTTTTATGAGATAGGAAAGCAAACGAGCAGACGTGTCACCTGATGTAAAGCAATAAACACCGCCCATAAACATCCGCAGTACCATAGGCAGTACAGAAGCGTTGCCGGCCTTTAAGAAATGTATAGGCTTGTTTTTTGAAGGTTCCAATGTCGTATCGGTTCGGAAAGACCGCCGAGGGTAGCTGGTTCCACAAAATGGTGGTGCGTGGAAAGAAGTTACGAGAGAAACGCACCGTAGTAGATTTAGCTATATATATTTATATTTATTTATATTTATAACCTACATCGAATTATCTTTTTAACACTATCCATCCTACGGTTGTCTGGAAGAAATCGCTATTAGCGATAAGACCGCCATTTTTATATAAATATTACAATCAATAAGTGTATAACTTTGTTTTTGGTGTACACTAAAGAATATATATATCTATTTAAATAAATAAATTTGTGTATTACTGTGAATTGCAACAAACAACACATGACCACTATAAAACATTAAGGACGATAAAGCAACCACTACGTTGAAACACGAAGCGCGTTCTGCATCTGTTGTAAGTTCGAGTGAAGCACAATTTGGCGAGTGCATTTTCCACTAAATCGCCGTTCGGCTATTGAGTGGCGCCGTGAAATTTTCATACGCTAAGTGCCTATTCGTTGGACGACTCGTTAACGGAATACGCCAATTTGTGATCCTTTTGCGAGCGACAAAATCGCCCTTAGTATATAAGTATTATATAATAAATTACTGTGTAAGTTTGTTTTTTGTATAAAATAAAAAATATATCTGTCTAGCCATATTACCCACAATATAGTCGCAATTTGCGCACACGCACCCACCATACAATCACACCTCATCACAATACAATAAAGACAGTATACGGCAAAACTTAGTTAAGTTTGTAAAATAATTGTTAAATATTATGAAAAGAAAGAAATAAATAATATATCTATATATCTATGTACGAGCAACAATTCGAATGGCATAAAAGTAACTAATGTCTGTAATAGCTCGAACGATTTGTTTTCCAGTCGCGAATTATTCCAATTTCATTTTGAGACGTGTACAAAATTACTGACAGTAATATTTCAAAACTACGTTGTGTCCTTATCGCAGTTCAGATTTACCTTGCAACGGTAACACATTAATAAAACTGTGGTGTACGAATTAATTATATTTTTTTGGATCTTGATAACGGCCGTGCGAAATTGGTTCGTTCCAAGAATTATTAGAACGATCACTCATGTTTGTAATGAATTGTGCTGTGATATTTTACTACTTCTATTTTTTATGGGATAGGAAGGCAATCAAAGCCGCCAATAGACATACGCAGTGCCCTCGGCACTGTTGAAGCATAGAAGTATTTTTCCGGATGTAACGTAGTGATAAATTGACTTCTTCTTCTTCTTCCGTCCCTGTTCCTGTTATTTGGGGTCGGGTCTCCTCACTTTTTTGCGCCAAGCTAATCTTTCTTGGGTTGTCTTTTCATGCAATTGGGCTTTCCGTACCACGTGATCGTCTTCACGTCTTTTGATATGACCATAGTTGGTAGAAAGCGGTTTTCAAAAATTTTATCAGTTATTGGTGCGACTTTAAAGCTACCTCGTTTATATTCGTTACAAATATATACGAAGAAGTAAGAATTATTCGTTCAGAATATATAAGTGACACATTGACTTATGTATTTAAATCAACAAAGTCTTTTTACTTAAATACATAAAACCTTATTCGATTAATTAATTTTTCTGAACTCCGTAATTTTAAAATTTTAAAAATAAAAGAATTAATTGTTATTTCCGATTACTATAGAACATATAGAAAAATATATAACATCTTACCCTCCCGTGTACACACGAGTTATTATATATGTATATTATTCAAGTAGGGATATATACATTAAGACGAATTTAATATACCTAATTCGTTGAAAAAATGACGGCGACGTGGTTCTCCACCCGTCACGTCCTGATTCTCACGAGGGCCAAAAGCGACCAATGGAGAACCGTTTCGCTGCGATGAATGGTAGTGGATGGAGCTCTGTGGTCTCTGCCAACCCCTGCGGGGGATAGGCGTGAAAATATATATATATAAAAAAGTAGTGATATATGTATGTTTGTGATCATGTAATTGTTAAGACCCCGGGTAATCGTGTTTGTACGGTGACGCTTATAGTGGAGATGAAATTACAAAACTCAACACTGTCTATAATATAAACAAAATGATTAATCAATAATCATAATGATTATTACAATAAAACCACGGTTAAGTGGTTCAGTGACGTAGCTGCAGCGTGATCGTAGGTTAAATCCCCGCATCGGGATAAATATATGTATGTATGGCTTACAGATATTCATTCTGAATTTGGTACGTCGCTAATTCGCATTGGATAGGCGTGGTGGGTTAACGTCTTTTCCTCTTGAAATGGGAAGGTTAGTGTTGGAGAGTGTAACTACACTACACTAGACAAGTATGGACGGTGAAAAAAACAGCAGTTAAACTGTACTAATTTTAAAATGTAGGTATTCTAAACCACTACATGATGACAAAAATCATAATATTAATCAAAAACAAAGCCTTAAAATTTTCTTTTCATGAAATATCATTTATTACCGAAATAAAATACCGCTTAATGACTTAATTGGTACTGCTTTTGGAGTTAATGATCGCAGATTCGATTCCTTGGATTCGATGAATATTAAGCTTACAGGTATTTATTTTGAGTCTTAGTGTCCCGCTAAATCGCCTCGGACAAGTGTTGTAAGTTTAACGTCCATTTCTTTAAAAATGAGGAGGTCCATTACCCAACAATGGGATAATAATATGCTTTAAAAATACTAAAATACAAAGTAACCAGTAAAACTGGTAAACTAAACCACTACGTACTAAATGCGCAAATAAATAAAAAATAACAAAGTTTTCTTTTTAAAGACATTGTCACTGACATGCCCAAGGAAACAAATACCTCTTACGCAACAACGCCAAGAATAATTATGTATAATTGCCTCAAAAGCAGGCGAAAGACGAGAAACATGAATGTTAAACTCATTAACCGCGGCCAACTAATGGGATTTGATGGAAACCCGGGCAAAAACGCGAGCAAACCCCGGGGGCGCGGTTAAGCATGATTTATGGCGACTCGCTTGCTGCAGCGGAAAGTGAATGCGGGCGACGGGAAGCGAAAAGTTGGGAACACCTGACTTTATACATCAAGGTAATAAATGAAAGGGGTAAAAAGAGCTCATTAAACGGGCGAGTGTGATTAATGCTTATATGTTTGTTACTATCAAAAAATATATACAAATATATGTTTTATTAAATAAAAAAATTAGTTTCAATATTAATAATTTTTTAAATTTATTGCACAACAGGCAAACCTCAAATCTCGCAGTCAAACTGTGGGTGAAACTGAGAAAATTGGGAGATGGTGCAGATTGTAATAAAATAAGATTATACTATACTAAAATATTATAAAAATTAAAATACATACTATACATATAATAGAATTCTTATTAACAATTCTAATTAAACGAATAATGCTTGTACTGAAAAAAAAGTTAACATCAATAGTCCAATAGAATATATGAACCCACGACTTCAGATCATAAGTCCAATCCCTAACAAATGAAATATTGCAGTTTTTAAGATTTTGGATTCAATAAAGCGATTCAGAGTGGCGTAGCCGCACTCAATGTCATTCGGAGAGCTAGAAAGTGAGCTAAGATGAGCTAGGAGTTTCTCTGGTGGATACGATACGAAATAAAGAACGGTGAACCAATATAACTGATATATTTATTCTTGATTTATTTATATTATGATACAGACACAAACATAGCTTTGTGTTGCATAGCCAAGTAAGCAAATTGAAGTGGCAATAAGCTCGTCACTTTTGTCAGAAAACTGACAATCTTTGGTATACAGGAGCGTCTTGGGAAATGCAGTGCAAAACGCTCCCCATTTAGATGGAGCGACGACCTGAGCAGGGCGGCTGGCTGACTAGACGACTTGATTTCAGGGACAACTTGGAAAGTATTGGAGTGTAAAGTACATTATGTAATTACAACATTGAAGATGGTATACAAAAAAATATTCTTCTTGAAAAATCTCTAAAAGGCATTAAAGGCATACTTAAAGACTAAAATATAATTAGCTAAACCTTTCGTAGTATCCCAAGAACAGGCAAGTATTAAAAGTTTCGCTTGCTTGTGAAAAAGCTAAACAGGATTTGTTTGAAGTTAGAAAGGATTACCCGTCTTAGTATTTTTGGAGCTCTTTCGGTTGCCGGCACTCGTTCAAAGACCGCATTAGCTCTTGAACTAAGACCTAAATACTGAAATTTTTCCTTAGAGCAAAGTATATTTTTCTAAGAGAAATATCATATATATTTTTAAGTGTATCTTTCGCCAGGATACTATTCAAAACAAAATGTATTTAAGACTGTAAAAAATATTGTCAGCCACTTCTGGACATGGACCAGGTGACCCATAGCAGATCGTCGATCCGTCTAGCCGAGGGGCCAAGACGCGGTTTCCCCTTCAACACTCGTCTTCCCGTGTCGGTTTTCCAAGAAACATTTAATTCCGTTAACAGTGGTCTATTTGTCCATTCCTTTAGAAATCGGCATGTCTCTTTCCCAGTAGTGGGACATGCGGACTTTAAAATACATGCATGTATATAACATATAGTATTAGATAAAGACGACGCGTTACATTAATAGAACATGTAAATTTTGTGTCAATAGAAAAACATATAACAAGATTCGGTGTGAATGTCAAATAATACAAATATTTATCAGAATCGAATCCATGACACTCGAAACAGCGCTATTTGTTCGTTATTTCAAACTAAACATTTTCCAATCCATTACATATATTGGAACACATTAGTTTTCGAATTCAAAGTTTCCACATATCGTAAGTCGTAGCATAAATTTCGAAAATGGAACAGCGCGTATTCTTGGTTTGAAAGAGAATTGCGCGAATGTCCAATGTTTCGCCAAATATTTTAGTTATACCGCGTACTCCCGGCGGGGCACCAACAAATGATAGTTGGCATTAGCTTCAATTGTTCTAAGGCGCCCAGGTGTTTCAGCAAGCCACATTTCTCGCCGTCAGAGCAATCTTGTTTTGCCATGAATACCGCATTGTACATATGTTTTGCTACGTGAGACATAAAGTTTTAGTGCAACTGCGATTCTTTGTGATGCAAGGACGTAAATTTAAGTTTTCTTCGTGTATTATGAATACACTTAAAAATAAACATAGACAATAATAATTCCTCGCCACGAAAAAGTCGCAGCGTTTATCCTGGCATCGGCGAGCCGTATCTTTGTTGTTAATGTTATTAATCGAACTGCTTGGAATAGACCTCCACCATTTTTGGAGGAACGAACATTAATACACCACGTTTGTACAGTGCGGATTTACGAAGAAGTCAGACTCGGAAAAAAATTGGAAAGGTCATGCATACATTTCTATCGATAAGCGGATCGAACACGCGACGGCGTGTTGCATGTAGTTTTGGATTATATGATAGGTAATTTCAAAGTGTATGTTAAGATACTAGTAAATAAATATTTCTTTTTGTTTTATGTAATGTTTATTTTTATTTGAGGATGTCTGAGGACATACATGAATGCAAGACGGCCGAATGTGGGAATACATTAAAAGATGAACCAAGCAGAAGATCATATGGGATAACTATTGGAGTAAAAAGCGTAGTTTGTGTAAAATATTTGTTGTAAAATAATTTTGGAGTAAGAACAACGACGAAGTCAGTTTGTTAGTGAATTTTAAGTAAAATAAAATTGTTGGTAGTTGAACTTAGTATATATAGTATTGAGAAATCCCACATTTCTTTAGGAGCCTCACCGCCACTTAGCCAGTTAGTCGTTAAAATTAGTAATGTATTACTTGAACAGAAGTTTACACTTCATTTTTTCGCGTCAGTGTCTTATATGACAGGATATATATATAGGACATATAGGAGCTAATTCCAGAAGACGGGCAGAAGTTTATATTTGTAATATAATAGGAACTAAACTGTGACCAATCTGTCACCCAAGTGTAAGTATTATACATCTCTCTTATTTCTGTGAAAATGTAACCAATAGTGGATTGTAACGACTGCAGTCTAGTTCTAGTGGGAAATAGTATAAAATGTATAAATCCCAATCGGACTTACTGATATCATGAACTCCGCTATCGAGGTTGGTAATGTCCCATTTGAATATTTCAGTTTTGATAGAGATCTTATATATAATACATGCTATTTTGGGTTATAAATTTAAGGTTCATTTTATTTAAGACCTTTCGATTTTAAATTGCATTTAATATATTTTGTGACATTTTTTGTGTATTTAGTATATTTGTTGACGACTAATTGGCTCAGTGGCGGGGCTCTCCGCCCGTGGAGTCAACGGTCGGGGGTTCGATCCCCGCATCGCAATAAATATATTATGGATTACAAACATTTATTCCGAGCCTGGTAACCCCGCCAATCCGCATTGGACAAGCGTGGTGGGTTAACGTCCGTTCCTTCAGAAATGGAGAGGCCCGTGCTCAGCAGTGGAACATATATGGGCTGTTATGGCCGTGGATTTTGGTGAGACGACCACGGGATCAAATAAGAGTAGATAGGCAGTTATATTCTTCTTCTCTAATATTTAATTCATCAACTAAAATTATAGATAAAGAATAGAAAAAAAAATCCTCATATCTGATGGAGATCAATGTCCAGTGAACTATTTATTATGTTTATATTGATTAATGAATGCTCTATTTCTGCATGTTATTTAAAGTTTCTTAACAATTATTTTTCATATTATCATTTCTTTCCACACACCATCCACTAATGAGCTACCTTTAGCGATATTTCCGAAACGATACAATATTATATTACCTTTAAAAATTAAGCCTTTACATTTCTCAAGGGTCGGCAACGCTTGTGCAGTTATCTATTAGCGGCGTTGACTGCTTTCCATCAAGCGATGTGCATGCTCGTTTCCTTACTATTCCGTAAAAAAAATTATAAATTGTTACAATATTTCGAAATGATTTTTTTCTTAAAAGCATTAGATAAATATCTCGAAAGTTTCCATTAGTTTCAACACAAATATTTTTGTAAAACAATATTACCTACAACCGATTTTATCTTTTATTGTTCGTAAACACAAAAGAATTGCGCTGTAATATCCTTTTTTCGCATAGACAAAATCCCTTTGACGATTGCAGAAGCCCATTCAGTTATACGGCTTCGCAAAAAGTCGCTTTCGACTATTATTGAATATCGAAAATAATTCCCCTCGAGTGTCTCGGCACGGGAAACTTAGTTCGAGCTCTTAACCGAGACTCTGTATTCTCTTCCGAGGATAACTTCTGTGTACCAACTATTAGGTACAGACCGATGTCTTTTCAGATTATGAAATGCATTTAACATTAAATTACAACTTAATTATTCCATTCGTTAAATTAATTTTAGTACTTTTTTATCTAGATTTGTCTTTTAAAAAGTAAACATCAAAATAATTGAAGATTCCGTTTCTCCTTGTACATATTAAGTAAATTGTCATATACATATATAGATAGCAGTATTTTCAAAAGCTTAAAAATGTGCCGATGTAAGTAGTTCAGTAGCGATGTTAGCGCTTTTAAAATCAAGAGACGCGCGTTCGATTTTAGAAATTTATGCATTTATGTATGACCTACAGGTATTTATTCCGAGTTTGGGTTCCCCTCCAATTGACTTTGGATAAGCAAAAAGTTAATATCCGTTCCTCTATAATGGGGAGACCCTGTACCCAAAAGTAATACATATTATATACAGGCTGTGTTATGATGTATTGTATGACTGCTTAAACTTCAAGCCAGCAATTGGCGCAGGAAGGAAAAATATGGAAGACTCTCGTTTCGAAGGCCAAGATTTACTTCGGGTCACTGATCCAGTGGAGTACGTATTGTAAAAGATTACTTATCGTGACCCAACTAGATGGAGCGATGATTTACACAGGCTGCTGGCAGAATCTGGACGCGTAAGGTCGAAGATTGAGCTTGATGGCGCACCATGGGGTGGCCTATGTCTAGGTGGAGACCTAACCACTATAAGCTTAGTTGGAATAGTTAACAAGATTGTTAATAAAGTCAAAACATTACTAGTCATTTTAAAAAAAAAATTTCTTACAAGAGTTATATATATTTAAACTAGCTGACCCGGCAAACGATTGTTTTGCCATATAAATTATTTCTAAGTATAGGTATAGATATAAAATATAGTTTATCACATATTCTTAGACCAACTAAACATACAAAAAAAATTTCATAAAAATCGATCATGCCGTTTCGGTGGAGTTCGATAACAAACACGAGATTTTTATTTATTAAATAAACGAGACAGGAAATTGTCGTGAAAAATATTCCATAAAGAAGATTTTCTCGTAAGTCTCCCATGGTATCCCATATTTCAATTCTACCAAGAACAACATTATATAACATTATATAACATTATATAACATTATAATAATACAATAATATATATTACAGGAAAGAACTGACACAGACAAAAATTCTCCATCAACGGAAAGATCCAAATCAGTTAGGGACCTGATCTCAATATCGACTTTACCTTTCTAATGCCCTCTCCAAAAGCTTCGATCCCTAAAAATGATATCTGCTTGATGTGGTTTTATACATATTTAAATGAATTGGATATTTTTCCATCCATAACATTCGTCTTGTCAGCACGAAATAGGATATATTTTGTTTATATGAATTCTTTTCCCCTTACAGACGGCTCAATATTTTATAAGTACACTTTAAGTGTTATCGGCTGTAAGAGGATTATTTCGCACTTTTATTTCTTTTCGTCGTATTAGTTATTTAGTAGTATAAGTATTTTAAGAGGGATAAGAATAAAAAATATATTATAGTTTATGTACTGTACATAAACTATATTTTTTATTGCGTAATGCTTTTGTAAATATTATATTATAATATTGTTAGTAGTCATAGATATTGCGAAAATACTTATTAAGATTTATTTTTCATTGAATGGGAAGGCAAACGAGTAAGTACACTATAGGCATTGCAGAATCGTTGTCGGCCTTTAAGAAATGCGTAAGCTTGTATTTTAAAAATGTTAATATCGTATGCTTCGTTGGCTGAGCCACGTTGAGAGGGTGGGGGACGATTGCGCAGTCAAGAGAGCGTATGTGGGTCGCCCAACTGGACGACGTCCTGTGGGGCGCCCCAGGTATCGTTGGAGAGACATGATCGAGAATGACTTGCGCAAGTTTCAAATCTGCAATTGGCAGGAGGTGGCGCAGGACAGTGCAAACAAGCAAGGGTTTCGCTTGATACAAAGCAATCAACGCCACTAATAGACATTTGAGAAGCGATGCCGGCCTTTGAGGCATATGTAAGCTTGTTTTTTTATGGGATAGGAGGGCAAGCGTGTCACCTGATGGAAAGCAATCAACGTCGTCCATAGTCATTGTTTCTTGAAGATAGTTATGTTGTATAAGTTTGGAAATACCACTGAAGGTAACTGGTTCCACAATCTCCGTCTCTTCCAGGTAGTAAGAGATGAAAATTTTCCAGTTCAATATTTTGCAAGTGTTCTTTAAATGATTTATGTTTATTAGCGAAAAAAATAATAAACATAAATAAAAAAATAAACATAAATAATTAATATGATTTACTAAAATGTCGGTTACATAAAATTATATTACTGTGTAAAACGGTGGCTCTACGTTAGTGTGATCAATGTGACACATTTAAAAAAAAATCATCAAAATGTCATTAAGTTCGCTTCACTAGCTGTGTAATAATGCAGTTCCACATTCAATGAACGTATGAGCAAAGTCAATATGTTTGTTTGGCGTCGAAAAAACACGCCGTGTTTGCCCGTTGGTGACAAACAAACTAAATTGAACACTTCAAACCAGAAGCGATGCTCATATTGCTATTTTTTTGTGGTATTCCCATATCTGGCATGTGGAAACTGTTGAATTTTACATTATGTTGCTTGACATGAATAGTGAAGATTTATGAAAATTATTTTGTAAAATCCACTATTCGATTCAAGCAAAAAAAAAATCACGTTAGATTCTAACGCGTTCTAACGCTTAAAATATTTGTCCAAACCATGAATGAACCTGCTGATGAACTGCTTTATAGAATGGAACTGCAGTCTTGCAGAAAATATTCTTTTGGATTCCAACTTCTCTCTTCTTATTTTACCTCCCAATTTATTTATTTATAATCCTTACTTATTTATGTGCAATATATCAAATAAAAATAAGAATATAGAAAGAAACTTAATTTTATGAAATTTTGAAAAACTTAATTACAAATAACATCATTTTTTTTAATATTATAGTGAAGTGGCAACACCCGAAATTTTTTAACTAAATATTACTAACTAAATATATAGTCGTGAGTTTAATTGTACCTATCATTATATTATCGTGGACTATTTTTTTTAATACAAACACTTTTACATTAGTTAGAGTGCTTGACTATAATTTTATTAATATTAAAAACTATTAATAATTGATAATTATTACTATCAATATTTAATAGATTTCCTTTTTAAAAAATATGTCTTTAATCGAAGGTTACAATTATATCCTTTAGATTCGCAAAGTAAATGAAATTACAAAGATAAATATGCAATGTAAGATACGCAGGATTAAAAAAGTACAAGTTAATATAGAGAACATACTGTTAAAAACGTATTTTGAACATGGCAAATGTAATTTCGTAAAATCAAATTCTTTTTTCATCGCACAAATGCTCAACATTTGATCAAATTAGATTTGCCTTTACATCGTAATTTTTCATCCAAACAAATCAATTATTAAGGTTGGTAGCTTCATTTTATTATTCAATAACATGTTTTATTCACAGTAACAGACCAAGAAGAATTATTCATAGTTCTTTGAGGAATGTTGATGATTTTTTTTAACGAATAGTCAAAATAATAGATCATCCGCGTGCTCGTCTGTCTGATCTCCTATTAAAAAAGTTACTTAATTTTCGTTAAAATAATAATATCTAAAATTCTTGCCTTCATCTGAATAAGTGGCGATCTGCTTCCATGGAACATATATGCAATCGTGTATCTTCAGCGATATTTCCGAACCAAAAGGATATTTCAACTTTCAAAAAAAAAACAAGTCTACTCATTTCCCAAAGGCTGGCAACGCCTTCAGTGTTACAGATGTATATGGGCGGTGTTGAGTGCTTGCCATCAGGCGATACGCTTGTTCTTTTATCTTCTTATACCACACAAAAAAACTTCAAATGAATTCACTTTTTCAGTCTCAGTTGCAGTTGGGAGGATAACGTTTACTTCCTAACATCGTGTTTTCGATCCTTCCATTGGACTGTTATGTTAACCATATTTTCTTAGTACAAGCACTATTAGCTTAGAATCGTTAACAAAAATTCTAATAATATCGAAACATTTCTAATATTCTTTTTAAACTAAAAAGTAACTTCGTGTTAATTTTTCGTTCTTCGTTCGATTTTACCATGGGGAGTGCTTGAAGGAAATGTTCGGCATAATTCCGGCCGCTGAATTCCATTACCCCACCCCAGAATTCGCCACAAGGTAAAGTACATCGTACTATATCGCCCCACAATATGAGCGGCGATGCAGTACGATGCGTTTTCAAGACACATCTTTCCACGCACCACTACCACTATCCTGTGGAATCCGTTACCTTGAGCGGTTTTTCCGAACCGATACGACATTGGAATCCTTAAAAAATAAATAAGCCAATCTTTTCAGGCCGACAATGCTTCATTGTAGAAGCCTTTCGTGTTACAAATGTCTATGGGTGGCATTGATTGGTTTCCATCAGGTGACACGCCAGCTCGTTTGCCTTAAATCAATCAATATCAGTCCACAGTAGTCCTGCTGCTGGACATAGGCCACACCTAAGGTGCGCCACTTAACCCGATTTTCAGCTACACGCATCCAGTCTCTGACAGGTGCCTTGCGCAGAGCGTCAATCGATCTAGCTATTATCGCTCGTTTGCCTTATTATCCCACAAAAATAATAATAATAACATTTTTGTATTTCAATAGCATGTTCTAATCGCGTTTATTGGTAAAGAGGAATGAAAATTCTTTAGAGAACTATATTTCTCAACGTTATCAGAGTGTAATGTATGCGCATCCCAACTGCAAGGAATGCGCGGGAGTTAGTTTTATTTATCGTCGGCAGGTAGCGAGCGAGGTGTGTTCTGTTTTGAACTGCAGTGGGCGGCATAATTTACATGAACATTACGTTGCTTCGGTAAAAGGCATCGTTTTAAGTGCCGACGCGAATGTTATACGTAATGAACAGGCTTGTTGGCGAAAAAAAAAGCTTTCCAAACGGCTGTAACGAGTGTAACTAATTAATTTTCCTTTTATCGAAATTAACTTTTAAAAAGTTTTTGGAATAAATATATTCATTTTTAATAATTGGAGGATAAAAGTTCTATGAAATATTTTAAAGTGAATTAAGAGACCTGTTGTTTCTTTTTATGGAAGAGGTAAGCGATTATGGAGTCAGTGGTCGGCATAAATAAACATATGTACGATCTACAAGTATTTCGTGTCTGGATGCCCTGCCAATCCGCTTTGGACAAGCATGGAACGTCCATTCCATGAAATGGCAGTGCCCTGCAGTAGGACATATATGGCTACCGATGAAACTTAACCACTATTTGCGTTAATGGACAATACTATGTCATACCATCAACACACCGTATGCGTTGAGTGATCTAAGGACTATTTATTAGTATTACTTAAAAATATTAGATTTTTTTTAAACGTTTCGCATTATTAACAACTAGATATAATTATTAAATATATGTATACGGATTTTAGTCTAGTTTTTATTATTATTGGGACTTTTGTTATTAAAAAACACATTTAATTATTACTTCTATTATAATTCACAATAATATTAAATGGCACCCAGATAATGTTTAAGAAATGTTTGTGGCAATGAATGGATTAATATAATATTTTAAACCGACTTTAGAGACGGGGTTTTTTATATATAATATATAAAAACGCACCATACTGGATCGCCATTTATCCACTATCTAAGGCCGTTTGATCATAAGGGCTTTGATTCTACCTACCATAAAACTGTTAAACGGATTCTGAAAACGGTTTTTATTTTTAAAATTTTGTTTATATTAAAAACATTATAAGTCTTTAAAAAAATTAAAATTTTTAGAGATCTGGGACATTTATCAATAAGGCTATTCCGATGGTTGATTTGATCATAAACAAAACCTTTAACCTATTAGTTTATTGTTCTTTCAATTATTGGCTTTAATTTCCTTTCGCTCTAAGACGAAATTTTATAATTATGTTGTATACACCGAAATGAATGAAAAAATATTCCTCCGTTTTTAACGACTTACAACCTGAAGCGTTTCCAAAATTTTTTGCGAAAATAAAAGTTGTGCGATTATTAATGCCGGAGCATTTGTATTATAAAGAGCCGTTTAAAATGCATAAACATCGTTCCGTGTTCGAGGACTTCTTTATGTCGCATCGAACGCAACTTGGCTGTATTTGTTTTTTAATACAATGCTTATGGAATTGATAATTTCTTTTAAAAAATGCAGTTAATATGAATATTTTGATTACTTTTAAAAGTTTGTATTATTTATTATTATGCTCAGCAAAGCATCATCATGTGTGTGTTACTTCTTTATGAACAAAAAATTAAGCCTCAATTTTTGGATAAAAATATTTTGTAATTTTTCAAAGCTATTTAATATCGTTGTAAAATAAAAAAATACAGTTTAGTAAATTTAGAAACGTTTCAGACATCGTTCATAATCTGGATAACATATTTGCGTAACTATTTTTTAAAATAGTTAATCGATATTTTATATTTTTGAAAAAGTTTGTATAGTGGAGATGTATGAAAAATACTAGTCAATTAAAAAGATAATAATAAGTACATAGACACTATAAACATGAGCCATTAGTAAAATAAAAACAAGTGAGAGAGTAAAAAGTAATACTAATTTTAAAAGCCACGACAATGTTCATATACCTATGGACATATTCAAATGAAAAGCAAAAATAACATTCGCGTCTCATCCCTGTAACCTCGCTGTGGAATAACGTAACGACAGCCCTAACACGACAATTCCATTCACATAGAGCTGTCACTCATTAGCATATGTACATAAAGAGAGTCGCTCATTGGCCGAGCCCGCCATGTTTGAATTGCAGACATTTTGTGTTGCCATTTTTATTAATTAAAACACCGCGCTTTTTTCCTCTCTCAACTCAATTGTTTTCAAAGTTATCTTAATGTTCGCTACACAGATTTAATGGGCTGGCAATTTTGTAGCACGTATATGGTTGTTTTGTTGATTTTATATACAAATATATGCGTTTAAAGTTGAAAAATGACCGTTAAAATGTAATTGACGTTACTGTCGTACGCAATTGTCTACCATTTTATTTTTCTCCTCTCATACATCACTTTAAAAATCTTTAGCTTGGAGCAAAAAGGGCTAAAAAACTTTTGTTGTATTGAATATAATATGTTATTGTGATTACTAATTAACAGAATCGACAATTAGGCTTTAGAATGAAACTTTTTAGTTCCAAATGTCTATAGCAATTTTTTATCAAGCTACCAGTTTGTCAAGTTGGTACTTCTAAAGAAAATAAATACATATCATCATTAAGCTGTTTTCAGTCTACTGCTGAACAAAGGACCCCCACTAAGAAGCACCATCTGGATTAAATATCCAGTTTCTGCCAGCAGCGCGGCGATCGTGGCTTCATCAACGAATTTATTTGAATTATAATGTTTTAGGTCCTTTAATAAATATAATAAATGAGTGTGAAAATAAACTCGTCAACACAACACAACGCCCAGCAAGCAAAGTATTGACAAAATATCGTATTCCACAAGCGTCCCTCCGCACCTACGTAGCGAGCGGGTAGTCGACGAGCTAAAGCTTCTCCATTCAACTAAATAAAAATACTCGAATATATTGAAGACCTCAGGGGATGGCCAATAACTCTGGTTGGATTTCAAGCTGTGTATGCATGGAAATTCTTGCCATGTGTATTTTGCACTATAGTGTCGATAGTTTTTAAAAAGGAAACATAATAAAAATATAAATATAAATTACTTCAATATTTATTATTATAAATAAAATAGAAATTAACAACTTTACTCTAACTTACATACATTTATAAAATAATTAAAAATTGGCGATTATCACTGGCGATATCGTACTGCTTTCATACTCTTATATGATACCGGGTTATGTCTTAATTGCTAACTGAAAAATAGTTTTAATTGATACGCATTGGAATTAAGCTGATGCTAGTTCGCTCATAACGTATATTATGTTTTTTTAATACATCTATTTTTTAATTCTTATTTTAGACGCATTACCACGTTCTGTTAGGGTCTCCAAGTAACCTACCTTGTTAGATAATCTTTAACCGGTTAGGATATTGCAACATTAGTAAAAATATATTGACTATACATATTATTTAAAATATATAAAAATACTAGTATATATATATAAGAAAAAATACGTAAAAAATGTTTTCTAGTCATATTTTTCTTCATCCTTGTTCATAGGATGTTAAATCATGATAACAATAGCATATAGGCCTATTGATTCGAATCAATATTATTATATTTTAAAATAATACAAGTTTCTAAAATTGACTAATGTCATTGAAAACGTTTTTAATACAACTACATTTAGTAAGCCCTGAAAATAAACAATAAATGTAACAAGTTATTGTTGATAATGAACGCCTAAAAGTTGTACTTCTTGTTATATAAAAATGTTTGAGTATAAATCAAAATCAGTGCCAATATTTAAGATGAAATAATTTTTAAAAATAATTTGATAAATTTCAAAATTTTAAAAACATATTTTATAATATATGTAAATCACGTAAAAGATTAGCATAATATAACACTATTTAAAGGCGCTGTTTTCATTTAAAATTCAAATATCCCAAATGATGGGGCTATTATCGAGAAATCAATAATCTCAACAATTTTCCACTCCATCTTACAATTTTCTCTATCGATAAAAATGCTAATGTCACATCCCTTGGAGGCAAAAGTAGGGAGGCAAGGAATGATTGCATTGGAGTAACAGGCTCGCGGGGCTAAAGTGGATTCAGGTAGCTACCACAATGGAGCTTGACTCAACGCTAAGGGAAATTTGGGATTCAAAACTGTAGTCTAAATATCTAAGTCCTTAGCTCTCGTAAGCAACGTGATAAAGTTAATGCTATATAATGGGCATACCCATAATATATTTGATGTATTTTCTTATATTATAAAATATAGATCATATAACCTACTAACAGTATTGGAATGCGATATTACGTGGGTAAACAAGGAACATGATGATATTAAGTAAAAATTAATAAATACCATTTATTGTTGTATTATTTGCCATTCAGGATAAAATACAGCCATCCTATTTCTTCCTATACGCGTTGTACAAGACAATTTTGCGAGCAAATACCACGACATTATATTTATATAAACGGTTATGCTTTTTGATGTTGGATTAATTTAATATGCAAACCAATAGTGAGTCACAGCATTTCATTGGCGATGCGGATTGTAAACTAAGAACGCAACATTCTCCTACGAAAGTTACATGGCACAAGACTTTATGGCCCAAGATATCAGATAACAGTACAGACGTCTATGCAGGAAGCTGTGTTAGCGACGGGTGAGAGCGACGATTAGTGTCCTACAATTTACACAACTGCTTCACCTGTCTATCTATATTGCGGTTCAAGATCCTCAGGATTGAGTGAAGGTACGGTGTATATGTACGGGTATATATATATATATATATATATATATATATATATATATATATATATATATATATATATATATATCTAACCGTATCTGCGATGAGTAGAGATTTTGATTCACCCATCGTCCACTTTCACTCTGTTAGTATTGTAAATTTGATATCTTAGTATGTACTGAAAATAATATGTAATATTATACTGCAGAATCATATGAATGTATCCGTCTGTCTGTATATTCCGCTAAAATAATTTTTGAAAAAATTTAATTAATTTTTATAACTATATTCACAAACAACCACGCGTGACTTCGGTTGACGATAAAATTTGGAATTAAAAAATCATAAACTTTTAACGTCTTCATAAGCATAAATTGTATCATTATTACATCGATGCGACCCAGGCTCATTCGGCATCGAACGGTCCATTAATTTCTATCATAACTTACGCATTATATTCGGATTTTAATCACGTGCCGGGTCGATGGAATCGTTTACGTGTCGATAAAGACATCGGCTTACGGACATCACTAGTAATTTTGTCGTGTACATAATCCGTCGATTCTCTTAATTTCTTCGTCATTCTTTTGATTGCTATTTTATGTCTTTATATCAAGACAGGTTTGATATGTATGACTACATTTAAAAATAGGACTGTAATAAACAGAAATTTTACAATAATTATAATATATTTAATATTTTGATGGCTAAAAATTTTTAAACGCCCAATAAGATCACAATAATGGCATATGATCAAATAACTACGAAGTATTCTTAGTTTGAGTTTAGATATTTGATTACATGTAGCATATTAGTAAAAGTGTAACAATTTTTATATTTTTTGACAACTAATATGTCTGATCGCTGGGCATGACCTCCTTATTAATTGAGGAATGGTTACTAACACACCAAAAAATACGTCCGAGGATGGGCACCCAGACTCGGAATAACCTGTAGGCCATACATTAATTCCCGATGCTGCAGTCCAACTCACGACTATTTAGTCCTAAGCGGTAAGCCAATCACTTTGTAAAAAATGTGAACATGCGTTTTTCTGAATAATATTAAATGTCAGACAATCTTTCTGAATCTTCATTTCATAAAATATATCTAATTACTTGAACATGTGTCCTGACCCAGCTAGAGACAGGTAATAAGACCTATCCTATTTCTCCATTATCGAACGACAGTGAATCCCTCAGAGGATGGAGGACTAGGACAATGCAATAAATAGTCCCAGGATACGCTACGCTGCAGTTAAATGTCTGTTAGAATTAGAAATAACTCGCTTTGCATGATTTAAAATGAATAGACCACCATTATTGATGTTCCAATTAAAAAAATACGATTATTGAAATTTGACGTTACTGTTTAGTATTATATGTAGTTCAAATGTACTTAACAAGATAATTGTTGCCTCTCCATGTAAAAATAATATCCCAATTAATAACAAACAAGTAAAAACGAAAGTCGCGAAGCTGAAAATCGGATTAAATGGCATATAAAGGAAAAGCCTATATATAGAAGTGGACTATCCCTTGGTGAGGATGATGATTATTTTATGGGACAGGAAAATAAGTAAGCGAGTGTGGAGGAAGCAAGGAAAGTATGCCGAGATCGTAGCAGATGGAGATCCGTGGTCGCTGCCTACCCCTACGGGAGACAGGCGTGACGATATAAATGTATGTATGTGTAGAAAGTTACAATGTACCACCGCACCATCAATATCAATATCAGCCCGCGGCAGGTCACTGTTGGACATAGGCCTCACCCGAGGCGCGCCACCTAGCCCGATCTTCGGCTACACGCATCCAGTCTCTGCCAGCCGCCTTGCGCAAATCCTCGCTCCATCTAGCAGGAGGGCGTCCCACACTACGTTTGCCGAGTCGCGGTTTCCACTCCAGCACTCGTCTACTCCAATACACCGCACCATACTGGATAATAATTATATCACAAGAATATGACGTGAACGTCCATGGCTTTATATAAGAAAGGTTTTAATTTAAGTATTTCATAATATAAAGGGTATTTGGTGACAGAATCAGGTTATAGATCGAATAATGCTTGCTGCAAAGTAGGAGTTGAGGTTCAAAACCTACCTATATTAACAGAAGTAATGTTTTTGTATGCCGTGAACAATTACAAGTGCATGTATAGGCCAAGATAATTACACTTTTTTTTCTTTCCTGTCAACTCATAGTGGGCAACGAGGCGTACCATGTATCAAGTCTATTAATAATACCAGACTTGTACTCCACAATTAAACCTCTTTAGACAGACATTTTAAGCGACTGTAAGTGTGAAAAAAATAATAATTTACCTTTAGTTGCCATTTTACAGATTATCAGTCAATTTTATGCAAAATCAGCGGTTTTGAAAGTTTTTAAATGTTTAATGGTATTTTAAAATCGTTTAAAGACGAGATTTGGTGCAATTTCATAGAAGTGGCGGTGTGCTTTTATTTCATACTGTCACTTACTCAAGCTATTTAACTCTGCTATGAAATTCCCAAGAATACGTGTATAATGTTTTAATTTAAATAAAATTCTTGTTTACTAATGCAACTAAGCTAGTAATGTTTTGCTTGGAAAATGTAGTTTACGTCACTAAATTTTGGATCCTAAGTGGAACCTTGATAAATTGAGCTATTGTAGCTTATTAATATAAAATATTAATGATAGAAATAAAACAGTGTCGGTTATAGCTATAACCTTTTTTTTCAAAATAAATTATATTGAAAAAAAAAACTGGCATAACTTTTAAAAAACTCGCAAAGATAATTGAATTAGAAATGGAACTCATTTGAAATTACCTTCAAAAAGAAAATTAAATTGAAACAGCCAGTAGGTTGTTGAATTATTTAAGGAAATCTGCAGACATCCTTATGTCGGTTGTACACCCAAGCTAGGCGCGATCCGGCCGGGGATTAAATCCGGGATTACCGGCTAAACCGGATCAAACTTATGATAATGTGAACCCTTCGCGGACGTTACAGCCCGCTTTAAACGTGATTTCGGATTTGCAAAATCCAGGTGCCGAAGCGAAGTTGGGCAATACATACAAACAACTGGTACAAAGTTTATCCGTTCTTTTATGGGTTTTGTTTCGGCTTCCAACAGCTACGTTGATGCCAGTTTGCCAAGCTTAGTATTATTTTCCACCAACCATTTTTATTAAGTTCTACTTCTCCTTCAAGCATTCGTCCTAATAAAAAAACCTAGTTACAAAGTCATTTTTTAAATTCTATATATTTTATTACTTTTTGGATTTTAATCTTATTCATATTTTGAATCCTTTAAATTCATTTGGATTTTCACACAGATGATGTAAGTCCCGCACTTACATTCATCCTTACAAAGGCACAGAGAAAGTTTGAACGCATTCGAAATGTGGTGTTGGCGCCAAACGAAAACAGTATGTTGGAGGGATACAGTTACCAATGAAGAGGTATTGACCAGGATTGAAAAGAAACATCATATCTTACACCTTAATAAGATGTAAGGGAATATATTATATTACATGTATGATTGAGTTCGTTATGAAAAAATTATTTTAAACATTATAAAAGGAAAAATTCAAAAGAGAAATAAAAGAGGAAGGAGCTAACCTTGAAAAGAGGAAAATGGTAATGGCTACATCCATAAGTGCTGAGCCCTTACGTTATGGATAGATGGATCATCTTTTCGATATTTTTCAATTATAGTCAGTGTTGCAATAATTTCTATTTCTAAGTCTATATAGCTGATAGCGACATTTGTATTATAAAAATGGTTACCGGTGAAAATGGTTCTTGATTTTACCATGTTTACAATTGTAGTTATGACGAAGTCTCATACGGATTTATGTGGCTTTCTATTTTTAAAGTGTTACCTTAAGCATATCATGCTTCTTTCCATCCCTCTCAAACACACATGATGATGATGATGATGATATGTGTTTAATTTTATATAAATTAATATTCCGTGAATGACCTGGAAACAAATGAAGGGGATGGAAAGGTCAAAATCGAGCGTACGTTGTTGAAAATTATTCGCAAATTACGAGCCACGCCACAAGCTTAAACACAAACTCTGTTAAGTCATCACTAACGGAATATGCATACCAATACGTAATATATGCAAAATAGGAAAAGTAAGATAAGTACACCTTATCACGCGATCCCGACATTTTGTTAGCATTTATATAAGCTGGGAAACAACCGCGTGCGGTTTAAAAAGTCTCCTCCATTCCGCGTTACATCGGAAATTACGCTCTAAGCTTTACGACTTTCAGTTGAGATTTGAATGGGTATTGCGTGTTGTTTGGTCGTTAGTGTAGCGAGTGAGAAATGACTAATAATAATAAATGATGGGTCAAGGGTGAATGGCGATGAAATCAAGTGAAAATTAGAACGACGTGGCAAATTTGTTGGGAATTACAGCTGGTAAGTTTTGAACGGCCGCACCAAAGAATTTCCTGGGCGTTACTTTCGTTGTTCTAAGATTAGAGCAATAAATCTGTGTGAAAGCTGTGATTTCTTTTTTCAACAAATTTATAGCCCTTAATTTGGGATCAAATTGAGCGATTAGAAGAGGCTATAATTAGTTCAAAAGTTATAGAAATTGCTACCGTAACGGAGATTAGGCAAAGAACCTAAGAGATTGTTACCTAAAAGATAAAAGTCTGATATTAGAGATAATTAAAAACAACGATAAGACGAAACTAAGTCCAGAAACAAAAGCTGAACTTAGGATAGGCCTATGTCTAGCAATGGAATTTTGGAGATTAATTATGATGACAATACGAATAGACGTGAGATTCCGACGTTAGATTAAAATCTTTATGTTCTACGTTTAATAACAATGTTTTGTCAGCCCATATGACATATACGTTGGGCACGGAGGCTTCCCGATTTCTACGAGAATAAACATCCATACACCACGCTGGTCCAACGCAGATTGGCGGGACATTTAGACTCAGAATAAAAAGACCATACATATTTTTATCCTGACGCAAAAATCGCACCTTCAATCGTTAACTTCGAAAGTGAGAAAATAACTTAGCCACTTAGATATTTAAGTCGTCATGTACTTACTTACTTCGGCATTATGACCCTCTGTCGGATTTGGCTTGTTTCAAGATTCTCTTCCATCACGCTCTGCTTCTGGGCTTTCTTTGCTAACTTTTCAACTATCTTGCGCACCGATCTTTCTAGTCTTTCCACCTTTCCTAGATCGTTACATAACGTTTGGTAATTTCCATAGGGTGATATTAGATTTAACATAACGCTTCCCTAACTTTAAGCAGTAAAGTATACGTAAAGTAATAAGCAGTTGCCAGTAGTATTTAACCACGGGTTCCCCACATTCCGGGGTCAATAGAGCGCGACTGAGGGTCCTCTGCAATTACCTCGTATTCTTGTGACAATTTATTACGTTAATAACACTGAAGTTTGAAACGTATGCCTTTGTTTGTGCTCATTGCATTGTTTTCGTGGGAGGGATAGTTACAATCAGTGAAACGTTACCTTGTTCTCGAGGTACAAAATATATATACACACGTACATATATGTTACCTACAGTATCTATTATAAAAAAAACAATACATATATAAACTATAATAAAGTTAAATTTAAATACATTACACATTACATTACACTATATGATGCCCCTCCTTAATTAATATTAATAAACCTTTTTTTCAGGAAAAAAGTTATTTTACGGTACATAAAATACAGATCTACCTAATCTAGGCAAAAAAAAGTTTACAAACAATGACATTTAGTACGAGCTAACCATCATTTGATATCATATTAAAAATATACAATATTTGATTTAAAAAATTGCAATGAATGGCCTTAACTTGTCAAAAAAAAGGCAGGCCACAAAACTGTAACTTTGACTACAGTTACGCTAAATGAAAAACGATAATTAAGTATTACATTTTGAAAAACTAATTAATCTTAACAATCATATAATATGTTTGAATTTCTAAGAATAATAAAATTATTATTTACATACACTTTAATCTATAATATTAATAATATTATATTATTAATATTATAGATTAAAGCAAGCATGTCGCATGCTTTCCATCAAGCAACATGCTTGCTCAAAATGATATTTTAATTGTTTCATAAAAAAAATGATTTTTCATATTTATTACGCAACACTATTTAATATAGTACTGAAAATAATGGAAGAGGTAGAACGAAACAATAGGAACGAAAGAAGAAAATAAAGGAAAGGAAAGGAGAAGAAAATTGTACCTCTGGAGCCCTCACTCACGGAATCGGTAACACAATACAATGCTACCACGCCGTTACCACTTAAAATATTCTTTTAGGGTGCGGTACTTTCCCGGTCGAGCAGACCCATTTGTGCTTTACCACTATTAAAATCAGTATAATCGCAATAAAAATATTTTTTTTCAAAACTATGTAATGGAAGCCCCATAACGATCAATGACAGGTTACCTCATGATCATTTAAGCCCAAAAAGGTTCAAAAAGATAAAATTTCCAATGTACTCTTTACTCTCTTGATCTATTATTATTCTATCGCTTTCAATTTTGATTACGAGATTGACAGATGCGTAACCGAATATTCCCTAAAGGGCCAAGTCAATCAAATTCAGGCTTCACAACTTTTTCCAATAACATCGGAAAACCGACACCGAAGTTCAAAATTCGATGTCGTCACTTTAACTTGGATACTAAATTAAGTTAATATCATGTTACAATTCCGTTGCTTTATTAAATGATTGTTTATACTTTTCACAGGTTTCAAATTCGATTGTTCGAGAACCAATTCCTTTAAACACTGTTTAGATTTGCGGTATTCAATTTCAGAAATATTCTTCTTCTAAGAGTGTCTCTCCGACTTGGGAAGGTTGGCAGCCAACTCAGCACTACTCTCATCCTCCTTCGCGAGGTGCAGCAGTTCTGAAGCACTGGCTATCCCGGTCCACTCCTTGCTACCACCTATTATTATATACCACTATATTACGTAACCAAGACTTTCTTCTCCGACCAACTTGTCTTTTGCCCGCCACTTTTCCCATCATGATCAGTTGCAGCAACTTGTACCTGTCATGTCTCATGATATGACTCAGTTAAGCAACTTTTCTACCTTTGACGGTCTGCAAATGTCAGCAAAATTAAAAAGGAGGTTATTTAACATTACTCAAATACGTCCGCTGGATATGTATGTATATTATCTGTACGTAAAGACGTGACACCTCTTGTTTCATTACGGGAATGTTCTGAGGAATCGTTAAAACTCCGTAAAATAAGTTACCCATCCCTATCACCTGGATGGTTGGACGGTGATGCAGACCGTGTGATTCAATCGCAACTTTCTGCCACTAAAGATGCAATTCTGGAACGATCTACCACGTGCGGTATTTCCAAACAAGACATAAGGGTATTCAAGAGACGTGAGTGTATCGACGAAAGGTCGGCTGTTCATTTGTGACGCCTCCGGGGTTGCAGATGTCTGTAGACGGCGGGGATTACTTATACCATCAGGTAACCCGTATGCTTGTCCGCCTGCTCTGCTATAAAAAATTATGGATCGACGATCTACGCAGAACGGTTGACAGGAAATAAATGAGTGTAATCTTAGTATTGCCTAAGTGGTGTCTTGGAGGAGAGCTTAATATATCCAGTAGGCTACCGTATGCTAATGATAATGTTCACAAATATATATAAAAAAACTCATAGCTTTTCTGAATAAAAAAAAGATATGGATTTGGTAAAGGATGGATGTTTTAAGACCCTTTGTGTGCTAACCATATCAGTGTAAGGTTATATAGGATCCCATACCTGGATACGGCACTCCCCAAAGTAAAGATAAATTGAAAAGACCATACCCTCATTTGAGGGATGAGGGAGATTCTAACCCAGAATTAGATAGTTGCAACTATGTTAAGAGATTATTATGAAGAACTTATATATATCAAAATTAATCGTATAAACAATACGCATAATTTAATTGATATGTGAATATCACAAGATATATGCTTTGGTATACCTATATATTAAATCTAATCCCCTCAGTTACACCGGACTAAACTTGGTCACACTTTGTAAGTAATACGCATAATCGGCAGATCGCGAATCCGTTCGAGTTCCGGTGGTTGAGGGTACAAGTTAAGAAGCAATAGCGATTTAAGATCAATATACACCATAAATATATTATTATTATTTTACATATATACGCCTATCCCCCGCAGGGGTTGGCAGAGACCACAGAGCTCCATCCGCTACCATTCATCGCAGCGAAACGGCTCTCCATTGGTCGCTTTTCGCCTTCGTTTAATATTTACTTGAATCCCAATATGGGTACATTAGATTTTTAAAAAAAAGTTAACCACCAACAAAAAAAATACGTTTAACTTTAGTTACATACGTTTTAAAGTAAACGAATCATTTTTGGAATTAGTTATTTCATTTGCATTTTTTATTAATTAGTAACTGCAAAAGGCTGGCAATGCATCTGAGACACTTCCGGCGTTGCGGATATTTATGAGCAGCTTTGATCACCACCAAGTGACCCGCATATTTGTTTGCCTGCTCTGCTATTAAAAAAAACTACAAATATGATTCGTCCGACTGCTGCGAAATTACACAAAACTAATGATGAGTTTTGGTTTCGTCGATATAGTAAGAGAAGTAAGTTTATCACTGCAATATGCAGAATAAGTAATATATAAGCTACAAGAGTCTAATATCAAACGCTCGACACTTGGACCAAACCCTTAAATTCACAAATTTGCATACGAGATTTACTCAGCCCTTTCAGTTGACAGTAACTCCGAGTTTATATCTCAATGTTACAGCCTATTTGAGTTAATATTAACTTACTTGAAATATATCGTTTGCAGTTTATCCTGTATTTATTGGAAAGTTTATTGTTTTCTGTTATTGTTACATACTAAAGTTAACAGGTAAACAAATTACATGTCTATTTTTTTAAAAACTAATATTTAAAAAAAATTTCATTTTAAATTTATGGTTTATAATTCGAATACCATCACACTTATGTATAAATATTTAATAAAAGCCCTACAGTTAGTTCTTCATTTATTATTAAATCTATATTCAGTTTATCCTTACAAAGAAAAAAGTGTATTAAAGATGTAAATCATGAATTAAAGAATATTAAAAGTACCCTATTTTTATGTCAAACAACAAAATACAGGCACATACTGTAATAATACAATGCAGGGTGTTCCGATAGCATCGATAAGTAGGACAAGTGACTTAATAATTCATAATAATACACTAAATAATTCATCAAAGTTGGTATCAAGCAAATGAATTTATTACTATATCGTTGGGACGATGGACGAGCAACGTTCGAAGCCGAAATTATCTTCGATGACCATTTAATTGTAATAGACGGATGTGCCTCTACAAGATAATATTATTATGAATGATTTCCTATTATAAAAATTATTACTTTCACTTTATCTGTGTTTTTCAATGGAAAATGTTTAAGTGCTTATATTACTTTTTAATACATTTAATTTTATACGGTTCGTTTCTCACGGCTTTGTTTACGCCCTTATTATTTAAGAATTTTCAAGTTTTGCGAAAGCTTAATTATTCTGGAAGAAAAAACATATAACCTAACTAGAGATATATTTTTGTAACGTCAAATTACAAAATAGTAAAATATTCTATACCTCAATAATGTTTAATTCATTCCATTTTACGTAGAACTCTCGTGGACAAAACAAAATGAGTATAAAGCCGTTTGTTTATTCGCAGGTATTAAGGTGAAAATACATTAAATGGGCACTTAAGCTATCTCACGCGTGTGTCCAAACACCGAAAGGCTTTTCTCTTAAATCTAGGTTACCTAGATTCTGCTACACATGCAGATAACGCCGACGCGGGTCTAAGGTTTAAGAATATTCATGTGCAGATAACGCTAAACTTTTTTCTTTTACACATTTGTAATGAATATCATTTTTGCTCCAAGATATTGTTTACGACGGTGCAAAGAACTCCTCACTTAACCTCGACGACAAATTGGCTCAGTGGCGTTGCGGGATCGATCCCCGCATCGGAATAAATATATGTATGGCCTACAGATATTTGTTCCGCGTCTGTTAACCCCGCCAACCCGCATTGGGCAAGAATGAATAACATCCGTTCCTCCAGAAATAGGGAGGCCTATGCTCAGCAGTGGGACATATATGGGCTGTAAAAAAAAACAACTGAATGGTCAGGTATTTATTTCAAGTGTGGATGTCCCCCTAATCCTTTTTGGACGAGTGAGGTGGGTTAATATGATTACCTCCAAAAGTGGAGAGACCCTGTGCCCAACAGTGGCTGGTAAAAATATTCGATAGAGGAAAATGGTATAAAGGAACCCGGGTGCCATGCATAAAAATAAGCTTTTTAAAGGCTAATAAATATCAGCTGAGATATGTGCTGAAGTAATTCTTGCAACAAGAAACAAAAGCCTTGCTAAACTAGGTTGGCAGTACTAATTTACAAACATAGGTTTTGTGGAATACCTTTTGGCTCGTAGTCAAATTTATATATACTAACTAGATGTCTCAGTGAACTTCGTTTCCACTATAATTTATGTAATTATAAATTTTGATCAGCGATTATCAATCATAATCAATCTTCCAATTTCGTTCCAATTCATCGAGATCAGTTATACTCCGTGCATCGTTTATGGTTAGAATTTTAGATATTAGATGAAAGTTTATTGTAATTCAAATAAATGAATAATGTATATTATTTACATGATATTTAATTTAAACTTTGGAACCGTAACTCTAAATAACATTTCTAGAAAAATCTTTTTATTCGCACAAGCTCTTGGTAGGTTCTTGATTTCTTCAGATAGATTTTTTTTCTGATTTTTCGTATGATGGTTACAATCAATCCTGTCACCTCGTTTCGGCTTGACGTTGAGTTTCTGGGACATCCTGTATAGTTGTCCATGCGCGAAACATGGTAACTCCAAGTTAATTTCGCAGTCATTTAGTTTTTTATGTTTTTCCTCTATTTTTAGACCCTATAAACACTGGTGTAATGGTTATGGATTGTTTGATTAGTGTATATGTACGAGTATACAACGAATTTTAAATTTCATTTACTGGTAACCTACAATCACCTGGTATCTTAGTATTATGAAATATTAAAACATATATTATTCATATTTTTAGTCGTACACTCTTGGGCGGAGTGGTAATGGTTATTGATCGAATAATAGGCGATATATGTACAACGAATTTAAAATTACATCTCTTGGTAACTTATGTTCCCCTAGTATCTTAGTATTGGAAGAAAGGTGGACGAATAATAATGCATAACTAAAAGTCTAGATTCATTTTATTATTATTATTATTAATATTGAGGATTTGTAATTGACCAAATTGCTTAAGTTTTTAAGAAAGGCCAGGTCAAGCATACCTTTAACCGGCCTGTCGGTTAAGGGTATTCTTGACCTGGCCTTGTATGGTGAGAATAATGAGTGTGGAGAAAGCAAGGGAAGTATGCCGAGATCGTAGCAGATGGAGATCTGTGGTCTCTGCCTTCCCCTACGGGAGACAGGCGTGACGATGTGTATGTATGTATATTGAGGATACCGGATCGATCGACGGATCGGTCGATGGGTTGATGGATGTATGGATATATGTATTCATAACTTTGTTTTTGTAAATCAAAAACAAAGTTATGCAATTATTAATTGTAATGTTATATATATATATATATATATATATATATATATATATATATATATATATACTATATATATACATATATAAAAATAGAGAGCTGTTTGTTAGTCTCGGTAAAACGCAATAACGGCTCTAATGATTTAAATATATATTTTTTTTATTTTCTTCGCTCGAATACATGAAAGGTACATGAATAAAAAAAATACAAGGAAAACGTAAAAGAATTGCTATTTGAAGAACCTAAAGTCAAAACACAGATACGATGAAAAATTGTCAATTTAATACTTCAAATTGATTTGGCCCATCAATATAAGTTGAAGAAGCTCATACTTATAACTTTGCAAGTCATAGCTGAGGTAGGAGACATTCTTCCTTTTGACAGTGTGCAATAATTCGCGGTTCTTACCCGCGCGTTGAATTTCAAGTTTATTTATATAATATGTATACATGATTTTTTTAAATTCAAATTGAAACTTGGGCACGAGCATCTCTATCCATACGGTGGTATTTTGAATTATTCAAACCTACTTTAATAATAAAGTAACAAAGAAACATCCTTTAAGCGTTCTGCGGTTAATCTATGTTTTTATTTAAAGAACTGTACGGGGACTTTGCGAAACACTCAGCCCTAATCCGATCTACATAAATTTGAATTACTAATTGCCACTACGTTTAATCCTAGCGAATGTACCGCGATTGAAATACTTTATTACTCTTTACAATAAAAAGTAAATTATATTACTTCAATAAAGAATACTTTTGTGTTTGAATCGAGCGAAAACTAAAAAATAAGTAAAGTAGTTATAGTCGATAGGGGAAAGAAAATTAGAACCAATTATGCGGGCAAAGATTTCTTTTTTATAGGATAAGAAGGCAAACGAGCAGGCGTGTCACCGGATGGAAAGCAAACAACGCCGCCTATAGACATCCGCTGTGCCATAGGCAGTGCAGAAGCGTTGTCGGCCTTAAAAAAGCGTACTTATGAGAGGGAGGAGGGGGAGGGGGGTTAGGCCTCCAGAACTGAACCGCTCACCGGACGAAGCGCGATAGGCAAGCTATCACTCAGACGCCGCTTTATTGCGGGTTTTTGTGTGGTACTTCCCCGAGCCGGCCCATTCATGCTATAAACAAATAATATGCCATTCTAAACAAAGTATTCATCTGCAGCGTGGCTTTATCACTACTAAAATCGCATTTTATCTGCAAAAGGGGCTGTCGAAGAGTATGAAAAACATTTTTCTGAGGTCATCGAGGAGGAGTATTATAAATGTTTTCAAAATTAGTTTGTTCCTATAAAACAGTGTAATAACTGTCGGAAATTAGACTAGAGTCCATTTTTGTAATGGATTTCTGTAAACAAATGCCTGACTCCACAGTTATTGTATTTCAATATATTCATTCATGACCATTCATTCTATTTTTTTCACATACATTACGGAATTTTTTAATGCACCTTTCGTACCCTCACAGGAAAATAAACAGAAGTTTTAAAAAGAAATGGTCCACCATATAAGTTACCTTCGATTTTCAAATATCAATCTGTTAACTTCCCACGGCATCGTACCTGTAAAAAAAAAACGATGATTAAAAAACATAAACACACGGCCAGCGAGAATAGACTCCTCAATTATTCATCCCCAATGTTTGTGTTGATGTACAAATATTTGATGAAACTTACGATTCGAATGTACGCCAAATGTGTAATTAAAAAGTTAGTGTAGGTTTTTTAAGGCAAACAGAAAAATAGATACGTACATGACAGGAACTGACAAAGAGAAACTTTGGTTTGAACAAAGATAAAATTTAAAAGCATCGCTGTACCTTATTTACATTTAATTAATATAGAACTCACGTCTCACAGTTTTTATCTATCCAGTGTGATATTTTTGTAATATCACATTATAATGGAATAAAATAAAATAGTAACGCGGCTTTCATATTGAATTTTTAAAAAGTAACCATTATTTGGGTCACATGCTGGTACTCCAACTGTCAATTTCACCTGCAAATGTTGCATTCTTGTTTTTATATGGCATTAAGGGAAACGAGCAAGCGTGTTCCTGGACAGTCAGAGGCATTGCAGAGGCAATGGCGGTGTTTGAAAAAAATATAGAGATTTTTTGTAAGATCAAGTGTCATATGTCTTAAAGAATTTCCTTGTATATTTTCCTGATTTCACGGAGTGGTAGTGCGAGGAAAGTGTGAAAATCAGTTAATACCATTCTGACAACTAGCCTAATGAGGAATACCCATCCGAAACTTAGGGCAATACATAAACTGTTACAGATCTGTAAGGGTAGCGTCATTGCTGGCGTGGTGATTGCCCTGGACTGCCCAAAGTGGTGATCAAATTCTCTTTAAGTGGGGTTTACGTTCAGCAGTGGTTTTTTTAATATGGGTTGCTGCTGATGATAATGTTAGAAGTATTTAATTTGTGACATCACGAAATTATTTTTATATCATTTTATAAAAATAATTTCGTATCAAAAATAATTAGTAATTATTTTATAAGTATAAATTCGCTTGCAAAAATGAAAACAATACATATAAAGTAAATATACAATTTCGTATAATTTCATATGGATAAATGCAATAAATGAAATAATATGTAAGTGATAATTAAGTTGGAAGTTAAGAAAAAATTTAATAATGATTTTTTCTATTAATAATCAATTTCGTCGTCTTTCATTTAAAATTCCAATCATCAAAGAATATTGAACACTTATTACCAATTCGTACTCCATTTACACATTAAGATTCGTCGACGACGCGACAAAGGAAGCAAAAGAGAAAAAGAAATCGTTTAAAAAGCAGAAGCGTGACGTAATCGTGTCGGTAATAACCCCAGTGCACTGTCATTAAATTCATGGGGGCCTTTAATCCAAAAATAAATCCACCAGAATCCCAGATTGGGGGTCTTTTGAAGAACTTCAAAGTCAGACGACCCCAACTCAATGCAGCGAAGGAAAACAAAAAAAGAAATAAAAATACGTATTATAGACCTAAAAAATACGCCAATAAAACCGAATTTCAAATCTAACGTCCGGCAATCCAAGAAACAAATGCTCACCCGTGCAATTTGAACTGTATTTCCGGCAACACGAGTTACATTTTAAGTTAACAAATATTTAAATTTATTCATTGAGCAATACAATACAAAATGGACTTTAAAACTTTTCCATTTTGGTGAAAATTGTATCGGTGCGAAGAAAGACTTAGTCAGGGGTACTCAACCACGGCGCGATTTTTCAACGTGGCCCGTTGAATGACGTCTGTATATTTTAGTAGTTAAGTGACAGATGGGTGAGGGCTGCAAACTATTTATTGTGCCATTACAGTTTGGTTGCCAAATGCCGCTCTGTGAGAGCTTGGGGCTGACAGTTGAAAATTGCGTTCTCACTCAAGCGACCCCGCTTTGTCGCAGATTATAATACGATTCTGTATTATTCTCGTATCTGTTTCAAAAGTTATCGGGACGCGTTATTGCCATTTTATTTGTTGCGTATTGACGGATAATAAAACGGGCCGAAAAGCAATTTGTTTTTATTGTCTCAGCCGCGGTATACATTTCAATCTATTTATGATGTACGTAAATTTAGAAATGTTTGTGACAACTTACACTACTATATAAGGTAAGGGTGTGTTAACATAATAATATATTTTGTAGATGATTATCTTATCTATTACATAGCTACCGCTTGACTCAGTGGCTACAATACCAAACTTGAGAGCAAATTTTGGATTCAAATCCCGGCTGGAAATAAAATTTGTTTTAAGGACAAAAAGAAAGGTACTTTGTGTATTATATCACGGAAATACTGCATCCGAATTCACCCCCTATTAACTATCAAATATTAAACAGGATAAAAAAAGGATTCACATGAGAGAGAGTACTTTTTATATTTGTACACATAAAGCAAAGCATGTTGGGCTTATAGCGTTTTCATACATATCCCTCGCAGACTTTAAAGATTTTTCAGAAGAGAATGGGGGGTGGGGCCTCCGGAACTCAACCGCTCACCGGACGAAGCGCGGTAGCTAAGCTAACACTCAACCGCCGGATTTCTGCGGGAGCGTGATACTTCCCCGGGCGAGCCGGCCCAATCATGCTTTTTTTATATATCCACACCTATCCCCCGCAGGGGTTGGCAGAGACCACAGAACTCCATCCGCTACCATTCATCGCAGCGAAACGACTCTCCATTGGTAGCTTCTCGCCCTCGTGAGAATCAGGACGTGACGAGTGGCGGAACCACGTCGCCGTCATTTTTCAACAAATTAGGTATATTTAATTCGTCTTAGTGAATCCCACGAGTCGCAAGGGAGGATGGAGGTCAGCCCCAGCAGAGCCCTGCATTCTGATGTAAGGCACCCGGGGGAGCCCGATCCCGGAACGGTCGGCACGCTTGCGACTAAGCTCACCCTTAGCCATGCATCCTTTGGCACGGTAGACCATGGAAGGGAAAGGATAGAGAAGAAAGGAAACGGCAGTAACAAAAATACGGATTGGGGGATTACCAGACTAGGAATAAATATTTATAAATCCATATATATATTTATTCCGATGGAACCGAACCCGCGACTATTGACTCCGTGGGCGGAGGGCCCTGCCACTGAGCCAATCGGTCGTCCATTCATACTACAGACAAATAATATGCCTCTCCTGACAAAGTAGTCGTCTACAGCGTGGCTCTACCACTTCAAAAGTAACTTGGCTGAATCAAGTAGCTCGTGGAAATGTATATATAATAAATAAAATTATTGTGTTTTTTTTATTTCTAAACACATAGATCTAAACTATCTAGGTAGGCAATATAGGAAAAATCATAAATTATTTTCTCACATCTATACAAAAACATTCGATACTCTGAGTTTTTGTCAGTGAGACATTACTCTTTCTAGGAAGTTCGATTGTGTTGGTTTCGGAAACGCTCGTACAAATAAAAAAGCTATACGATGACAATGAATGTGAAACAAGTTTGCGAGTAAGAAGGGAGGAAGTAGACATAACGATCTAGAAGCAAGTAAACTATTCGCACGAATAAATTAGCCATTGCCCTATCCTAGCTCAAATGTTATATATGTATACGTTGTAAATGTATTATTTCTGAGGTTCCCCGAAAACAAACAAATAACCAACCTCTCTTAATAATAGCTTCTTGATAGTAATTGACGTAATAACTGTGCCAATTAAAAAGGTATTAATGCAACAAAGTTTTTAATGGTCTTTTTCAATTACTACTATTAGTTCACACTTTCCCTATACATATTAATTTATGTATATATCTTGTTAAAATTGTCAATCAGTAATATAATAAAATACTTTTTTACTCAAGTTCAAATAAGTTATTTTATTGATGTTAATAGTTTTTTAATATAATATTAATTCCTTAATTAATTTTAGTTTTATATGAGAGAGCAGTAACTGGCTTTATTGTTTTACAACTATCTAATATAATAATGTATCTTGGAATAAGCAGTTGTTCTCACATGAAATAAAGAAATAAATAAAACATACACCCGACTCGTAGCCCCGAAATTAAGCTGTGACATTATCTTGCCTATAGATATTTGTCCTGAGTCTGGGTATCCCGGCAATACGTCTTGGAGCAACGCGAATGGTAAGTGTCCCATATATTTATTAGAATGCAGGAGTCGATCCCGTGACCATAGAGTCCTTAAAGTCCCGCAGCTGAGCCGATCAGGTCGTCCATTTACGAGTGTTCCAAGTTACTACTACTACTACGCTAGCACTACGACCCAAAAAGTGTCTTGACCTCCGAAACAAGGACTCGCCACTGCTCACCATGGGGGACTTCTTCTTGTCAATGGCTAGCCCTAAACGCGCTCTGCTCAGCGATCACCGCGTCGCTCCATCGGTACTATAGTGATACATTAATAAATGTATCACTAATACATTAAAACCTTTAATATTATATTACTTTTTTTTACATTCTTAATATTCAAGTTTAAAATGAAAAATAAATAAGTTGTGGTAAAACAAAATGCATTATGTATGTTCGACTGGCGCCTTTTGGATAGACATGTGGGTGACATTCCGGCATAAAAATTGAAATATTATGTATTGAGATATAAAATGTAAAGTGAAAAGTATGAATAATATATTATATAAATGTGCTATTTAACGCAAGAATAAATTAATATCATTTTGAAAAATTTATTTGAAGAAACTCCCCAAAAATCCCGGGTGTCGCTGTAAGCAGTACGGCAGACACATTATAGTATCTAGTGCCTACCGGACGGTATTGCCATGTGTGGCTTGCTTTGTCTTTCCGATTATATTGGGCATCGGTCACAAGTTTTTGGATTTCGGCATTATGAAGGATTCTCCAGCTTCCATCTTCTTTTTTTAAATTTCATAATCTTTTATATGATTTTACTTTCGGTGACCAGTAGCTTGTTTTGCTGTTCCAAGTTAATTTGTTATTATTATAATTTTGTGGAAAACAATGGCGGTAGACGTCGCAGAGTGACAATAACTCAGACTCATAAATCAAGAGCCATTATTTAAAGACACCTCTGGCCGCCTCCATCAATTTTACAGCATATAATAAACGTCACATTGCTATGCGGGCCCATCAACATAATATTATCACTGGTTTGTTACTTAGTTGTGGAAATGTTTGTTAAAATTAACAAAATTTTAGTAAGATGGACGGTCAAACTTACTTTAAAATTTTAAGTTAAAGAATTACTTACCGAAAAATAGCCTTCAAGCAAATACTCCTTACTTCACCATGGTCGAAGTTAGCTAAAGTAATTTTGACTGTCCATCATTATAATTGATTTTCGCAAAAGTAACGCCTGACTCTATCAATTATAATTTTATTACAAAAAATATGTAAATTTCAGGCGCATATTCGACATTTTAATTAAAAAGTATTGTGTTTGTTGAAATATTATTATGTATAGAATTTTGACATGTTTCTGTATTGAATTCCTAATAATTTTTTTGACAGAAATTATTGTTCTACAAAATATAAAATTTTAGGCAGGGCAATGGGCCCGGGCTTAAGAAAAAAATGGACAATAGCTTGGGTGTTCCATAAGAACAACTCTAGTAGTAAACAGACTTCTTTTTTTCCATGACAGATGAGAGCCAAAGGGCCAACTTTACTTTTACCACTTTCCTTATATTATTCCTTCGTTATCTTGCCATTTATATATACCTACTTGCTCTCTTTCCTATTACTCTAAATAAACCTAAAGGCAGGACACACGTTTGCAGTACCCTGGCGTTGCAAGAGTCCACGGGCCACGATGCTAACCACTAAGTAATTCGCTACACAATAAGTAAATCGTTTGTGTATTTCTTTCATAAAAAATAGTATATTTACATAAAACTAGCTATTGCTTAAAATTTCTTTCATATTACTTAGCTTTCATTTTTTTTTAAATTTCATAATAATAGTTGTTTTTCGTGAAACCAAAGCTTAATATTATGGATGCAGTAAAAATATTTATTTATAGGTTTTCATTTCAATCACTTTCTTATAAAAGGAAATTTATTCATTATCTATACGTAACGCCACAATCGCCCTTTGAAATGTACACCCTCACTAAATCTCCAAATCAAAGTAACACGGAAGACTGCAATAAAGCTCTGATCCCACACAGAATCTACTCAAACAATGGTAAGCAAATTTCCCTTTTGTGGAGACTCGAGTTAATGCAAATACTTGGAAAAACGTATTCCCTAAGAATCAGTAGGATATTGCTTCTTAAAGACCAAATCAAATGCAGGCTAAAGGACTTAAATATCTGACAAGGGAATACAAGTCTTATCTGCGTATGAATAGAGGGTAAGATGAGGAAAACGTTGTTATTTAGTTCACTATCAGTTCCGCGAGAGTGAACCACAGAGTCGTTACTATTGTGATATTGACTGTCATTTGTTTGACAGTGAATTTGACAGTTGCGTTAGATTATTCCGACGCTAATGATAGCAATGTACTTAATTATTTCTACCCCATTTGGGAGCTGCGAAGTGAAAATGTTAGATAGGAAAACAGGAGATAGATTTCCGTGATGTTTCTTGTTTTGTGTTATAGTATATTCGATCCCGATATTAATCGATTTTGCTTACAGATAATTGCTTGATAAACATTAATGATTTCCGATCGAAAAACCAACGTTAAAGAATAAAAAACAAAAGTTATAAAGAAAAAGTTTTATAATTTCTGAGCTCAGAAGCGGATCGATTAAATTGCGATTTACGTTCTTTTAGAGATGATTTAATGAGAGAGAACTGACCTTGAATCATGGTGTCTACCTAAGTCACTTAGATCTCATTATCACGCCTACGGCACTGCGGATGTCTTTGGGTGGCGTTGATTGTTTTCTATCAGGTGATACGCCTGCTCATTTGCCTTCCTATCCAATAATAAAGGGGGGGGGGGGGTTTAAAGGAAGAGAAAAGGAGTTGAACGTTCAGATCCCGAGACAAGTAATACGAAATGCGGTAACAGAAAAGTACTATTAATAATTACCGATATAACAACAAAGTAGGTTTATATATTACACCGAATAAGTCAATCCCTCTCTAAGATATGACCAGCACTGAAATATAATCAAATCTACGCCAACAAACAAAAATACAACTCTCTATTCATAGTGAACCACTGCGGTCGGTATGTAATTAATCAAAATGACCGCAAAGGGAAATGGAAAAAGGAACAGCGCGAAATCGCCTCTTCCGCTAAATGTATTCAATACGGACGAGTTTTTCTCTGTCCTTAGTTGTCCTTTCTTTGATATAAAGAACTGTAATTAAAAGAATAATGAGAAACTAACTATTAAAGACAAAGGACTTGGAAAGTTGTTGTTTTGTGAAACCTATTGTTTACGGGATCGTAGAATACCACCTTTTTCGCTTGAAAAAGATAAAGGAATTAGACAAAATAAAAAGAATAATATATAGATGTAAAAGTTTAGTAGATTATATTATCAATTTTAGTTCCGTATAGCCCAAGTGAGCTGAATTTTAAAGTCCTGAGTCTGAAACTTAGTAGTTTATAAATATATATTATACTACTTCTTAATTTTTTATGAGCAGCAATTTCAGTTCTAGACTCTTTCAGGTTAATAAGAATTAAGGCTGTTGAAAAATAACGTCGAAAATACTACAAAGTGCAAATATATTTTAAAAAAGCAATGTCTACCTTGAGTGACGTTTGAAAATAGATAAGGTATTAGACGAACGTCGAAGTTTGAACATAATTTAAAATGATATCACAAGTCACTACTAAATGTATCTAATTTTATAGTTATTCCAAAATCCTTTTTAAAGCCCACAGATGGGCATGGGGCCCAACCTGCTTACCCATTTCTGAAGGCATTAATATTAACCCAGCACGCTTGACCAAGGCGGATCGATGGAACACCCTGACTTGGAATAAATACATGTATCATCATTCATCATCATCAAAGGAGCAGCGGGTGGACCTTGGCATGTTTCAGAATATCTCTCGAGTTCCATCTATTACTCGCTCTCTCTAATACATGTAGGCAATACATAATATATGTTTATCCCGATGCGGGAATCGAAATCGGGTCCATTCATTCTGAAAGGGTTAGCTGCGCCACTGAGCCGAATAATCTTGATTAATTAAAAATGCATTGTTAATAATTAATTGTCACCTTAAAACGAACAGCTGTAACCGTTTCTAGTACCAACGTAACTTCATTAAATTTTTATCATGTAATAAATTATTTTCAAGAATGGCCGCTAGCGAAGCTTGTGGAAGCCAATTATCATGCCTAATTATGTTATTCCGACCCAAAAACAGTAAAACAAATTTATTGTTGTAATTGAATAAGTTAATTTAATTTTAATGAAGTAAAAGTTGTGTCCAAACACTTTTGCATAATTCCCGCAAAGGGTTCTGAACAAATTTAAGCTTTTATTTTAAACATCATTATGAGGAGCCTTTATAGGTCTGAAATATTAGATCTTTTCTGTTGTTATTGCTCTATGTTTTTGATATGTTGTATTATTAGCTAAGGTATTTCTAATAGGTTACATATGATATGGGTGGTGTGCGGTAGGTTGATAATATTTTTAAAATCTAAATTAATTGCTCATTCCGAAATACTTGCTGATACAATATTATCTGCTACATACACATATTTGCTTTTCCCCTGTACATAATAGGGCCTCAACATTTCTATTTTTGAGTGTGACACGAGCAAATAGCAGAAAGGAAGTTGTGTTTTATTTCATTTTTATAATCTCATATTAGCATCAGTTATATTGTTTAATTGTAGTGGCGTATTAGACAATATAGTTCGATTACGGTGTATAAGTAAAGTGATATGAAATGAATGCGTGTATCGTGACTTTTTAAGTTGACTGAAAAAGTCCATAGAAGTTTTGGTAAAATGGCCACCATTTTATCAAGACGTAACGTAACAAGCTGACTAGTTACATTTCAAAAGATTTGATATTATTGTATTTTCCTTGACACTGGTATAATAGATATAACTAATTGCCATCAAATAAAAGTTTATCTAAAAAGGTTTTATGTATTTATATTAATTAATTAAATAATTTAAATACATAAAATATAATAGTAATCACTACAGTATTTACTGATGTTTGATATAGCAGCATCTACCTGAGAACAAAAACCAATCTGTAATCCTTAAGCCGCTCGTCAAACAATTAGGCAATACACCTCAATGAGGGAAGGCAATATCCAGCAATGGTCTGTTACTGCATTAATATCAATCATATCATCCATGATTACGAAATATGAATAAATAAACATACAGTGTTAATGAAACGCACCTTGTACATGTAGAGTTATAAAATGCCATGTTACAAAAAACCATTGGTAGATAGTGTTCCCAGTATAAATCGACAAGATAATAAACTAAAATTTAAAACGGAAGTGGCATATTAACTAAACGTAAGTATTCGTATGAAGTCACGTTTGTTGAAATACAACAAACAGTCGTTGTAGTAGACGGTTGCTGGAGTGGAGACCGCGTCAAACGTAGTGTGGAAAAATCACCGGTCACAAGGAACGACGATCTGTTATGATAATATGTAGCTGTAGTTTGGGAAATTTAAATCCAATTAACATTATATGTTGCCTAAAAGTGGCGGGATCGTTTTACGGTACTAATGATTTCTTGACTGTCTGCTTAAGGAGTTGTCAAAAGGTTTTAATAGAAACTCTTTCTTGTACGTCACGTATTCTAAATAAAAGAACAAGTAATCGAACAATACCTTTCTACCGTTAGAACAAATGCTGGTGTGAATTTTTTTGTTTTAATGTATAAAAAAACAAATACTGTTTTGTTATATAGCGTATATACAAGTACATTTATCGATGTAGCAATGTCGATTTCCTTTGTTACAAGGCCAGTGTTTTCAATTTCCTATGCGTCTCCACCCTTGCTTTCTTTCGAATTTCTTTCTTATAAGTTCTTATTCTTTGTCTTTCTATTTTCCTTCTCCCTTTATTTTTTCCCTTCATGATACATAAAGTTGTTATGAAGTACTAAATACCCAATCAATGGCACGTTCTATTCTCAATATGGTCTACTATATTCCATTTCTATTTATTCTTTCTAGTGAAAGTTGTGGCGGTTTCAGGTCTTCGTTAACCGATGTTTTCGACAAATTCTCGGAATCTTCCGGCCCAATAAATATCCAACGAATGCCTATTGAATCTTTGTCACGAACCGTTGATTGGACTTTAAATTTTGCGCGGCAAATGGACTTAGATAGGCCATACTCTCCGCAGGAACCCCGAGCACATTCTCAGACAGGCGCTGGATTGGAGTCCTCAAGGGAAACGGAAGCAAGGCCGACCCAAACACACCTGGAAGCGCTCCGTAGCGGCAGAGATGAAATCCATCGGGTTGACGTGGCCTGAATTGAAGCACGTGGCTCATACCGATCCCAATGGAGAAGCACTGTGGACGCCCTCTGCCCCATTTCGGGGACATAAGACCATAAAAAAGAAAAAAGTGTAAGTTGAATTTTGTGCTTTCCAAGAGACTCCATTCGACGCTAACACCACATCTCGAATGCCCGCGATACTTTTTGGTCTCTTTGTATCCAAATTCTAGAAGCGTAGAGAACTATGCCTATGCTATTGATATTTATAAACTGTATTCAGATGTACATATATACTCGTATATAGCTTTTAAATACCATTATGAAAGTATAAAATATAATTTTGATTTGCATACGCCACAAGTTATCTCCCTCTTGTGTGAAATACATCTAAAAATTACATTTAGTTTCGAAACACTGTAATAGATTTAATTTGTGTACAAGAATTTATATCATAGAAAGTTTAAATTTCGTCTAGCCATTTTGATATAGGTACTGGGGGATTTCAATACACTTGTTTGACTTATAAGTCGTATTTAGCCACAAAGCTAAATGTTCTAAGTTTAAACTCTAAATTAAAAAAATATATTACTAATAAGTTTTAATATGTAATGAGTAATGAATTATTTTAGAAAATAATGTATATTAGACTTCCTCAAAATTGAGGGGGCCAATCCAAACTATTTTCTTTTACTTCATTCTAGAAGAAAATATGTTTGTATAATAATGGACGCTAACGATGTCTATGGCATATTTGCCTCGTCTACGGTACTATCCAATGTGTAATTTGTGATTGTCCAAAATGTATTACATAATATTATATTATATTTGTTCAATTTAGTAACAAGCAAGTTTGGATGATAAAGAAATAAATAATAATTTAGTAGAATAATAAAAATTCAAAAGTATATATGTTAATAATAAACTAAAACGATTTAATAACTGAATACTTCCCCTAGATATTTTTAAGAACAAGAATACAAACAAGTGAATAATAAGAAGTATAGATAGAATAATGGAAATCAATAACAAGCGTTTATTAGAGGCTTCCAGGCATTGCAGAGGCGATACCTATAGGCTATAGTTTTTTGAAGGTTCCTCGTATCCGTTTTGGAAATATCATTGAAAATAGTAAGTAGTTACAGAGTGGTGGTGCATAGAAAGTAGTCTCGGAAAAAATACTCCGTGCTTGATCTACACTCATTCAGATACTAGAGATGAAACTTTTAGGCTAGGCTATTAGGATGAAACATTTCATAAACATTTAATTCTTGAAAAGAAAAAGAATGTAGCCAATCACAACGATTCAATGAATATAGTCTATTACGTAGATATTGCGTCGTTTTCATTCACCGCAGAGAACGTGACGAATCTCATAATTAATAAATTCAATATGCATACTCTAATACTAATATTAAACGGGAATTAAGCATTGACGCGTAACGATGGAGAGAAAATCTTAACCTCCTGCTGTCACCCTACCGTGAAGGAACAACCAATCAGCCGGTTTGTACAGTCTACGCATACAGATGAACTCAAACTTCAATTTGCGGGTAGAATACACTTTATTTGAAAGGGCCAAGAGATAAAATTTTATAGCAAGATGACACACATTTCGATTATATATAGATTAAGTTCGCGCGGAGGAAACTTTGTGGATTAAGAGTTTTAAAGCGAATTTTAGAACAAAAGCTAGTGACATTTTACATGAATGTTAAAATAATGAGACTTCAAAATATTAAAATAAATGTATCTTATTTTCGTACTCTTATGAACCTCTATTAAAATATCGTAAGCGTGCCGATCGTCCCGGGATCGGGCTCCCCCGGGGACTATGGTGCCTTACCTCAGCATGCAGGGCTCTGCTGGGGCTGACCTCCATATCCTCCCTTGCGGCTCGTGGGATTCACTAAAGACGAATTTAATATACCTAATATAAATATAAATATATAAAAAAAAAAATTAAAATATCATTTATAACTATTGTCAGTCTTTTAATGAGAGATCAATGGTGAAAGATTTCCCATAGTTATATTGATAGAAAACATAGAAGAGATTAATATTAGATGATATACAATGACTTGTCTTATTCTAAACTAGAACTATTTGTAACTACGAACTGATGATCGCAACTCTACATGGTTTAGTCATCATTCTGCTATCCGTCACGATACTCATTATTAAAAGAAAAAACTAATAACAGAAATACTTGCTGTAGTTCCTGGGATGAAAAAAGGCTCTTCGTATGTCGCAGAAACTCATTTCTTTCCGTACGTCGTACTAAAGCGACTTACGAGCAAATACTAATTGATGGCAACAGCATCCTTAGACAACTATTCGATCTTCAATCAGCCCATCAATTATGGGATTACAGCAACATCCCTCAACTTTGAGGAAGATCAATGTCCAGCCAGTTGTATCGATGATATGTGAGAGGTAGCAGAAGTACATCTCATCAATGTCATCTCGCGAAAAAAAAAAATTCTTGAGATTAGGGTGTATACAATTCACACGATGATGTCGTGTGAATTGTATACACCCTAATCTCAAGAATTTTTTTTAAATGTTAAGTGACAATTTACAGGCGAAGTTGGATGGAGCAAAGTAGAAAGTAAAGAGTCTCACTAGGTACGCCCGTGGTGAGACCTTCCGATTCGGTCATTATTCAAATTTGGAATATAAATAAGTACATACATATACAATATATACATACATACATAGACATAATAAAATTGATGCTACTGCCCTGCTAAAAACATGTCGATTTGGTTCTTACTGAGTAATTTTATCCATTTTTTACTTTTCGTTTTTTATTTCTATACGTATGCCCAGAGATGATTTCGGGAATATATTATATATCTTTGGGCCAATGTAATAAAAAGGAGCGGCTACCTAATGTGGTTCTTATTTTCATCGTAGTTAGTTTCCTATAGGATTACAGACATTTTTTTTAAAAAGACTTGAAATGAAATGAATGAAAAAATCTTTGAAATGAAAAACAGTGACAGCTCTATATTATCTAATCTATGACGTGCCATCCCTCGAGATTTCGCATTACGTGGGGTGCGTAGTTTGGCGGGGGCAATCGTTCTTTTAATGGCTCATGCCTTCAATGGTAATATTACGAGTGAGCATTGTTCCGACGGTGAAGACAATGCTTTATCTAGTCCCGTCTGGATTGGGGTTGGACAATTCTTGTTTACTGTTTCGATTGTATGGCAGGCCGAATTACTTTTTGTGGTTGTTTATGCATTTTGAAATATATTAGACTTGTATCGTAAATGTAATATCTATTAATTAATACAGGTATTTTAAGATAATCTTTGGATGATTTTTTTTTTGAAAAGGTTAGCAAACGAGCGGATAGGTTACCTGATGGTAAGAAATAACTGCAGATATGTTGCCAACATTTAGGTGACATGTTCATAATACAAGTGGAAGAGGAAGTAAAGAACGACAAAAGTATTAGGGCCTCAGGATCCTTCACTCGACAGTGTACGAAACGCGGTCATGGAAATATACGATATGCATAAAAACAATACTGAGTGTTTTTTATGACATGGAAATGCTAAATATCAGTTTCGAAGAAAACAGAATAACAATAGTTTTGAAAATCACAAAAAAGTGTTATACATACATATTAGCACACCTGTTTCCCGCAGGAGTAGTCCACAGATCTCCATCTACTACGATCTCGGCACACTTTCCTAAGAGAAGCTACTAACGGAGAGCCTTTTCAAAAATTCTCTTGGTCTCAATAATTTATTTATTTAGTATTTTCAAAATATATCTAATTTAACTCCTAACCGTCCTCTTAGGCTTCCTTAGAGTTATTTTACATCTGTATAGCTTTATTGGAATTCAGAAAATATATACATATATAGGAAATTTATTTGACACTATTATCAATATTTCGGTATGTATGTATGTTGTATATGTATGTTGTATGTAACTGTAATTAAAGACATTAGTAAGCTTAATACTACTCCATGTTTTTATACAAATTTACAAAGTGTTCCAAAAACGCTAGGATATTTCTCATCTGCCGTAGATACAGCACGGAACAATTAATTGTTCCATCCAAAAATGATGAATGGGCAACCCCATTTATCATTTATAGCTTTTATTGTCAAATTAAAATGTAAAATGTATCTTTTTCTAAAAGTACACAAAATTCGCAAAGCTAAATCTAATTTTTGAATTTTGCATGTAAACAGGGCGGGCAGCCTTAAAGCCTCCGACACGGGTTCACGCTCGCAGGCTCGTAACAGTCCTTTCCGGTCGCCATATTTCAACAGTTAACTACGCATGTGTGTGTGTATATTCGTTCGAATTCGCTTCCGGTCTATGTTACCTTATAACTCATTCACTTAAATACGGTCACCTAAAGTTGTGCTAGAAATTCAAACGGTCAATCGAATCGAAGTTCAATAATTTAATTAAAACAATAATTGTTAATCCGCGAAGGGAGCGAAGTCAACGACAAAGTCTTCGTTAACAAACTAAAGTGGCAATGGGCGATTCATTTCTGTCGGAGAACCGACTCCCAAATTTATCTTTACAAATAATATGTTATAGTGTAAATGATTTAATTTTTTTAAAAGTTAAATGTGTTAATTTTTATGTATATAAGAGTGTAATTGAACATTTATGTTTGTCAGAGAAAACTTTCATCGCCACTATATGGATGAATGACTATTCAGTAAGGTGGTTTTTCCTGAAACTTTTATCTACGCACCATTACTCCGCGGAACCAGCTAACTCCAGCGGTGTTTCCGAATTGATACGGCATTGGAACCTTCAAAAAAGTCTAGCCTTGAAGCCTAGACGTTTCTCAAAGACTGGCAACGCTTCTGCAATATCTACGGGTGGCAATAATTGCTTTCCATCAGGTAAAAATTTATTAATTCAAATAACATTTTGTAAACTTGTCCGAAGTCTCAGTCTCTAAATGTAGCTGAACTTGTATTTCAATGTTTCATTAATTTAATTAAATATCTGAATACCAGTCGTTTGGTAATTTGTCTTTTACATTACACAATATTATGCCGCCTTGAGTTAACTGGTTGCTAGTATTGTCATTGCTTCTAGAAATTTAAAACTCTGCATTAGCTTCAAAAATTACAAAACAAGCCCGCGGATATATATTTCTCGTCAGGCTCGTGGCAAGTGATTTACGTGCGAAAGCCACAAGCTTAAAATGAAAATATGGGTGTTGCCAACACGTATGATGTGTTGTAATGCTTATCTAACCGGTACTCCGTGGAGAGCATAAGTTATCTTCAGCGTAACGACTTCTTGAGGAGGAAGCACATTTTCACTTTTAGTGACGTGGCGATGAGCGTATGTAAATTACGTTTTTAGTGATGTTCAGTCGATACATAAATGTCATTTAGTTTTGTTTCATTTGAGGTCAACTAGCCTACTTGTAAGTCAGTGCCATTCCGTGGCGGTGGTGGGTTTATATTCGTGCCTCCAGAAATTATCTGGATCTTGGTCAGCAGTAGTACGTAAATGGGCTGTGAAAAAAAGTAATAGCGTCTTAATTGAGTAATAAAAACCAATCTGCGATCCCTAATCCAAAAAATTAGTAATTTCAGAACAACCCTTAAATTTTGAAAAGACGCCAATATCTAACAGATGATTGCTAGAGCTGTTTAGATATTTATGATAATAACAAACTCAGTAAGAGTCCACTACCTAATGAAAACTTCAATATTAAGTTTAAAAATAATTCAACAGTATACAAAAAGCGACGTTTTAATGAAAGGAAGAAAATAAATGTAAAATTAATATTACAATAGCCAGCAAAACAGAGCAAGGATCAGAGATTATTTATGATATCTTTTTCATATTGTTTTAAAAATCATAAAGCTTGTTTAGGACTTTTCCCGCCAACTTACATCAGTGTTGTTTGTTAAGTTGTGTTTTTAATTTCATAGTCTTATATTGTTATCAGTTATATTGTTTAATTATGGTGGCGTATTATACAATATACTTCGATTAAGGATACGCATGAATTTCATATCACTTCACTTGTATAAATCCATGCGTGTATCGTGACTTTGTAAGTTGAATGAAAAAGACCAAAGAAGGTTTTGGTAAAATAGCCACCATTTTATCAAGACATAACAACTATAACGTCGATTATTCACATTTCAAAAGATTTAATATTTTCGTATTTTACTTGAAACTAGCGTAATAGTTATAACTAATTGCCATTAAAAAAAGCTTGTAAATATTTTATTTTATAAGTTATTAAATAATTTTGGTCCACCACAATACAGACAAACGTAGATTGTGGGGATCAGTTCTACCTTTCATTGGAATTCCATTAAGAATCATTTTTCCTAGCACAAGTAATATGTACTTTAGACAACTTAAAAATAATTCTAGTTAAGTTAATGGGATTCCATGTCTTCATAAAAAATTAGATTTGTCTACAAAAGTAATTCTTACAATGTCGTTTTAGCGAACACCACAACGTATAGCGACGACACAATAATACCGACATTTACCAAGCGTTGTGGTTTCGTTATAATTTGTTAGTGGTTTTAATAGAGCTTTCTGTACCAACCATATTAAAATGTATTGTACCTTAAACCCGCCAAAAATGTTAAAGTGAAAAAAAATTTAACAGTACATTTGTTTTCTATTATAAATATAAATTTTCTTTTTTGGCTTATTTTTCTTTACAGTATGAATGGACTGATGAAGAAATAGTTGAGTTGCTATTGACTCTAATTTTACGAGGGTATATTACAATTGTTGCTTCGCTTTGCTTGTAAGTTATTTTACAAGCATTAAAGAATAAGAAACTATAGTTTTTAAGAAAGACCGGGTCAAGAGTACCCTTAACCGGCGGGCTTGCATGAGTAATGAGTAATGAATGAGGAAACAAGGAAAGTATGCAGAGATCGTAGCAGATGGATATATGTGGTCCCTATCTACCCCTATGGGAGACAGGCGTGACGATATGTATGTAAATTCCATTGAACCTTTTCATATAAAACTCACATTTAAACACTGTTTCGTCCTGTAGGTAAATATAACGTGTTTATTAATGGAGTCAGGCGTTACTATGCGGAAATCTATCACTATGTGGAGAGTCAAAAGTTTTACTTAGCAAAGATCCGCGACAAGCAAAACAATAACAGAAAACTAGTAATGTGTGTTTTTCTGCTGGATGAGTGGATTTATTTGGAACCTAAACCAAAACACTTACCGAAAATCGGCTATCAATTCTCCACCCACCAACCACTATACACAACCCCGGATTCGGAAACGGAACAACGTCGGATATGAAAACAAAACTGTTATATATTATTACTAGCTTTTGCCCGCGGCTTCGCTCGCATGGAATTTGGTATGCCACATTAATTTTCGTGACAGATCATTTTAAATAAATATATTTTTTGTACTTAATAGTAAAATTATATTACGACGAAAATTACATAAAATCATTACACATTGTAGCCTATATGCTATTCCGATGTATAACCTATATTACTGTAAAATTTCATCCAAATCCGTCCAGTATTTTTTTCGTGTAAGAGTAACAAACATGCATCCATACTCACAAACTTTCGCATTTATAATATTAGTAGGACTAAGTTAAAATTTTATAAACACTTAGTATGCGTATGTAATATTATATTATGATGCTGTGTTGAATTAAAAATATATTATACTATAAAAGTAATAAAGAAATAAAAGAAATCACACGAAAATATGCATTGAAATAAAGCACACCGACGAAATATAGTAGCAGCTATCTCTCTTAATGTTATGGTAATGTGAGGATCAATCTCATCTAGGTTCCTGAAAGACGTCTGAAGTCTAGACTTTGTGTCAGACGATCTGACGGTTACAAATAGAGCCTCGAATTGTACTGACTGAAGTGACTGGGGACGGATTACATTACGCTCTAACTTTATCAGTCCTGAGCTAAGCCGAATTGAGATTTCAACTGACTTGAGATTTCTACTGACAAATTTCTTTTGTATTATTTTCTTTTAAAATCATACCGCGTTTTGCAAACCTAACCCAACCCAGAAACAGGTTAAAATAAAGATCCAAAGAAACAAAATCGATTTATATTCTCATATATTAAACACTCATATCATTATCTCGACAAGAAGTATTGTTTTATGATAGGTTATACTAAATCACAACTATGAAAAAAATCAGGTAAAAAGTAGAACTAATTAACACGTTTTGTGCCGCGTGTACTATAGATGGTACACAATTACTTAAGGATTGATGATGTAATGAATATGGTGTGATAAAATAACACTTTTTAGTCAAAACATAAAATGGCCTGAGCGGCAAGTCATACAAAAACGACAGTGCATGGAACGTGTTAAAATATCTAAACCCTTTGAATCATATTTAAAATGACATATAACATAACGTAACAGGATTACTGTTAGTAAAAAAAATGATTTACTATTTCATACATATTGTCACACCAGTCTCTTGTAAGGGTAGGTAGAGACCACAGATCTCCATCCGCTACGATCCCGGCACACCTTCCTTGTTTCCTTCACCTTATCCATCTTTTCGTCCATCTTTCCTCTCACATTCATCGTAGCGAAATGGTACTCTGTTAGTCGCTTCTTGCCCTCGTGGGAATCAGGATGTGACGTGTGGGTGGCGAACCACCTCGCTGTGATTTTTAACAAATTAGTTTTAATAAAATCGATTTGTCATTGTGTTTTCCTCGAGCCGCAAATGAGGATGGAGGTCAGCCCCAGTAGAGCCACGCATTCTGAGGTAAGTCACTATAGAACCCGGGGGAGGCCGATCCCAGGACGGTCGGCACGACAGACCGTGGATTGACGGAGAGGAAAGGAAAAGGACAGAGAAGAGAGGAAAGGGCAGGGGAAAGGCAAGATGGATTTAGACAGGATTCTATTTCAAATTGTAAAAAAATTTACTCACATTCAGTGTTTGTGGGTTTTCCTTTCTTCACAACACAGTCCAACGTAACTATATTTCATACTTTATTAAATGAATACTTTGCTGGGCATTACCAGGTTTACTTTAAGTACATCTTATGCGCCAAAACAGGAAGATTCGTGTAAAAACCCTTCATTTAATAGTGAACTCTCTTCTTGAAGCCGTAACAGGGAGGAAGCTCTTCGTTAAAGCCTTAACAAAAGCAAAAGGCTGGGTGTTTAAAAAGAGAAGACAATGCCCAATTAAACCGGTCCCATTTGTAAGGGTATTTTAACACCTGCTCGGATGTCGGCCAGTTCGAATGCAAGTACGTTTTACTGCACTCATGTATACTGAACGATTAGTTGCGATAACCATACGGTGTATGTAATGACCACCTTTCAATCAAGCAGGTGTTCTAGCACCTTTTGTTCCTATCTGGATATTTCGTATCCGATTCTTACATATTCAAAATTCTGGTATTTCACTGAGATGTCTTACGGCGATTTTTCTGTAACAATCTAGATGCTTAGCAAAGTAAATTGCTTTCCTATGGTTTATATTATCATCAAAGGCGCTACACTCGCGAGTGAGCCCTCGTCCTGATCCAGAACATCCCCCCAGTCCGATTTATTCCTCGCCCTCTCCCTCAAATCCATCACGAGGACAGTTTTAACGGTTTATAGTATATCCATATAAATACGTTCGCTCATCTTGTATCAACTATTTTTAACATTCGATCAATAACAAGTCTAACACTAGAAGAATAAGAAGCCGTTTAAAAAAATCTGACGTGATAGGAAGTAGACACAAGGAAGGTTGTTGTCTTCTTCTGTAAAATGAAAGGCCTATGATAAATTATTTATATAGATCTTTTCGATTCTTATCCTCATATTTAAGAGTTGGGTTTTTCAGTGGAGTTTTCGCCATCCTATTCTATCCACCGCCAATTTCTTTACCTTTTGATACGAAATACTAATCACTTCCTCCTTTATTTGGTCCATGAATGCTCTTCGTTGCCTCTCTCATCCTCTCAATACTTCTATTTTTCCTTCAATTATGTTTTCGTATAAACATGTATTATATCATACGGTCAATAATCTTTCCTCGATCCTCGATCGTATGGCACCAATGTTGTGGGTTGAATCATTTGTGCACAAGTGGTTCCATTATCACAACGAATACAGAAAAGTACTTTGATATTAAAACTTTCTTCAGTATTTAATGTACTGAAATTCATCAAACTTAATTTATCCTTTGCAATCTATCAAAGCCAAAACGAAGCAATAAACCGGCATAACGTAGTCATAATTCTTATCGTTCGAATTACCTCCGCTTTGTGCCTCTCACACAGTTCAACGACCCCTACCCCACAGTGGGGGTGACACGCCATTGTTTGAGGATTCCGATATTTGTAAGGTGTTAAATTTATGTCAAGTGACGTTCTTACGCAGCCTCACTCGGTTGTTGTATCAAATTAGCATTCGTTGTTTGGATTGTGCGAAAGTGACTTGCTCGGAAAAAATATTATATATAAAATATATATTAACATTTTTATTTGAAAAATCAAAATGTTTTTTATTTTTACAGGAATTGTAAATGACAATTTTCAGTCGCACAGTGGTGGAAAGAGAAATCTTTCAAGACTCTAATGGAAAGGAACGAAATAAATGAAAGTCCAATAGAAGGAAGGAAAGAAAGAGGAAAGTAGTTGAGCCTTCGGAAACCTGCACTCGTCGTGTAATACGCTGTAATATAGAAATAAATAACTACCATTTAACGCAGATTTTCTGTGAGGGTATGGAACTTCCTCAATGGAACCGACCTTTGCGCCTCTACCCCGATTTTTCGTTTGTAAGCATTCAGTTTTTGCCAGCCACCCCGCACAGATCGTTGTTCCATCTGGCCGGGGAGCCAAATAATGTTTACTAAGACGCGATCTTCACTCCAACACTCGTCTACTCCAACGATTTACGGTTCTCTGACTAATATAACCAGCCCTTTGCCACTTTAGTTTGTTAATTCGGAGAGCCATATTACTGACTGGTTGTATGGCAGATTTCTTTGAGAAATTAGAAGCATAACCCTCTTCATAATTTTCTGAGCGCCTCTGAACTTTTGAGATAGACTGTTAGTGTCCACATTTTGTTACTGTAAGAGGCACAAGCGGTCGAAGAGATCCAAAGACGTCAGTCTTATATGAGGCATGAACAACGAAAACATAACTACAGTAAGATCCAAATAACAACATAAATTTAAATAACAAATTGTCGCTGTCAACTTTATACGTTCTTTCAATCCAATTGTAAAACACGCCAAACAAAATAATCGCGAAGGGAGAAGTCTTGATACTTGAATAAGCTCTGATTCTTAATATATGCAAATGATCGACACACGACCTCATCTTGATCTACGCATCGCTCGTCCTAACAAGCCCTTTGATACAAGTTAGTGAACATAAAAAGTAATTGTTCGTTCGGAGTTTCCATAAATTTTATTCCGTCGGTTGTAATGTGATTATAAATTGGCAATCTTTCGTTAAATTAACATTGACTTCAGAGATGATGGATTAAAAAACTTCTAAAGAGTTTTTAGTTTAAGTATAGATAAAGTAACGTCACTATTTATTGATAATTTATAATGATTTTTGACGAAAATCTAGAGTTGTATTTTTATAGTTAGAAGAATTTCGTATTTTGGGAAATGAGGGGTAAAAAATTTTGTTGTTTTTAAAGATACTGTTAAATATTAAGTTTTGTTGCAATTTTCCAATCTCGCCTATGAAAAAAATCTAAAGAAGCTTACACAACATAATATCAAAGTCTTGAATCAAGATAGATAACTTCATTCAAAAGTTTGATATTTAGGCTCCAACGGAAAATACGTACGTACTAGACAAATCATAACTATGCTGAAGTTTTTATTTTATCAAACAAGTTGGAATAGAAAACTCAATTCAGTATCACAGGCCAATTGATACTCTAAAACATATGAGGAATAATAATTTTCGCGTAATAAATATAAAGATATCTATTTACATATACCTATACCAAGAGGAAGGTCGACGCAGCTCGAACTAAATCTAGAAATATTTGCAACGTACCAAGAGAAGCGCCGACGTAGCACGGCCTAAATTCGTTACAGTTGCAACATACGTACTAAAGAAGACGTATGTATAGATAAATCATAACTAAAATAAAATATTGGCAATTCTTTACAAATTGCAACATACCAAAGAAGATCAAAACTTCGTCCCAGAGTGGCCTAAATTAGATAAAATTGCAATATATCAAAGAATACAAAACGCCGACGTAGCTCAATCTGAATTCGTTAGAATTGCAAAAAAACCAATGAAGACCTCATGCCAGTGGTGGCACACCGTAGCAGTCGAACAATACAGAATAGTTACTAGAATAATGAGGTGATTTATCTATAATAACTATTTATGTAATTTTTATCTTGAAATAAATTTCCTGGGGCGCCCCAGGTACCGCTGGAGAGACATGATCGAAGATGACTTGCGCAAACTTCAAGTCTGCAACTGGCAGGAGGTGGTGCAGGACAGGGTACGGTGGCGTAAGATCTGTTCGGAGGTCAAGATCCATTTTGGGTCGCTGCGCCAACAAAGTTAGTTTTTTTATAATTTTTTATTTTTTTATATTTTCACGCCTATCCTCCGCAGGGGTTGGCAGAGACCACAGAGCTCCATCCGCTGCCATTCCATCGCAGCGAAACGGCTCGTCATTGGTCGCTTTTCGCCCTCGTGAGAATCAGGACGTGACGGGTGGCGAACCACGTCGCCGTCATTTTTTCGACAAATTAGGTATATTAAATTCGTCTTAGTGAATCCCACGAGCCACGAGGGAGGATGGAGGTCAGCCCCAGCAGAGCCCTGCATGCTGAGGTAAGGCACCATAGTCCCCGGGGAGCCCGACCCCGGGACGATCGGCACGCTTTCGACTAGGCTCGCCCCTAGCCACGCATCCATTGGCACGGCAGACCAATTAGATTGGCGGAGAGGAAGGGAAAGGATAGAGAAGAAAGGAAGGGGCAGGAAAGGAAATGCGGATTGGAGGGGTTACCAGACGCGGAATAAACATTTATAAATCCACATAAATATTTATTCCGATGCGGGAATCGAACCCGCGACCATTGACTCCGCGGGCGGAGGGCCCCGCCACTGAGCCAATCGGTCGTCTTATAAATAGTTTTATAAGCAAAGATAATTAATTATCTTCAAAACAACAAATTCATAAACCTAATATCCGATTTCAAATCCAAAACCGCCCTCTGAAATCTCTATCACAATGAACAGACGAAACGTTTATTACAACACTAATTAGGATTCCTCAGTCAATGCAATTATCGATGCTGTGAGAATCGGAATACGCATTCCGCCATTTTGGACGGTGACAAATATTTTGCTAAATACCAACACTGCAGTCGCAGCGTTGCGCAATTCAATATGCCAGGATTCGCAGCATATTCCACGGAATTTGTGGTCGAGGATGGCCTCATTCGCTTTTCGCTTACATTATTCGCAAAGATCAAACATTGTTTCTAATATTAACAGAAATTGGATATTTCATTAACTGTAGATGCAATTGCTGACCATTATTCCATGGTTCAGGATTTTTATGGGTGAAGGCAAACGAACAGGCGTGTCTCCCGATGGGAAGCAATCAATGCCGCCCATATCCACAGTACCATAGGCATTGCAGAAGCGTTGCCAACCTGTAAGATAAATGTACAGGTTTGTTTTTCGAAAGTTCAATTATCCTATCGGTTCGAAAACACTCCTAGAAGTGTGCGTGGTAGGAAACCAAAGGATCATTTAAAGAATTTTACTTATAAATTGGATATTATTAATATAAACATAATAAAACCAGCGTAGTAGATCAAAAGAAACCTTGTCATATCCCATACACTTCGTTTACCAAGACGCGGTTTTCCACACCACTTCGACTGAAGAATGAATAAAATTGAGAAGAATAAAAGATAATGTGATATTGAGCTGGCATATACATATAAGTACATACACGTATAAGTAACTACGGGAGCAATTCAATCACAAATACGGGCCGTAATAAAATAGCATGCTATTACCTAACTTACCTCCTCCATAACTGTTCTGGGCTACCGCATTACAATAGTCGATCCATAGGTTAACGTCAGAGGAAATTTGCCTTAGATATGCGTAATTGTTCCCTCGGGCCTGGATAGCTACACAGCATATGATTATCGACCCTAAGAGGCCACTGCCAGAATCAATACTGGCTCTTTATATTGCTTTGAATAGATCTATTGATGTGATTCGATGTTATGAAGAGGCCGCTATTGAAGTATGTATTTTCAAACCACATTTCAAATTGGATATTTGCCTAAGAGTATAAATTTGGCGATCAAAAACAAGCCTACACATACCTAAAAGGCCGGCAACGCTTCCATGACTCCTGCGGTGTCGCGGTTGTCTATGGCGGCTGATTGCTTTCCATCAGGCGACACACTTGCTCGTTTGCCCTCCTATCCCATAAAAAAAATCATGTTGGTACAAACATCAAGAATTGATGATGAAATTAAATACAACCATTATCACCATATAATCATTCACCATGATCATAAATAATGGTTGTATTTAACGTGCTAATGAAGATGGAAAGTCAAAATTACTTTTCTAAGATACGCGGACACATATCAAAAAATAATATATTACCATACTTTACGTATGTCTTTCAGAGTCTACTGAGCCTGAAGACATCTCGTGTCGTGGCGAAACGCGTTTTGGAGTGTGATATGGTGTTTGACGTTGTCAATGTTAGTGACCATGGCGCGGTGTAGGAGGATTAGTTGAGAGCCTTTTAATGGCGAGTTATTCTCCATACATTTCTCCACAAACACTTCATTATTATTTTTCTGATTGCGATCGCGGATCTTAGCAAAGGAAGTTTAAATGTCGATCTTTATAATGGCTTTCTGCAAAGTAACTCTTAACTCCATAAATTGTGCTAATAAAGCTCCGGTACGGAAAATTTTTTAACATTCGGAGAATAGCTAACCTTGCAACACGTTTGCTCGTTTGCCCTCCTAACCAATAAAAAAAGATGATCTATTTCTGATTAGCAGTTTCCTTACTCGGTATTGTTCAGTGGCTTAAATCATTATTTCTCTTACTCCCCTAATTTCTTATTTTCTCATATTCCTTTATAAAATAAAACTTATTTTAACAATGACACGAGCACATCTATATAATATACTAAAAACAACTTAGCAGACTTCGCACTATATTACGCAGGTAAAACAATAACGGAATAATTCTAAAAATGTATTATCCCAAAACGCGATACGAGGCGTGAGCAATTTTCGCTAGAAAAAACAAAGTCATTTCTTTCTACTTAAGTCGATTTCACCTTCACCTTCGATAGGTTAAAGCCGTCGCATTAATAAGTTAATTTTATTTCTGTTCACGATGAACTTGCGTGTTCGTATAGCGAGTAATTAGTTTATTTATTATCTTGGCTAAGTAACAAAGAGAAATTACTGATTGAAAATATTTGTACCATTATTTCGAGATAAAGCATTAGCAGGGAAATTAAATAAATTAAACTCTAGATGTAGCCACCCACATATATTTAGTTCGATCCGAGGCTCGAATCCGCGACTATTAACTCAGCAGGCGTCAGTCCCGCCACTGAGCAATAATATTCTATTTTTCGTCTATTTTGCAAATACAAAAAAAAATATTTTCACTGGTAACGGCTGGTTTCCGTATGTATCTATCATAAAGTAATCAATAGCCCGAAGGAATTGATAGCCCTGTCGATTGGCGGCGACGAGGCGGTATCTTTGATGTTGACAGGGCTGGCGACATTTAGAATCTGTGGAACTGATTTTCGATAAGGTCAACTGTGATCAAAAAAACTAATTTGCATCTCATTTAGTAGACATTGGATATGTTTTGATAAGGACTGATTTAAATGGGTACTTACTGGTATTAGTTCTGTGATTAATTTGAATTCTTTTGATTTCACTACTATGAGTGCAAATATAAAATATTTAAATCCTATACTTTTATTAGATGAAATGTTTATAAATGAACTACTACAATTTTTTTATTACTATAACATTTCAAAGATAAGATGGAAAGAGGGAGAATGAGGATGCCAAGTTAGAATTACCGTCCTCATAGTTTATAGAACGAAATCAAGGAAGTAGTAAATACATTATTCTACTATTGTGGTACTTAGGGTTGAATACAGAATTAAATTTATTTTCTGCTGATAAAAATAGTCTGCGGGATTATTATGTTACAGTAAACCGAGTTAATATTTACATTACTTTCAAAAAGTAATTTATAAGCCTAACATGTGAAAGGATAAATATAAAACATATACTATTTGTATTCCATAGATTTTTTTATGGAATAGGAAGGTAAACGAGCAGGCGTATCAACTGATGGAAAGCAATCAACGCCGCTCATAGACATCCACAGCGTTATAGGCAGAGCGGAAGCGTTGCCGACCTTAAAAGAAAGTGTCATTATGGGAGTGGGAGGGGGAGGGGAGGGTGTTAGGCCTCCGGAACTCCGCCGCACACCGTACGAAGCGCGGTAGCTAAGCTACCACTCAGACGCCGGTTTTCTGCGGGAGTGTGGTACTTAAACCTACCTACCAAACTACCTACTAAATGGTTAGAAGCCTTTGTCGAAGGACAACCTGTCAATTGTAAACCAAATGTGAACAAAAAATATTTATTGTATTCAACAATAAAAGCTCATTTTATTTATTAGTACATAATAGTTTGATAGAAGAACAGTAAATAGAATAAATAAATATTCTACTGACAAATATAGCCATTAAAGTCACAGATATATAATATATATATATGGTGTAATGATTGCCTATTCCGAAAGATCGTCTTAAAAAACCATGAATCATGAAAAAGCCATTTTAAAAACGGTAACAATAGCTGGCGTCTTCTTCCATATAAAATGTGATATAAAATTGTATGTTTTTCACAATATTAAAACAATTGGCGTCCCATAACAATATAAATTATATATGTGAGGGAATTACGAAATGAGCAAATCATTATATTTACTGAATAGCTAATAGTAAACTTATAAAAAAAATTAACAAGCTTTACAATCCTATCTCGTGTTTTAGTAAAAGAACATCTACAACACTGAGTAAAGGACACGTACAATTATTATTATTATATTATTTTTTAATGAAATTAAATATAATTTTGATTATAATGTATATGTTGATAAAATAATTCGACTCGTTTATATACGTTCGTATATATCGTTAGTCTAACAATCAGAATATGTAACTCCAAGAAAATATTTGTTCACTTTTGATGCCATGTAATGGATAATCTTAAATCGCATTTGATGGAATAGTTTGTATTTACTTTAAAAATACCTCTATTTAAAATAAATTAAAGACTGTTTAATGGACTACGAAAGAAAATTAGTTTTTTGTAGTTTCTGTTAAATTCACTCATATGGATTCTGATAATTAAGCCGAATATATGTAATATTAATAACACGAATCCGTTTATAAATTATGAAAGATTAGATTAAATGTTTTAGACCATATAACTCTTCTGAAAGATAAGATTAATAGCATTTTTTATGACAATCACAGTGAAACATTAAATCCTAAACGCGCTGTGTGATTTATAACCGCAAACAAATAAAAAACAAAAGAAAATTTATAACATGTGAATACGTCCCATGCGACAATTAAAATAGTTTTTACTTGTTTCATTTTGAAATAACTCATGTTCAAGGGATGTCTATAGGGCTGCCACTTTTGTTAAATACACATTTTTTGATAATGTTGACAGCTAATGTAAGCAAAAAGAAAATGATAGGAAATACCTTAAAGTCGAGGTAAACAGGTAGTGCATGTGTGTGACGAAAAAACTTAACTTAATATTTCTAAATTAAAGTATAGACAATAACATAATAAGTTTAATTGGTGAGCATTGTTCTAACAATTAAGGCCACAGATTTGATTTTAGCATATTTCAGGTGAACCACATTTTCTTAGCACAAGCACCGAAGCTTATAGCTAGAAAATTATTAGCTTAGTTGAAATGGTTAATGATAAATTTAATTAATATTAAAACGTTGCCCATTTTAAATCAATTTTCGAATTTACATGAAATGTTTATAAATTTTACTTACCTTTTGTGTGCCTTGAATATTGATGTATTTATTTTAACAGCCCTGGTAAGTTGTGATTAAACAAATACAAAGCAACAACTAACACAATGCAATATTTTGACATAAGTTTAATTATGTACTCTTTTAAGTTACATCAAAGAACAATCAGCCTCCTGCAATCAGCTGACAAACAGCTGATTGCAGGACTGGGAGCGAAATCCGGACTCAACATAATCAAATTTTTGGGACCAGATTCCGGAATAATTGCGGGTTTTTGGCAGGACTGGCAACCCTAGACCGTCTGGTCTAGCTATTAAAAAACGTAGATTTTTATTTTTAGTTTATTCGACATCGCTCTTCTGTCTGTTCCGTTTAAATTAGCCGCGACGTTCACTGTTGGGGCACATAATTTACAATTCTCTCATTGATTTCTTTAGTTTAACAATTACCAACTTTATATCAAGCAGTTTTAAAGTTTAATTTTGATTCAGTGAATCCATAAACTTTCTTGCCCCGAGTTAGGGACAAAAAGTTCGACATATGTCTGTTTTTTACTTTTTACTTTGAGTCAATCTCAGAACTGCAGTCTATATTTTGCCAGAGATAATGAGGAGATCAAAAAGGGACGTTTGCAGACTGATTGTTTCTTATTGGGCTTCGATTTACATACAATTGAATTATTAAGATGGTTTTATTTTTGCTTATTTCAGTGACTTTAAATAAATATTAATTCTATAAATACGCGTACGCGAAATTGAATTACAGAAAAACAAATAGCACATTTACTGCCAATTATTATATAATAGATTTTAAAATATTTTTTGTTTTAAGTGACAGTATCATCCCCTGTAATGCTAGATATTCCAGAATGCTGCTTTTGAATTGGTAGAGCCACGCTACAGGCTAATACTTTGTCAAAAATGCGATATTATTTGTCCGTAGTATGAATGGGCTGGCTCGCCTGGAGAAGTACCACACTCCCGCAAGAAACCAGCATCTGAGTGACACCAGATGCAGACGCAGACGATGAGCGGCTGAGTCCGCCGGGAATCCTGGGCATGCACAATGACACTTTCCTTAAAGGCCGGCAACGCTTCTGCACTGCCTATGACACTGCGGATGTCTATGGGCAGCTATATCATTAAAAAAAACTCAAATAACACCGAAAAACACTTCACTCAATATACCATTGCAAAAATTGAACGTGTGACGTTTTGCTTCGACTACCAACTTGTTTACTCCGCCATTTGTGTTACCCTTGTTATCAATATCAAATAAATAAATATTCAAACCCTTACGTTTTGACTGGGATCTTCAGAAAACAACCCTACATATTTCTCAAAGATCAAAAAACGCTTCTACATTTGCCTATGGTGTTGTAGATGTACATATATGGGTGGTGTTGATTGCTTTCACGAATCAATACGTTTGCTTGCTCGTCTGCCTTCCTTTCCATAATTTCTTTTTACAAAAAAAATCTTATATGTATACGAAAAGCATGAAAAAACAAATGGGAAGCAACCATATATTATTTCAAAACCAACCTCAAAGGTGGTCTTATAATATTAAAATAATTGCTTGAATTTTCTGTGAAAATAATTATTTTTTTTTAATAATTCAATATGGAGTGCCAATCAAAATATATGTTAATGTTACTGGAATTTCATCTCACAAATTTATTTCGCGCATAAATAAAATCATGTAATGGATATAGTACGTATATAAAATCCGTTTATAAGGCATTAAATTGTAGATATAATACAAAACAAGGCAGATACTTTACATTCTATCCGTAATTGCGATTCAACGTGATTCATTAATCGACGTCTGTAGACGTTTGATATTTAATACTTAAGCCGCATAAAATCAGCCTACACTAATTAGATGAATTAAACACACGCCCATACCGTCGTATTACGGAATGAGATTGATATGCCGGCTAGTGACGTTCCATTTTGATATCGATGTAGTCCTGAACAATTAAGAAAAAGATTTTCAAGCAAAAAAAAACCTATATTATGCATCTTCTTTTATAAGCTTAGGTAAGGAAATAATCACAACCATACAGGGTGTGATGACGACCAATTGGATTGGCAGGGTTTTCGCCTATGGAGTCAATGGCCGCAGGTTGGATCACCTCATTGGTATAAATGTATGTACAAATATACATATATCGTAATACGAGTATTACAGGTTGCCACCTGTAATTCATTGTTTTATCGAGTTTCGTACCATTATATGCAGAAATGCGGAGGCCCAAGTTCTTTCCCGTTCCGTTTTATTCTTCTTCTCTTCCCTTTAATTCCTTCTAATCTTTTCAATATATTATTCTTTTCCTCCCCTTATTTTCACATCCTTATCCTGAGGTAAGCAACGTATCTTAGTAAACGTAACGCAACCGTTAGTATTTTAGATGTTTATGGGCGGTACACCACCTCTGCTACTTATCATATGGTGACACGCTTCCATAAAAATATATGATAAAAACAAATACAGAAATATCTTTGGAAATAAATCACAAAAAGGGTCTTCAATAAAGAGACTTTACTAAATCAATACTAGCATCAACTTCAGTCTTTAATCTTTGTGACGCGCACATCCCTAGTGTCAAGTCAGATATGGCGGCGTGAAAATACTTTACAAGTAGAACTAATTGTCAGGATGACTTTGTTAATGCGGCTCGAAACAGAAATAATATTGTAGAAGGCTCTGTCAGCTGTCAGTTACATTGCAATAATCTCAGAGATAGTTGATCCTTTGAATATGGTGTTAATAACTCAGATAGTTGTGCTCGGAGTTTCTGTATGGTATATGATTCGGAATGAAGAAATCTGCCGGAGCGTTATAGTTCGCGGAGTTAGCAAACAGAAGTGGCATGATTAAATTTGGCAAGAACCTAAAACCGATGAGGTAGACGAGTGCTAATGTGGACACCGTGTTTTAGCAAAAGATTGTATGACAGCCGCCAACAAATTGGTGCGATGCTCTGAACAAGGCGACTGGCAGAAACTGGATGCGTGAACCCGAAGATCGGGGTAAATGGCGTTGCTTAGGCTATTAATGACGATGGGCTCTGACGCATAACTGTGGTTTCGGAAAAAAATGGAATTACGGAAGTGTAACTAAATTTAGTCGTCTCAACCGTCAACCTGACCTGCACACCCTGCATTCCATTGCATAAATTAATACTTTATACCGAACTTAATATTAAAATTATATTACGACCAAAATTACATAAAATCATTACAAATTGTAGCCTATATGTTATTCCGATGTATAACCTATATTATTGTAAAGTTTCATCCAAATCCGTTCAGTAGTTTTTTCGTGAGAGTAACAAACATACATCTATATACTCAAACTTTCGCATTTATAATATTAGTAGGATTAAGTAATTATTTGGGTTAGGTGACGCGCCTTGGCTGAGACACATTACCAGCAGTATACTGCCGTGAACTGATAATGATGTTGATGATATCTTTTACTTTCCAGTTGTTTTTTTTTAATATAATTCTTACACTGAGGATTCTTATACTCATATATACTGACTTATATTATTCTTCTTATTCGATATACTGAGGGAAGAGCCTAACTTCCCACAAAACAAAGTCCTAGTGCGGGAACTAATCTTCAAATATGTATTTCCTAAGATTGTCAATAAAGGTTTATTTATGAATATTATTTATTGCTAAAAATTGACATTTTTTTTTTGGACAACCTTTTTTTGAAAAACTCATTTTAGTTATAGAAAAAAATGATGTAAAAGTATTATATTAGGTCGGGGCAAAAGTATTTACAAAGGAAAAAATTTTTTTTTGGTAAATTTTCTTATTTATTTATAATATGTATGTGCCGTTTTGATCGATGAATCTTCTCTTGTGGGTAGTGCCATGATCCCATTAATGTAGAAATTTTGAGATTTTTGATTACAAAAATCTGACAGGTAGTGTTCACAGTGTTCTTTTGAGGTTAGCTTTATGCTTCCTAAAGAGTTCTGTAATGACCGAAACAGGTGGAAATCTGATCGAGCAAGGTCAGGGCTATACGGAGGATGCATCAACACATCCCTGGCAAGCTCTGTCAATTTTTGCTGCGTGGTCATAGATGAGTGCGGTCTGGCGTTGTCATGGTGGAACACCACGCCCTTCCTATTCACCAGCTCCGGCCGGTTTTTTCAATAGCTCTTTTTATCCTCATCAGTTGCTGACACTAGAGGTCAGAATTGATAGTTTGCTCCACTTTCTCAAAGATGGCACTGATTTTATCTGTCTAGAGCGAACCTCATCTTTCACACTAAAATTTCCAGACTTGAAACGCTTGAACCACATTTGTGCTACTCTTATTGATACCGCATTAGGTCCGTAAACCGCACAAATTTTATTCGCGGCGTTCGTCGCATTTTTACCTTTTTTGTCACAAAACTTTAAAATGTACCGAATTTATTCGTCACATACGTTCATTTTGCTTGCTTGAAAAACAATTGAAAAATGGCGGGAACTAATTTTTATTTATTTATTGCATCTTCAGAATGTCACATTTAATGGTATTAAAACCAGCCAGTTACATTCAGTACAGCCAAAGAGGTTTGATTACTAATAATACATTCAAAATACGAAAATACCTTTGCCCCGACCTAATATATACCATTTGATTTCTTTTTAAAACTACATATTTAAGTAGTGTAACAAAAAAGAGGGTTCCCCTTAAAGCTTGATCTTTATGGGGGTCACGATTAAGAAATATGACCGTCGGCGTGTCGAATCCATGGACATAATTGATACAAATGCGGTGGCACATTTTCGGTGAGTGGGGGATTGTGTCGACCAGGTCACGGCGAGGAGCCCTAACATTTTCTTGAGTGCGACATTAGAGTGTGTGGAAAATATTTTGGATGTGCGTTCGTTGGATGTTTAAAATTCGAGTGGAGAATATAAAATTCGAGTGAAATGGAAAGATATTTTTTTTTTATTTTAATTACGTTGCGTTCGATAGAATCGGTAGATGTTTATATTAAGTTCTCTGCAAATCCACTTCCTTCAGTAAAAAAAAATCTGAATGTCCACATAAGTTTATATTGCTTATGCTAGGAAAAATATAGTTTGCATCAACAGTCCAATGATAAAATCAAACTCAAGATCGTAAGCGCAATCCTTAAAAGTTGAGCTAGTTTTGCTTGATTTAACAGAAGTATATATATGAAGTTTGACAAATTAAAAGTGAGTAATGTGGCAGACTGCTCCATATATTTTGTAACAATAAAAGTACCTAGCACTGGATTCGTGGTAGACGCTGTTTTTTAAAAATGATAATGGTAAAATGATAAATATTAAAAATACTAAAATGAAAAATACTAAAAATACAAAGAGACGTAACAAATAATAGCTCTTTCCGACAATTTCGCCACCTTTCAACTAAAAATTAATAAGTGTTCATTCATTCAACGAACAATCATCGCCAGGGGCGGCCAATCTTTGTCCCCGGTACAATATTAAATTAATGTAATAATAAAGTTTAATTTCGCACCTGTCAGTCTGTCAGTGCTTTGACAACGGCGAACGATTCCATTTCCGAAAATATTTCGGCCCGCTATATAGACAGGCTTTTTGATGCCTAAATTGATTTTACCCGGTTAAATTAATACAAAATTAATTGTACACCTACTTCTACTGTAATTGCGTTCCGTATTCATGCTTAGGCTGCTCAAAGGGTGGATTGATGGTTTATACCTGAAACAAAGGAAAACTTTCATTAGTGGTTGAATTAGGATATTTTACACGAGTTGGAAAATAATGTCGAAACTGTGAAAAGATTCCATTAATTTTGAACAATGAATAAATACCGCAGCAGTAGGACATATGGGATGGTAATAAAAATAATTTATTGCTAAATAAGTAATTCAGGCGTTACTTCAGCGCTAATTAAATTATAAAATTAATTCCTCATGCCCAATACAATGCCACCTAGGTAGTTCTCGATCACATTTTTTAAAAATCCAAAAAGAATTGTTCATGAATGCGAACTCATAATAAATTCAATACAAATAATGATTGAAGACAAGAATATTTTATCAAGACGGTATAATATATATATATATATATATATATATATATATATATATATATATATATATATATATATATATATATATATATATGCGCTGTCTATGGCACTGCAGATATTAATGGGCGGCGTTGATTGCTTTCCATCAAGTGACACGCCTGCTCGTTTTCCTTCCTGTCCCATAAAAAAGCAAGTTCATATAAAATCTACACCAAAAAAAAAACAACTTTCACGTTATACTAAATATTCACAAATATTTAAAATCAATTCTCTCAACAAAAAAAAATTGTCACAAAACATGTTAATACTTGCACGAGCTATTCGAAGAGTAAATACTAATTAATGCACAGACCTGTCGATATATTTCAAAGTATATATTAAACAAAAAGCACGGAGGTCTCTTGCAATACGCGTCTACTTAAACGTGCATAACTGATCACACAATTCCGTGTTGAACTTTGCTCCAGTATAAACCTAAGCCAAACATGATAAAGTTTTGTTGACGCTGCGACCGCCTACGCGGAGACTTCGTCACTTCCGTTGCTTATTTTAAACTTAGTTTAATTTGTAATCTACACTGTTTTCGTCTTAAGTTGCAAGGCTTTTAGCAACATTTCAATTACTCGCTTACTTACGCAATTTTAAATATAAATGAGAAAAAAATAATTGTTTACTTATTCTATAAACAGCAATAACTCAATAAGAATTGCGTTTACGAACTCAGGTAGTGGGTTTGATTCTTCTATTTAAATATTGATGAAACATATAACACTTATAGTAGTAGTAGAGCAAGAACCATATGACACATGTAGATTATTTTTTTTTTATTTTCATATATTATAATATTATTAAGGTTTTTTATTTTAGGTTTTGTAAAAAAACAATGTGTCATTAATAGTTTTTCTCTTCTATTCTATTCTAAGATAGGAATAAGATACACGGTAGAAACTTATGTCCAATAGTGGACTGCCGCGTAGAGGATGTTGCTTATTTACTGGTATTTGCCCCTATAGTCACCCTATATAGCCATGGGACTGAATGGGATAGTCCTTTTCAATGCGGGTAACACGTAATATAGGGAAGGTATTATTGATATTCGAAATAGTTAAACGAGAGAGACATTATAGAAATTAGTTTCATGACGAAATAGAAAGATTATTCTGTATTATAATGAGTGGCAGAATTGGGTTTTTAACCATAGCTACTACTTTCAAACAAGAAATATACGACCATATTTATTACTTATAAATATGGCCGAATTATCCTTATTTGAGAGCAGTTGTTAACGTAATTTGAAATCCTGCCACCGGACTCCATTATATTACACAATAATATTTCGCAATTTCTTTTTATTTTTCTTTATTCGTCATGAAAGTTTTATCTCAAATTCCACGTTTCTCTCGGTGATCTCTTTTAATTATAAATGACTTAGTTTAGTATAGAAAAGTAAAGTAAGAGGTAAATAAACATGAAACATGTAAATGAGAACGCATAGTATAGGCGCTAACGCATACATGTATAGTCGATGAAGCCAATTCAAACAATGAAGGTAACATGTAGGTACTTGTGCCTGAAATAGACAGCAGTGTCGGGAGCACCGGTAAGTTCCGGCTATCCATCATTGGTACACGGCTACTGAACGTAATCGGTAATGAAGGGGAGTGGGGGAGGCTAATACCGATCAATGCGGCGCGGGGCGTTGTACGGTTTGCTTATATCTCCTGCAGGAAGTGTAATAGCATTTGAATTTTAAGTCGCTTGTTCTGAAGTCCCTCCTTACATACTAATCTGTGGATATTTCCTGAACGGTACGTGCAGTTTTGCTTAAACTTTAATAGAAATAGGTGAGGGGATGAAAGAAAAAGCTTTTTATAAAACTCCACAGCAGATGGTAAGCTAGGTTAAAATAAGCAAGAATATTAGGAAAACACGACAGGTCAATGTGGTAGCATTATTTTAATAAAAATTAGATGGCGATCGTGACTTAATTATGAGCTTAATTTTGAAATTCGATTAATTTCTACGCGTAAATCCGTAATTTAAGACAAATTGTGATCTAAATAACCCCAAAAAATGTTCTCTGCTTTTTTTATAGTGTCGTTTATGCCGTATCAAAAACTGGCGATTATTTATGTACCTACATATAACAATCATTTATAAAATTGGATTTTTGAAGTTTAAGATCGAATATAGGAAGGCAAACGAGCAGGCATGTCACCTGATGGAAAGCAATCAACGCTGCCAAAAGACATCCCCGCAGCCTTAGGCAGTGCGGAAGCGTTGCCGGCCTTTAAGGACATCCGAGTCATTGACAGCGTTTTCGCTTTTTTTGTTTCGAATTATATTTATCTTTAATAGTGTTTTGTTTTACACGTTAAACTGTGTAAGTTTTGGATAATATGTATCATAATAACTTTTCAACCTTTATTTTTAAGGAATGCTACTTCAAAATAAAGGTTGAAAGGTTCTTATGGTATATTTATTTATTTAGTAATACAACTATTACTAAATAAATAAATATATCAAAAATAAATGCCACGATCGTTTTGAATGAGACACACGGTAGACACACTTCCGAAAGGTCGTTGATTAAGATTTAATGTGGCTTACATCCGCAAGCCTCACAGTTTAATTAGCATGCGATCCGCCTGTTTCTAAGGATGATGTGACGACACTAATTTGATGCATGATGGATGATATCATTACAGTTTTGATTATGTCATGGGCAAGATGACGCCTCCCAATTTCTCTGAATGTGAGGACGTACATCATATTATAATGGAATGCATTAGAAATGAGGAGAGATTATGTATCTTTAACAGATTAAATATGTCTTTTTGGGGTAGGTATCTGTAATAAGATTTTGGCTTATCTGCTCTCAGAGAACGTTTGATGCCATATGAATTGTTTTGAGATGGCCTCGACAAACGATAGACTACTAATTATTCTTTGCTAATTTTTAATTTTAGTTTTAGTTAGTATATTTAGATAATTTGTATGTACTGTAGATCTTCTCCTATGAAAATGACATGTTCATTCGAACAAGCCGTGTTTATCAATAAAGAAAAACAATACATTTAATTATTATGTATATAATTTTTAACCTATCTTTGTGTGGTTCCCAGCCTAGAATAGGGTCACCATATTTCTTCCCATATGGCAGCAAATATCCTAAAAGGCAATAGCGTCTTCTTGAGAACAAAAATCAATCTGGGAATCACAATCTGCCTAACAAGGGCGGAGATTACGATAAAAACTATCGAGAGAGAATGTCCAACAGTAGATTGCTACGACTATGTTGAAATGGGAGTCTAAAAGTTTAAAAAATAACAGTTTCAAAATGACATATTTGACAATTTCTTAGAATTAGTAAAAGTATTTTTATTATTTTAAAACATTAATGTTCGACAAATAGAAGTATATAAGTGGATAAAAATAACTAATATATTCAGTTTGTAATAAAAGTAAAGAATTTAATGTTTCACTTTTGGAGATTCTTCGACAAAAAATATAGTATTAACAGACAAATATAGTAAGAATCAGGTGTAGTATTAGTGTTAACTTTGCAAATATTATAGAATTATCGAATTATTCTTTTTTATGGTAGAGATAACCAAACGCCTTATCTACACATGATGATCAGCAACCACTGATGAGCATCTCCAACGCTAAGAGCACTCCAGATGCATTACCTACCTTACAGTTAGCATGTGAATAATGACAGAGAAAGGATATAAAGGAATGGGAGAGGAACTAGGACTCCGGAAACGAAAATGTATACAGCAGAAAAATGATATTTATTGACTCTAATTTTACGAGGGTATATTACTATTATTGCTTCGCTTTGCTTGTAAGTTATTTTACAAGCACTATAGAATAAGAAACTATAGTTTTTAATAAAGACCGGGTCAAGAGTATCCTTAACCGGCGGGCTTGCATGAGTAATGAGTAATGAATGAGGAAACAAGGAAAGTATGCAGAGATCGTAGCAGATGGATATATGTGGTCTCTACCTACCCCTATGGGAGACAGGCGTGACGATATGTATGTAAATTCCATTGAACCTTTTCATATAAAACTCACATTTAAACACTGTTTCGTCCTGTAGGTAAATATAATGTGTTTATTAATGGAGTCAGGCGTTACTATGCGGAAATCCATCACTATGTGGACAGTCAAAAGTTTTACTTAGCAAAGATCCGCGACAAGCAAAACAATAACAGAAAATTAATAATGTGTGTTTTTCCGTTGGGTTAAGTGGATTTATTTGGAACTTAAACCAAAAACTTACCGAAAATCGGCCATCAATTCTCCACCCACCAACCACTATACACAACACCAAACACACATTATCATATTTCCATCTTGTAAACGACACGTGTTTCGCTTCATTTGGTGGGTGGAGAATTGATGGCCGACTTTTGGTAAGTTTTTGGTTTAAGTTCCAAATAAATCCACTTAACCCAACGGAAAAACACATTATTAATTTTCTGTTATTGTTATGCTTGTCGCGGATCTTAGCTAAGTAAAACTTTTGACTGTCCATATATAATGTGTCCATATATAATAGCAAGAAGGTGAAAGAAATATAATAATCAAGAAAGTAATAGAGACTATTGTAATTACCAATAGATACCGATTAAATTGTCGATAGCTCTTTGTGAAGCAAGCGTGAGAGAATACCAACTCAAAAAAAGGTATTCATATCGACGTTGTATAGATGTTAATTCGGAATACAATGAAACGTTACTATGCATTTCTGTAATGACAAAGATATTACAGGCTATGAATTTCTTAAGGTTCCGATGTGATTTTAATTTATTCTTTTGGTTTTGATTTATATCTATCATGATTTATTATAGAAGATGGCTGGTTAGGTTGATTCTAAAGATTTCCTTGAAGATTTTTCTGATAAGTTTTTCTTGAATAATGATAAAAATGTATAAAATTTAGTGAATATATATATATATATATATATATATATATATATATATATATATATATATATATATAACTATAAAGTTTTTTTGAAGATAGGTGAACAAACAAGCGGCTCACGTGATAGTAAGTAATCAAGGGTGCAGGGTAATAGCAATATTAAGAATACAGCAGATGCATTACCTACATTAGAAATCGGATGTGTATAATAGGGGAGGAGAATACAACGTAAGAAATACGGTATCATAAAATATCACAATGCCAATATTCTGAGCGTGTTCTACCGGTTTCTCTCTTTACCGGTCAATCCATCCCATTCATTCATGACTATGCTTTTCATGTAAATAAATAATTAATATATACTGCAAACTAGATAACTGATTTTTTGTATAATGTTACAGGACGCTAGTTCCCACGCTAGGATTCCCTGTGTCGTAGGAAACTAGGCTCATCCCCTAGTTATTAGTACAATTTAGCAACACAAATGAAAAGAAATAAATACATTGAAAAACACAATAATAATGATGATAAAATATAAATAAAGTTAGATAAGGTTTGTGTATGTGGATGGGTGGGTGTTGTGTGTTTTAGTTTATCTCTGCGAAGCGTAGCCTGTCTGTATTTTAAGATTCTTCGTGGTTAAATTTACAAATATCTTGGGTTGTTTCAGTAAACAAAGAATCTTAAAATATTTCTTTCTTCTTTCAATATTTAAATCATATCTTCGATACAATCCATGTCCTTCAATTATAAGAATTTAAGCATAGAATAAATGAAGAGACTTTTAATTAATTAAACAACATTTGCATAAAAAACTGACCTGAAAAATAATAAAAGAACAACTATAAGTTGTGATATTTCTAATTTAATCTAATGTTTAATATAGTCAAATATGTTATTATTTTCTTTAGATTATTAAAAATCTATTTTATTCCAAAAGGTTCCTTAAAAGAGGTATGGTTAATTATATAAATTATTAAAACAAATATACCTAACATGAATCGACTCATAATTATCTTCCCCTTAATCGAATTTTCTCGGATGATTTGCGGCAATTATGAAAAGATTTTGATTGCACGATTCTCGAATGATATTTATGTAATTACGTTTCATTATGAAGACGTATCAAAGGCCTAATGGAATGTTACTAATTGGGGGTTATTAGAGCGTTTTATTTGCCTTATTCCAACAACTTAGACGAAGTAATTAATTCTTTTTACGTTGCAAATTCTGACAGGTATTGTAAAGAGAAACGATATTTAACTTATTAGAGGTTTATAATTGATACCTACAGTTCATTTTTAACAGAATAAATATTTGTATCGGCCTCTTCTACACTACGTATGCAAAGTTGCCGTCTCGACTTGATCACTCTCTCACTTGAAAAATTTAGAAATTACACAAAGATCACTTCAGAAATAGCAATACGTCTTACCTCAAAAGCTAAGACAACTAAACATTATATTCAGTACAACGGAAGCGTTTGTGATTTTCCGAATCCATCGTTATTCATCAGAAATGAGACCGAAGTAAAGCAGTAGTAGTCATTGGCTGAGGTTTAATAATGATATCAGAGTATTAGAAATGTTCTAGTTCTTTAATTATATTAAAATGTGAACATAAAAAAAGGATCCCTTTTTAGGATCACAGCGCGGACGGACAAATGTGAGATTTAACATAGCTAATGTATATATGTATACGAAGAATAAAATTTAAAAATAAAAATTAATGAATTACAGTCGAATGTTGATCACTAGTAATTATTATTTTACTTTTTTATGGGATAGGAGGGCAAACGAGCAAGCGTGCCGCTTGATGAAAAGCAATCAACGCCACCCATAGACAACCGCGACACCGCAGGAGTCACGGAATCGTTACCGGCCTTTTAGATATGTGTAGGCTTGTTTTTTGAAGATGCCAATGTTGTATCGGTTCGGAAAGACTGCCGAAGGTAGCTGGTTCCACAGAGTGGTGGTGCATGGAAAGAAGTTTCGAGAGAAGCACACCGTAGTAGATCGCTACTCATCCAGATGGAGGGGATGAAACTTTTCGGCGAGTTGTGCGGTTGTGGAATTCTGCGGCGGGAATTATTCCTAACAATTTCTCATTTACTGTTTTTTTTTTATTTCAATAGAAAGCAATTAACACCGACCATAAACGTCTGTAGGCTTGTTTTCTGTATTCATTTCATCGTATGTTATACCTTGATTTAACTAATGGTACCTCCTACCATGAAATGAACATTAAGTCTGCTCTTTGTTGTCTTATATATTTTTATTATTATTATAGCCTTTTTATTTCCATAATAAATAATATATTAAACAAGTATATCATATGATTAATTATTACATAATATGTGCATGAATTAAATAATAAAATATTACTATTCATAATAAATCATACAATCATAATAAATAATTTCAATGTATATAAATTAAAAAGAATCAAAATCAAAATTCATTTTTATAAATGTATTATATATAACCCTTAGTAATAATGTCTTATATATAAGCCTTATTAAATAAAGATGACATGCAGACAAATGAAAGAAAATTAGTAAAACAACGTCTTCTAAAATATTCATACTTACACGCGTTCCAACGGTACCAAGGTGCATATGGTCATAATTATGTAAATATGATATTCCCGTCCGTCTATTTATATTGGGGCGACGCGACCTCACTTAGGTGAGGTGGAGGAAGAATATTTAATTAGTCTCGTACTTTAAAGGTTACACCACACTGGTGTGACATACATGTACTACGA